>OW026453.1:10522082-11122082 GCA_932274525.1 Podabrus alpinus | reverse complement strand
TTATTATTTAAAATTTCTGGTTTTCGCAGTTTTAAGTTACATAGAACTAAAAATAGGGACTATTAATTTTGTCATAAAACTGATAACCACAGCGTTCATTTCAAATCCACGTTATGGTCTTTTTATTTCATACAATTTTTAATTTTTCAAGACATCCTTCATTGATAATCATAGGAATATAGTATTATGATTTATGGTATCCATTAAGAAGAATGTGTTCATATGTTATGAATACTGACCCGCTCTCATACGCTCTCGTAGTTACTATATTTTACATGAGAGCGCCCGGTGGTAAAATAATAGTACAAGTTCAGATAATTTTAAATGAGTGCCTTTACATGTAAAATAATTCAATTTATTTATTTGTTTAAACAATTGAATTTATTTGAAGATATAACAACGAATAAAAGATATCTAATTGCCGCAAGACAGATTAAATAAAATATTTTAATTTAAAACTAAATCGATGTCATGCTTAAAAATCATAATTTTGAATATTCTACCCATAATTTAAAGTAAAGGGGAAAATTTTCTGTGGAAAAGGGAAGCTGTGTTGAGCTTCCTATCCGGGATCGTATGTTTTCGGTTCGCAAGGTATACTTTCTTACGAGAGTGTTTTAGATTTGAAAGGCACTCTCACCCATCTACTTTTTCTATCATCAAAAGAATTATTCTGAGACATAAAAGAGTTCTTCATGCATAATAAGACCTGGATTGCATTGAACGTTTTGCATAATCTTCATTCTTTCATTTGCAGCCTCATGCGGGTCCAATTATAGCTGAGAAAACTGTCATTGGTCGCCATTTGTTGGGTGCAAAGATCCTGTTCTATGATAAATTGGTCCATTAATTTGATAACAATAGGGGCTGTACCCAGGAGATGGCACAATATTAGCTCTCCCATGGACGCAAACGTCAAAGCACAATTCATTAATTGCTCAGTAACAGTGGACGATAACAGTAACAGCATCTAAAGTGACTTTACCTTCATGGTAACATTGTAAAAACAGTTTCATTTGGCTGCTCGGCTGCAAAATGCTTCGAAAGACAAAATTCGTAAACACTGCTCAGAGGACCATAGTCATGAGCGTTAACATTTCGTTCCACAGCGTTGCTCTCTGGGCGGATGCCTGTACGACCAGGATGTATTTCTTCTTTCCTTTACGAAGTCAAATCACGTATTAGTTTTGTGTGGTTAAAGCAATTAAATTACATAACAATGGAGGAACTTTTAAATGCTTTAGAAAAAGCGAAAAATAAAAAATCTCCTGGCACGGATAGAATTGCTACAGAACTGCTGAAATATACTACCCCATATTTTATGCGACGCTTTCTAGATTTCATTAATATCTGTTGGACTAATGGACATATTCCCGAAGAGTGGAAGATAACCAAGATAGTGCAATTACATAAGAAGGGTGACAGACGTGATTGCTCGAATTACAGAAGTGTCAGCCTTTTAAATGCGAGCTATAAGATCTACTCGAGAATTATCACGCATAGAATAAACGTAATCTCAGAAGTAATGCTATCAGAAGCTCAAAGCGGATTTCGTAAGGGTAGGTCATGTAACGACTGCATCTTTACAATCACACAGCTAATAGAAAGGCGAAGAAAGTTCAACCTACCCACGTATATTGCCTTTATCGACTATGAAAAGGCGTTCGATAAAGTGAATAGAAACAAGCTCTGGCAAACAATGATAAATAAAGGATTTCCACAGCATCTCGTCCAGGCCGCGCAAAGCTTATATGTAGAGACTAAAATAGTTATTGAGGACATAACGTCACAAAAACACAGCATCATAGAAACTAACCAGGGTATGAGACAGGGATGTCCAATGTCCCCGACACTTTTTAACATATACATCGACAACGTCATTCAACAATGGCAGAAGAGGTTGACAAAACACTTCAAAGTTGCAGACACGACATTGGACACACTACTGTTTGCGGATGACCAAACACTCCTTGTGGAAACAGAAGACGACCTTCAAAGGGCAATGTACTCACTTAACAATATCGCAAAAATGTATAATCTGAATATCTCGGAAAAAAGTCGAAAGTACTGGCATTCCGAGACTGCGACCATCTAAGAGCTAAAATTGTATTAAACAATAAAGTTATTGAACAGGTGAGGAACTTCGGCTACCTTGGATTCAATGTATCATACCAGGATAATATTACAGACATCGAAACAAAATTGAGCAGATTGCAACAAATATGCGGCACTATCAGACGAACTTTGAAAGGTACAAGACGAGAAACTCTACTACGATTCTATAAAGTTATGGCGATCCCAACTCTACTCTATGGCTGTGAAAATTGGGTTATGACTCAAGAGCAGAAGAGACGAATAGAAACGGCTGAAATGAGATTCCTAAGATTTGTAGCGGGCTATACATTACGTGACCATGTGAGAAATCTCTTATTATAAAAGGCCAAGTCCTTCCTTCCTTCCTTCTGTCTGTCCCACGGAAATACCCGAAGCAAACCGAACCGAACCGAACGCATAACGGATAATACGTATCATCGGATCAACGTATCATCGGAATCGTATCATTTTGTCTATATAGGACAGCTATTTCCAAAAAAGCATTATGTGAACTTCCATAATGGATAATGAAAATTTTGAAAATCCTGCTGCAAAGCGACGGCGATTGAATCGTGAGAGAAAAGCACGTACAAGAGCTAATAACACAGAAGAACAGCTTCGATCACAGCGACAAGCTGACGCTCGGTCTCATGCGATACGTCGACAACGTGAAACTTTGGAACAAACTCAAGCGCGGCAAGCTGCTGACGCTCGGTCCCATGCGATACGTCAACAACGTGAAACATTAGAAGAAACTCAAGCGCGGCAAGCTGCTAACGCTCTATCCCATGCGACACGTCAACAACGTGAAACATTAGAAGAAACTCAAGCGCGGCAAGCTGCTAACGCTCTATCCCATGCGACACGTCAACAACGTGAAACATTAGAAGAAACTCAAGCGCGGCAAGCTGCTAACGCTCTATCCCATGCGACACGTCAACAACGTGAAACATTAGAAGAAACTCAAGCGCGGCAAGCTGCTAACGCTCTATCCCATGCGACACGTCAACAACGTGAAACATTAGAAGAAACTCAAGCGCGGCAAGCTGCTAACGCTCGATCCCATGCGATACATCGACAGAAAGAAAATCGATACCAAAGTCAAGCCGGTCTAGGACGTTTCGCCGTCGCCGTTTCGCCGTCGCCCGTTTCGCCGTCGCCGTTTCGCCGTCGCCCATTTCGCCGTCGTTAATTAAAAAATATAAATCAAAAGTTACAATTAAAATTTTATTATAAAATTTTATAATAAAATTAATAGTTTTAGAAGAAGAACAAAATGTAACCTAACCTATGGGAATTTTTTTTGGGATTTCAAACCCACTCACAATATGAGGCTGTTTCATTTATATAGTAAAAATTTATTACCAACTTAAAATGTTGCGATAATCCAAAAAATTTCAAATGGAGTGAAATTTTTTCTCTCCGATTTGAATTTTTCTTTGAAATTCGGATAGAAGGGGGTGTCATTAGTAGATATTAGTAATAAATATAATCAAAAAATGGAAAATAACTCGTGTATTGCCAAAAAAGTGAAAAAATTAAATTTTTTTTGCCTTCCAATTTTAGGGGTGTGCATTCGAAAAGGAGGGTAATCCATCGTCAAATCCTACCCTTACGGGGCGCCGCTGCGCTCCGCTCCGCTCTGCACCCCTCCAGGGCGGATTTGACTCTGGTTACTAGGCTAAACATACTTGAAGCGCGACAGATCAAGAAAACCGGGATAAATGCAACCGGGATGTGAGAGAACCTCGAAATAGCATTAAAAAGTATAGTTGCGGTATGAGGCAGTAAACTATTACGTTTCCAATTTTAGGGGTGTGCATTCGAAAAGGAGGGTAATCCATCGTCAAATCCTACCCTTACGGGGCGCCGCTGCGCTCCGCTCCGCTCTGCACCCCTCCAGGGCGGATTTGACTCTGGTTACTAGGCTAAACATACTTGAAGCGCGACAGATCAAGAAAACCGGGATAAATGCAACCGGGATGTGAGAGAACCTCGAAATAGCATTAAAAAGTGTAGTTGCGGTATGGGGCAGTAAACTATTACGTTTCCAATTTTAGGGGTGTGCATTCGAAAAGGAGGTTAATCCATCGTCAAATCCTACCCTTACGGGGCGCCGCTGCGCTCCGCTCTGCACCCCTCCAGGGCGGATTTGACTCTGGTTACTAGGCTAAACATACTTGAAGCGCGATAGATCAAGAAAACCGGGATAAATGCAACCGGGATGTGAGAGAACCTCGAAATAGCATTAAAAAGTGTAGTTGCGGTATGGGGCAGTAAACTATTACGTTTCCAATTTTAGGGGTGTGCATTCGGAAAGGAGGGTGATCCATCGTCAAATCCTACCCTTACGGGGCGCCGCTGCGCTCCGCTCCGCTCTGCACCCCTCCAGGGCGGATTTGACTCTGGTTACTAGGCTAAACATACTTGAAGCGCGACAGATCAAGAAAACCGGGATAAATGCAACCGGGATGTGAGAGAACCTCGAAATAGCATTAAAAAGTATAGTTGCGGTATGGGGCAGTAAACTATTACGTTTCACCCCCCAAAAATCGCGTAAAAACAAAAAATAATCTTTTATAAATAATCAAAATAATTTAATAAAACTTCAATTGTAACTTTTGATTTATATTTTTTAATTAACGACGGCGAAATGGGCGACGGCGAAACGGCGACGGCGAAACGGGCGACGGCGAAACGGCGACGGCGAAACGGCGACGGCGAAGCGTCCCATTCCGAAGTCAAGCAATTCAACTCCAAATAAGAGCATTGAGATTTGATGAATCTCACGTTACTCGACACGATTGTGGAGAAATGAATTCCATCTGTCAGTTCTGCGGCTCCAAGAATTTCGCCAAGGAGCGTCCAGTTGATAAACAATTTAACAACTGCTGTCATAAAGGAAAAGTGAAGATTCCGCAACCGCTCGATCAACATGGGAATCTATTGTTATATCCCGAAATTCTTCGCTCTATGCTTTCAGATTCAGAAAATCCTTACTACAAGAACTTTCGTCAGCACATCCGCTCTTACAATTCCTCGGTTTCTTTCGCTTCAATGGGAGCAGAGATTGTTTCAATGCCGGGTAACGGACCATACGTTTCAAAATTCATGGACAGACGTACCACAGAACCACAAAGGTCTATCTAGGTCTATCATCTAGTATCGATATAAGACAAGAACTACAAGTCGGGAATCTAAACGAAGTCATTGTGATCTACAGAGAAAAATGGATTCAGCACATCCAAAGGATGGACAGTAGTCGAGTACCCGAGAAAATACTAAAATACATGCCCAAGGGCAGAAGAAATGCGGGACGGCCGAAGAAGCGGTGGAGCGACAAATTTTGAAGTATGAAGTCGGAACAAGTCACGTATGGCTTAATCCTTGCAGTTGATGATGATGATAAAGCAATTAAAGCATTAAATCAATGGCAGTTAATTTTAAATTATTAATAGTAAGTTTCTCTAACTTAGAAGAAGGATGATCGATTTTATCAATCGTGACGGTTGTCGTGTGTGTAAATGGACCAACATCGCGTCTGCTTTAGATAAGTCATTAAAGAATAAAAATTCAGCGTTTAAAAATGTTCGCGTTAGCATGCGGCTATAATTTAAATTTTGGATGACCCTAGTTCGGAAAAATCTCAAGGAGGAAAATTACATTTCAGTACATAGCGTAAAAATGTAAAAAAAAATTTATAATTGACCCGAAGAGGAGCTTTCTAACAAATTATTTTAACAGGAAATATCTACAACCTACTACATCGCATTATTTACAACTTTAATTACAAAAATTTAATTTTAATCACCGAAATTTGAAACTCAAATTAAAGTGTAATTAAGAAAATCCAGTTTTCAGTGAGCGGTGGAAGTTTTAAACAAATTTAACTGTTATAAATTTTCAAAAATGAAACCATAGATTGGAAAATACATTTCCTAGTGGAACAAATAAAAAGTTAAAAATAAATTTCTAACGCAATATATTTTGAAGGAAAAACTCTCCCCCTACTGGTAATATAGATTCTGATATCATTATTGACATAGCATTTCCCAAAACGTAACCCGAAAGCAAAGATCCTATTACAATGTTTGAATAGCACTAGCAGGTTAGAATGCAATTTCCTTAAATTGATTGACATATCAATATCTAACCCATCTTTTTGAACCATTGTCTGCAAATATTATTAATAACTTTACACATTAAAACAAGCAAAAACAATGCAGAAAAAAGTTAAGTTTCAGGAACAATTTTTAATATTCCGAACGTGGAAGGGTTTCGGAATTTGTAATAAAATTTTTTCTCGGCTAAATCTCAACTGCATACATACTTTTTTATGAAACGCGTTTCACTTTTAAAATTTATTACTTTAAGTTTACAAATTTAATTAAAACAAAAAATAGTTAAAGAAATTTAACCGCTTACGAGAAGAGCTAATTAAAACGGTTTTGTTCGACTCGAACAAAAATATTCGTCGTCTCACAGAAACAATAGAAAAATTATTATTATTCACAAGAGTAGCAAAATTGAAAGGAAGGTACTCATTGTTTGTATTCAAATTAGAGAGCAGATCAGATCGTGATTTGAACCTACTTTGCTTTGGGCGCTTTTAAAGAAGATGACGTGGAATAAAAATTGTAATAATTGGAACGTCAAAAAGAGTCGATGACAAATAACATTTTATCAATAACAATAAATTATATCGATACGATAAGGCAAAATAATCGGATTTGGTTACGAGGTGCAATCGAAAAGTTGACGGAATGAAATTAAGTGGCTCAGAATAACAAAATGTATTTGGAGTATTAAATTTTAAAGCTCTTACAGATAAAATTGTTAATTTAAGCTTCATTTACAAAAATGCTTTTAATTAGAGAAGCAACGGGAATCTCGAAATACCCAACGATCGAAAGTTATTTTTAATGGTACCAGAGTAGGTACGTTTAAAAATGTAGAATTAGAAATTAAACAGAGCAGAATATTAAGACGTTTTTAACTAATTAAAGTAAATAACAAATATTGATTTATTAATTGCGTATGAAATTTACATTGCGTTTAATATTTGCTAAATTTAACAAAATTATTTATTGTACTACATAAATTTCAATTTTGCAAATATGGTAAATGATCTGTCTTGATTTCGTTTAATTTTAACATTAAACTAACCTTAGTTAGATGCTCAGATGTTAACAGTATGGAAATTTTCCATTTTCAGGAAATCTTTCAGTGAATTCTGACATGTATTGTTAACTCTTTCAGTAACGCAAAAAGAAGTCTTTACATTTTATTATTCAGTTTAACTAAAAAGAGTCTGTTATGTTAATGTATTTTTATATGTATTTTAATAGTATTACCAATGGAAGGTCAGGCGGCCTATCGGCCACCTTGACTTTCTAAAAATCGATTTGTGTTCAACTCTATTGATGATGACCTCCACAATATCGTTATTACATTTAATAACCAAACTTGAATATTCAAATATTTAAAAAAATTATTAAAATTAGATTAGTAAAAAATATTAACCGATCATAGGTGGATTAAGATGTAAAGATAGCCACTAATACGTACACACATTTTATTATTAAGTACTATAATAATCAGCTTTAAAATAATCTCAGTCGTTGTGTCTTTACCGCTCCTGCTCACCACTGTTCCATTCTCTTACCATCATATTAAGTTTCAAATCAATGAGAAATTTTATCAGTGCATTTTCGTACTTTATTCTTTTCTATAGTTTTACATTTTCTTTATACAACAGCAGCAGTCCATTATTTTCTGCCATCAGCTTCTGATACTTTTTGCTCCCACTCAATTCTTCTAACACTGTTTTCTTGTCTCTAATAATTTTCGACTGCATTTTTTTCTTTTCATGTCAGATTAGTATAGTAAATAAATACTCTTCTTTTTCTAGCAGTCTTAGCTTAGCTTTGTTTTTCATTATTTATATCTTTTTATTCCAGCTTTCAGCTCTGTCCAAAGTAAAACGGCGTAAGTACATTTATTTCAAAATTGGGTTTTTAGTATTTTAGAAACTTGCAGAATTGAATGGCATTGACAGAAAATATACAGTTACTAATCTAAGCGAGCAAATATGTGATTAAGTTTTAAAAACCGCTCAAAGTGTACTTACGTCCCTTTTAATTATCGGTGGAGGACCGAATAGCACAGTTTTTCAACAAGTTAAATATTAAATTTTGACTTTCTAAAAATAGTAAAAAATTCTGCATGCCTATAGGATTGTCTTCCATGCTTTAGAATGAAAATGTGAGACTTATTTAAAAGGCAAGTTCGAAACTAAGATCAACTTTGAAATGTTGTACGATAGCTGGTGTTTAAATTTAAAGATTTCGATTTTTACCAGTAAGTCCACCCATAATCTCTCTACAAATCCCAATATAAAAATTTTAGTTAAACTTTTTTAGGTTTCGACCAGGTTTTCATCAATCTATCCCACAGTGCGTGGAATCCTAGGACCCTACACCCCCTTCATCTCAAATTGTTGCTCAAGGCTTTGCAAATGCTGGTACCATGGTTCTGGGTTTTTGCACTCCATTTTTCCAGGAAATAATCATGACAGAAAGGACGAATTTGCAATAACGAGTTTCTTATAAGTTCGTGGAACGTTTGGTGGCATTGTTTTGTACTGTGGGGAGTTTGTTCATGAGGGACCAGTCGAAGCATAAGTCATAATCGGTTTTATAATTGTTTTTTTTTATAGGAGAATGTGCTGGTGTGGTTTAATAATGTATACAGGACAGCCATAGCATCCCTTGCTTTGTTGTTGGTGACCTTGATGTGAGGGCCCCATGGTAATTCCTGATGGTCTAAGACGACCCCTAGGTTTTTAGAGACGGATGTCGTGTGTGTCTAATGACAGATTTTCATTTGTGTGATTTGGTAGAGGGGGTGTCTCGAGATCTTGTCAAGAAGTTGTCGTACATTTGCCTGGTAATCCGAATGCGCCAGATAAGAAACCATTTTTCGAAGTTATCTGACATCGTTTGTCGATGTTCGACTTGTTGCGTATGCCGTTCGGTGGAGCCAGTGGCTCAAGTTTTATTCATATGAACAAGGGGTGCCTGGATGTCAGCTTCAAACAGTTTGTAGAGCAGGCCTTGGTGCCAAACTCTATCGAATGCCTTGGGACCGATACGGAAAGAGAGATACTAGGTAAAATTGATAAATATATAAAGAAGTCTACTTATGTTCAAATTTACAAAAATGATCTGTGGCGGTGATCGAACTCGGAGCCTTCTGCACTGAAATTCACATTTCATTCTAATGTATATATTCTAATCTATGTTATTGACGAAATATATTGAAATAATATTATAAATAGTTTATTATGTAGGTATACAATTAAAGCAGAACTTAATTGATGATGGCACCCTTTGAAGACGTATTACGTAAACTCATTAACGAGCCCACGTTAATCAGTAGGTCCTCAATTTATGCGAAAACACACAGCCGCAGAGAAGAAGGTCACGATTCCTCAGCCACGAGAAAATCAATGGCGAGACATAAATATATGAAAATAGAGAAAATAATATAAAGTTAAAACAAATAAATTTTAAATAAATGTTCACATTGGTGTTGAATGAGATATTTATAAGAAGATAATATTTCACACCCTCTCGCAGCAATGGTGTAGCACGTGAGCATAAATTTGCCAAATCTTGCACTTTTTGATAAAAGCAAGTTGATGTTTAAATTCCTCTTCTGCGATTTCGGAGCTAAACTAAACCCTCGGAAGATCAACAAGACGTAGAAATCAATTTTGCATGTTTTCCTTAAGAGGGATCATTCATATAAAAATTACTTTAGCACAAAATGATACGAAATTAAATTTTCCACAAAAGTTATTCGTATCAATTTGGAGAATTACATGAAGTGTGTAATTATTGCGTTATATTCGTCAACGGTTATTCTTGTAAACAAGGTGGAATTCGGGTACCCGTAGTTCTTAAGCTTCTATACAGCTACTATTCTGTTTTACAACGTTGGCTACTTGTTTGTGATCGCCATGTAATAAATATCAATCAGATAATTTGCACTAATTAAGTTTGCAGTTGACGTTTGTTATTTTGCATAATATAATAACGAGGAATTGGAATTATGCTGACGAACAGGACACGAAGCCAGATCATAGCAAAGCTTCTTACTATAACATAGAAACAATTTAAAATAATAAAATATGTCATTCCCAATTTAATAAACACTAATAATTTGAAGCTGTCTGATTATCTACGAATTTGGAGCGTTTTGATTGGCTCTAAGTTATGCGGGGAGACACAGAACCAGATCAAAACGTTTCTTGCTATACTGAAACCTTCACGATCTAAAACTATTTCGTTTGGTTGTTTCATGACTTGCTAAGTCTCTAAAAACCGCCGGATACCAAGTGTTCAATATCACAAATTAGAGCCAGCAAAGGCCAAAGAACTCTGCATTGGTCCAATGAAGGGTAAAAGTAGTTATGCTAAAGCAAATTTTTCAGGAAAGCATATAAACTGCGTTTCTACTTATTGTCCAACTTTGCTGTTAATTAACAAAAAAGTTATTGATGTAGCTATGTAACTGCTGGTGGAAAAGTCTAATTTAATTCTTGAGAGTCTAAGATCAAAACGGGCGTCACACAAGTGTTTCGAACAGTTTTGGACAGTCGTGCAAACTCAAAGAAAATTACGAAGCTTTAATTAATACTTCACAAAGCACATCATTTGCACAAAACTAGTAAGAACAACAAATAATGTTTTCGTGCATCAAATCTCGCCAAGAAAATTTAAAACACCCATTATGAATTCAAATTTAATATTCCAGAAGCGCATAACTATTGATGTAGTCGAGTCATAAAACGGTGCACGAACTTTATATTAGAAGTTTGTTCCAACCTTTAGTCATAATTTTAATTTACCAAAAATTAAAGCAATATGCTAACATCGCCCTAAAAAATGTTAACGAAACAAATAATTAAAAAGTTCCGTTCAAGGATCGGAGAAAAATGTGGATCAAAGGTAAGGCGAGGTTAATCGCATATAAACTTGACTGCCAATTTTATGATCCAACATTTTTGTACAAACCAATATCGGATTTCAAGTTGATAATTAAATTTTAATTCAATATTGACCATAGACCACGGTGGTTTCTCTTGCATCCAAACCGCACGACTATCTTTTGTTTGATAAAAAATACATACCTATTTCCAGGCTTAAATACAACAATTTGCACTTGAAATTAATTTTTAAAAAGCAACAGGAAAATTAATTATAAAAAATTAATACCATCCCAGGGCATTTATTAAATGAGATTTCAATTTTAGCGTCTAATTAGTTTATATTCTAATATTTAAAACATCGACGTTTTTAAATTACAATTTTTAATTGAAATTAACACTGAAGGAGCACATAAAATTCAAAGGAGCGAAAAATATCGATAAACACAATTTTTACCCCCAACGGAACGAAGCGGGTTGGGTGTGTTCTGGTCTGATAGAACTTTGTAGTCTGTCTTTTATTTCACAACTTAAAATGAATGATCAGGATAGGGTTAGATACTACACTGCACCACCAGGGAGCGGTATAACTTCATAAAGGATGCACTGATTTTGATTCAGTTTTTTGTAATCGCTGTAATATTAAATTTACTGTGGGTTCTTAGATAGTGATTATCACGGTGCACCACCAGGGGATACTGCATTGTTATCAGAACTTACAGGCACTATCTATTTATTATGTTTTATGATCTTAGTATACGGTTAAGCAGAGTAGTCGAAGTCGTAAAGCAACGAGCAAATGAAGTCGTAGAAAAGCTTTATTTTATTGGTACCTATTAAACTCTCTTTATTCGTACGTATTTTTACCGCCAGGGATATTTAATTTTTAAAATTATTATTGAATAACATTAGTACGTGATTGCCAATGTTCTGCGGCCTGAAGGCCGCACTAAGGGAGATTATTATTACCATAAGTACAAGCTGTAATTGTTCGGATTTCCTTTGACTTGCTGTATGTGAAATATTGCGATGCTTCGAAATACAACAAAGTCTTCACAAGGTGTTGGAAGTAAATTTCTGAGGGTTCCCTTCTTATCTGATCAAAGTAGACAAAGTAGTGCAGTAGACATTTTTCAGAACTAGAAAGCACTAAGTTTCACAAATAATTCGATAATAATAATTCAAATAGTCGGATATTCTAAAATACAGATATACTAATATCAATTTTCTCTCCATAAACCAGAAAGTCATTGATTATTTTAGCAATAACCTTTCAAAATTCGGCCTTGTACGTAGCTGGGTTTGGGGGATATTGCAATGAGTGAGTGAGCGTTATGGTCACTCTCTGGAAATTTATAATATCGTATAATATCCAACAGTGGCTTTCGGTGCGATCGCTGGTTGAGTTGCAGCACGGAAATTGTGGATTCGAATCGCGACTTTGGAATTTCATTTCTTAGCGCAGCCCTCCGGTGCACATCAATACTCTGTGTATAAATTAAGTTAAATGTAATATGTCTGTGTGTGTAGCGCTAAGTAGATTCGTTGAATCGGTGATTTGTCCTTGCTAGTGCGGTCTTTAAGCCATAAATTTGCACAACTAAAAAATCCTGCACGTTAAATTAATTTCTTGAGGCGATGATTCGTCCCTCCTAGTGCGGCCTTTAGGCTGCACAGTAAAAGCAATTTGAATAATAATTTAAAAGTGTGAACATTTAAATTATCATCATTATTATAGGCATGGCCAGGCTTACCGACCGATGTAAATGAAAAATTGCTCACAGAACTAATCACCAAGCCTCGGATGCTGGTTGAAGGACTCGGAAAGAACAAGGAAAAAATGAGAATTGAGATCCAGAGTTTTACGGATAGGATGCTCGAATATAACATCGTAGACTGGAAGGAACAGGTAAAACCCTCTCCAAAAGACTTCCAGGACGGCTACTCGAAAGATGGGACGAGAGTTGAACAAAATTTTCGTGCAGGACTCATTAAGACTCAAAAATATACTTTATCACAAACTTTTCGAGCGTGATTGTCCCGTCCAGGGTCATTCACACACTGGCTTACAACAGGGTTACCAGATGTCATGTTTGACATATCGCAGTTTGCTGGAGAAGTAGCCTAAATCGCACTCTACCCGGGAAAAAGTGAAAAAGTAGCAACTAAAAAACAAAACAAAAATTTTAAGTAAATAAACTGTCATCATCGGACTTTGCAATTAACATCAATTATCTTCTTCTTCTTCTACTTTTATTAAGAAGTCTCCCTCTAATATAGGTCCAGGACCTTTTCTTCACTAATTTTTGCAATTAGTTCTGTGAGCATTTTTGTTTTTACATCTCAGGTAACTTGCTAGGCTTGCCTTTCGATGTGCCTGACCTTGTTTTTTTATTGTTATGATGGCAAATCATTAACACAGGGGGACCGACGGCTTTACGAGCCCTCCGAAAGCACGGAAGACGGTCAAGAAATTTCAGACTGTACCCGGAGTCGGACCGGGGAGCCCTACGTTAGCAGTTGATCGCGCTAACTATCAAGCCATGGCCGTCGTCAAACATCAATAATTATAAATTATGGAAATAATTAAGGTTGATAGAATAACAAAATCTTAATGTTAATCTTGAAATTGGGAGTAGCCTAAATTAGGCGCCCATCACAAACGCAGAAAATTTATTGCAATTGAGCAATAAAAGTCGCTTAAATTGCGGCATCTGGAAACCTTGCCGAATTGTAAGCTTCGGCTCTATTCTCGCATTCTTACCGTGAAAACATAGTGCCAACCTAAAATGAATTTCCCTAACAACAACTTTCAAATTCTGCGCCCTTTAACCATTTATTTAAGTTTTAATTTAAATATTAGTTTGGAAATTACAGATTTAAATTAATTAAAAGGACTTGGGAGAAAACGATGAATTTAATTTTAATTTATAAATTACAAAATCTTGTACTAAATTGTTAGAATCGCTACTTGCGTCTTTTTTACCCTACGATTTGCTATGTAGTGTTGTATACTTCTTTTCATTGGTGGCATTCTTTATTCTAAACCTTAAATTAAAAATAATATATTGTTTAATTAGGAGTAAAAGTGTCACTTATTTAGTTTGGCGGATGAGAGGAGGGAGCCCAACAATACAGCAAAAAGTACATTTATTCTGAATTAAACATGATACCATTTTTTCAACGTCGAAGATCGATAAATATTTAATATAATATTTGACAAACTTTTGACAAACCATGAGCCTGTAATGGACGTAAGGTCGTGTTTTTCTGATGTTTGAAGAAAACACATATTCTTCAATTTATAAAACATTCGAACAAAGGAGGGCAAATATAAATTCGCATACAAGCAGGCCACTTAATCTGGCCCATTTTATGACCTTCTCGCCCACAGACGCTGCCCCTGGACCACGCCGCCAAATTAAGGAGACCCCGCGCGGGTTTTATGTATCCTCAAAAGCACGGAGACGATCATAGTATAAAAAAAATTTGATTCTTTTCGGACTCGAACCATTAGCTATTAGTAGATCGCTTTAAATATTAGTCCAATGACCTCCAACCACCTGTACTACCATAAAAAGATTTCCACGAGCTAAAATCGATTATACTGTTTTTCCATGCTGAATATTCATCGTAAAAATGAGTCATAAAGAATTTTTTAACAGCGCTAATAAAGACACGAATAATTAATTTTATAGAACAATTTATTAATGATTTTTCAATAAAATCCGGGTCTTTTAAATTTACGTTTTCTGAACGAGGAAAAATAGAAAACTTCTTGTTTTATGGATTCAAACTGTTCCCTTGTAATAGGTTTAAATTAAGTTAACCCTCATTTCGCCAGGCGTCAAAATATTTGGTGTTGTATTCTGAAGAAGTCAAGCAATTAGGCAATTACTCCAAATTTATTTTACTGCGGCGAGACATCCGACGGCTATGGCAATAACAATTCATAACACTTATCATGAGCGTCACTATTTCCAACTTCCATACAGATCTTTTTTAATTGAGGAATAAAAATAAATTTAATGCTAATACCATTTTCCAGTAACGGAATGGGGAAGGGGAGAAAAGATTGGCATCATCAATATGTCCGAAAATGGTCAAAAGGGAGGGGGCGGGTTAAATAAGACAGAAAATGATTTTGTTAGCAATAAAAACCTTTTGTTTGCAGTAAAAATATATTCAATTTTTTTACTTTTTGTTCTACGTTTATCAATACAGAAACGTTTTCCGCCATTGCGTCACGAAATCCATTACAATTCGTGAGTAAAACAAATAACATCTTATAGTATTTACTAATCAAAAATATCCATTCAATCGTTTATTATTGGAGCAGTTTTAAATTGCTATTCTAAGCTTCTGAAAATTAACCGTTGGAAGCTCAAAAGCCCTCCAACTCGATGTCGCCCATTATGAACGTCGTACTTCGCACTTCTCATCGTTTCACCTATTCTCGTTATTTAGGTCCTTTTTAAATAACGTCTTATCGATTTATAAACTTCCTTTATAACCATATTCAATAACGTATCGATTAGGTCCTTATTTAAATACGCTTATAATAAAGAGCAAAAAGTGGAGCAAAGAATTGGGGAATAAAAAAGGAAAGCACAAAAAGGACGAATTTTAGTTTCTGTTATTTGCGAATTATTAATCACCGCGATCGATCCTAAATCACACGTTTAGAAGACGTTTATTATGGAGCTGGTGGTTGTGGGTCAAGTTGGTTCCCTATGGACTTAAAATGTTCAGTAATACGTTACGTATTTCGATTTCCTAACGGAGGATGATGGTAAGTCCCCCGTCACGACAGCATGTCGCTTGTTAACTTAATGACCATCAACCGTCTCCCCAATTGAGTATTGATAGACAGTAAACTTTATACAACAATCGATCAAAATATAATTTGTCAAAAAAACAAAGAAAATAGTAACCGAGCGCGCGGTATGGTGTAACAAAGTTTCCATTTTTACGAAACGAGGCGGAAAATCAAAACGTCAGTTACGTCTCAATTCGTCCATTATTAATTAATTAAGATTATTTTAAAAGTAAAATACTTGCATTAAGATACGATATCGTTTTCCTTTTAAAGTCAAGTCGGTAATTAAATGAAAAACTCGAAAGTATCAAATTTCGTTAAAATTTCCACGAGCATCGCGAAAGCTTACAGTTAATTTATAAAAATTAAATAGAAAATTTTTCTGAATGTGTTATGTAATTACTTTCGAGCATTTCCACGCTGTTTTATTCCACTTGAATAAACTTTTGCTACTATTTAACTGAAAACAAACTTTGACGTAAAATGCAAACGAGCATTTTCTATTCAGCTAAGCTACTAACCCATTCATTTAAGATTCCTCATTATGTGGTTTCACAATTCATACGTGCGCTCTCGTATGACTTCAAAATCTCAATCTTTTTCACGAGACGGATGTTTGCATTTTGAACTTTGCAGGAATACGTAATCCCCACAAACAGCTTATTTGGTCAAACCCGAAATGCCTGCTCCATCGTCGCATTGTATGAGCTTTTGTCCCCGAATGCTGAGGGGCTAAGCCGTGATGAATGGAGGCAATCGATAGAGATTTTGACACGTTTAGCGCATATGACGGGTTCGCATTATGAATGCGTTTTAACGGATCCGTTAATAACACAAATTAATACTTTAATTCTTCCTGAAAGGTTAATAAAACTAACTAAATGAACAAACAGTTTTGGGTTCAATTCAAACTCAGTTGTGATATGTTATTGATCCCTAAAAGCTCTATATACAATTTTTGAATTAAAACGCCTGCCCCATTATAAAGTTTACTTGACATAACAATCTCATTACGTTCTATATGTACCTGCAAACTTTGTACAATCAAAATATACTGAAGTATTTTACTCATCCCGAAATATTACAAATGGGCCACGTTACACTGAAAAAAATTACAATGTTTTGCAGTAATTTTTATCTGAACTGCTCCCGTAGAAAAAGTTCATTCCAAGAGCTTTCAAGTTAACAACGTTCGAATGAGAAAATAAAATAACAGCATTTTGCTGGACCCTGTAAGTGCTTTTATTTATTTGATTTCCAGAAAATCGGCATCTGTTGTGAATAATGTAATGGCGGCTTTAACAATATTGTAAAGTAATTTCTTCTGATTATTATTACAGTTTATACCGTCAAATAGAAGTAAATGGTATACGTACAAGACGCGCATCTATGGTAATAAATTATTCGCAATGCTATTGGAAGAAATCCACCTTAATGCCTTACCATATTACATTGTAATTAATTAAAAATATTATAACATGGAATTTTGTAGTAACAAACTGCACTGCAAAAAATTAATAAGTCATTAACTTACCGAGCTGAACAATTAATAATAAACTAATTAGAAATTTAAGTATCGCTATGTTGTATTTTATGTCGCTATAGAAAACATGGTAGAATGAAAATTGAAAAAAAAGTGATTTATTATTGTATGTTTTACGTGGTTTTACTGTTATGAAAGTAACCCCTAAAGTACGAGCGGGGTGGCCACAATACATGAAAATATGTATTTGAAATATAAATTTTCAAACTACATATTATTATTTCAGTATTTGAAATGCAAAATACGACATACTTTTCAATTATATATTTGAAATATTAAATACGGTATTTAAAATACAAGGTACAGCATTTCAAATAAACACTACAAGATGCAGTATTTCAAATATAAAATCAAGATAAAGTACTTGAAATACAAAATAAAGTATAAATACTTGTAATGCTTCAGAGAGCAAAAGACAAAGCACTGAGCCACTAGTAATGATTTACTAGAAAAAAATTAAGTATTTGCTATTGAAAACCGGATTTTGCTAATAAAAATTAGTATTTACTTGATAAAAATAGTATTTCCTAGTAAAATTTCAGGTATTTCCTATAGAAAACTAGATTTTGCCATAACAATTTAGCTTTTACTTGATAAAAATATGATTTACTAGTAAAAATTCAAGTATTTGCTATTTAAAACTAGTTTTTGCTATTAGAAATTAGTTCTTACTTGATCAAAATAGCATTTACTAGTAAAATTTAAAGTATTTGCAGTTGAAAACCAGTTTTTGGTGTTAAAAATTAGTTTTTGCTTGATAAAAATGTAATTTCCCAGTAAAAATTCAAGTATTTGCTATTGAAAACTAATTTTTTGCTATTAGAAATTAGTTCTGACTTGATAAAAATAGCATTTACTAATAAAATTTAAAGTATTTTCTATTGAAAACTAGATTTTACTATTAAAACTTAGCTTTTACTTGTAAAAATATGATTTACAGGCACACATTATAGTAGTTGCTGTTGAAAACTAGTTTTTGCAATTAGAAATTAGTTTTTACTTGACCAAAATAGCATTTACTAGTAAAATTTAAAGTATTTGCTATTGAAAAGTAGATTTAACTATTAAAACTTAGCTTTTCCTTGATAAAAATACTGTTCACTAGTAAAACTTAGCTTTTACTTGTTAAAATAGCATTTACTAGTACAATTTAAAGTATTTTCTAATTAAAACTAGGTTTAACTATTTAAAAATAGTATTTACTTGCTAGAAATAGTATTGTAATGTAATCGTGCCTTAATCGTTGGTACGATAAATAAATATGCAATGTTCCCCTTTCACCTTCTTAATTAAATTATGCTTTCGATGAAATTTGCCCTTACCTGGATGCTTATCCAACAATGATAACTTTTGTGGATAAAATTTTGTATGTCACCACGGCTAGCTCTTAATTTTATATAGAAAAATTCTTTTATTGTTAATAAATTTTCTTTACTGCATTAGCTCATCTTCCAAATGAACAAGATTCATAATTTTACAAAATTAATTTATTTGATTTAAATTGAAAATAAAATTATCATGGCAATTTGATTTTTAATGAAATTTTTATAAACGGTCGTCATAGAAACAAATAAAGTTTTACGCACTCGCTTTAAAATTAATTATGTATAACAAAATTTCTTAAAATTAATATGATTTATGCAAATAAATGTTTATAAATAAAAAAAGATTGCTGACCTTTATTGTTCAAAATTCCCGCACTGTATTGTGAAATATTTTAACCCCACTTTTTGATTGCATCATTTCTTCTTTTTACGTTGATTGTCGGTCGTTCACCCACAAATTTTGCTCTACAAATTATCGTTGTGTTTTTAACCATTTAACCTTCGAAAATCCAACTACATCCACCACCATAAATTCCATATTTTTCATACAAATTCCATACAAATTGGTGAGTACCTACCCTGATAAAATTTTACATTTATCACGTAATATAACCTCTTTTTAGGGTAATCCACATTCACTTAACCCTACTCCGGGTTATTTACACAATTTTTTATAAATATATCTGGAACAACCAAATTTACGTGCACATCTTGGTTAACTTATTACGTTGTTAAGGTAAACAAACTCGTTACCAAGGATATCATTTTCGTTGCCATTTCCAGCGCCTGTTAAGTTTTTTATGTTGTAAAGTTTTTATTGGCAGGTAAAAAAATCGATTTTTTTCCTCACTTGATTTTAATTCAAATATTGTTTTTTTAGGAACGACCCGCGAATTTGAATCTGATGCACTTTAAATGTTTATTTTGAAGCGAAAAATCGTCCGTTTAGTTTATTACATCAAATTGTGACAAATGTCATCGAGAAACCTTTTTTTAATGCGCATAACACAACTAATCACAAATTAACCTAGTTTTACAACAAAATCTTAACTAACATAAATTTTAACTAACTAATAACAATTATTTTTTATATGATTCACATTTTAATTGCAGTTACGAGTTAATCGTTCTATCATCTTGCCATGATTTTTCTAACAACTCAACGTTCATTTAAATTTTTATGTATAAACTTGTTCATCCTTTTTACTTGCTACTGCAGCTAAGCAAAGAACATTACAGTATTTACTAGTAAAATCTAAAGTATTTGCTATTGAAAAGCAGTTCTTGCTAATAAAAATTAGTTTTTACTTGACAAAATTATTATTTACTAGTAAACATTAAAGTATTTGCTATTAACAACCAGTTCTTGCTAATAAAAATAAAATGATTTTTGATAGTTTTTAATTGATCAAAATAGCATTTACTAGTAAAATTTAAAGTATGTGCTATTGAAAACCAGATTTTGCTAATAATAATTTGTTGTTACTTGATAAAAATTGAATTTACTAACAAAATGTAAAGTACATTTTATTGAAAACCAGTTGTAGCTATTTAAAATTAGGTTTTACTTAATAAATGCTTGATTTACTAATAGTAAAATTTAAAATATTTGATGTTAAAAACCAGATTTTGCTATAAAAAATTAGTTCTTCATGCTTTTTTTGCGCTATGATCTGATGAGAAAGAAATATTTTGTCGACTATCGTTTGCACAATTTTTTGACAATCCCCCCACCAACTCCAATTCAATAATTTTTTATTTTCAGTTTGGTTTTATTTAATGGTTTTTCTAATTTTTCTTTGACTTTAACATTCGATGTCGAATAATAATTTAATGAGAAAATAAAGTTCAATAAAATTTTTAAACTTAACGAAAATGTAAATACTTTTATGTATTTTTTGTTTTTTAAAGATTTTACAAACTTTTTTAACTTTATCTGGTAATAGCACTAAAATAATGCGTTTTAACGAAAAAAATTTAATACCGAAAATTTTTTCGCTACAATTTTACGTCCAAGAATTTCCGAAGAATAATAAAAATCTGTTAACTTTTGTAAAAGTTATTATTATAAGATTGATTTTGAGTTATATGACCTTTTTTGTTTGAAAGATTGGAGTGTAACTTAATTTGAAAATTGTAGTCAAATAAAAAATATTAAACCTGAACGATACGTAAATAATATTATAAGACGTTTCAAGATAATATAATATAAAACAATAAAACTGACGTGTTCCAAATATGTACTATTTCAATCTAATTTTTGAAATAGTAAATCAGACTTTCACAGTTTTCGAGGCAAATTTTTGAACTTAACGTAGAAACTAAGCGATGTAGGACAAAATATCAGTTAACAAATTTAATGAACTCAGAAAATTTAAAATCGGTAAACTTTCGTAGAGAAAATTGATAAAAACAGTGCCGAAGGCGATTTTAAAAGAGTTTAAAGTGAAATACCGCAATTTTTAACGTTGAAAGCTAGGCAGTATGAGCTTATTTCTGTATAATTTGAATAAGTACTGGTGCTATGCCGGATCAGCACAAAATTCACGAGGGAGGGAGGCAATAACCCAAAATGATGGTACTTTTTCAAATTTTCAAGAACAGTTTTACCCCCTTTACTCCCCGTTGTAGTGGTAGGTCAAAAAATAGTTATTTGCGGACTAGAACGTATTCATGAACTGTATAAACTTAAAACTATCGCAATTTTTTCTTTTTATTGTAGTTATAAATATATAAATAATACAATCTACTACCATAGATCAAATATTTTAACCAAAAACCATTATCCCTGCAGAGGACCGTCCGAAACTGTCCACATTGCGAGTGCGCCTCTGTATAACCGTAACAACTCGGATAAAACGAATCAACGTGAGTTTTTTGATAAATTGACAAGTAAAATATAGAAATCCAACGACGGGTTTCTAAATCTAATCAAGGAACACTATATTACCTGATTGATTAAAATTGAAAATAAAAGTTTGGTTTAGTTTCGGATTTGGATTCAGCTAACCGAAGTTAATAAAAAATGTTCATCAAATTTGGCTGGATAAGGTAGGACATCCAATCGTATGATAAATTTCTGTGGTTACTTAGGACTAAATTTTGATTTAACCTGTCGTGCCTTTCTCACTTATGATGAAGTTTGAGGATTTGAATATTATGATCATAAACTGGATCGGATGTTCAATTAGTGATCTCGCAGCTAATTTCCATAGCCGCTAGAAATTTTTAGTCATTTCAAGCCAACAAAATACTCTTAATTATGTTAACATTTACAGGAACATACGAAATGCTTCCCTTTGCTTATGCTAATGATGCTTTGAAGCCAACCCCATGTAATAACCTAAATGCGATCCTCACCTTGAAGCTATACCCCACAAATAGGGTAAATAAGGGATATGTGTAAACATATACACAGAATTCAAGAATAGGAAGATTATTAAGCAAACTAAAAGTGAAAAACAAATTTTCAACTTGGTTTTCGTGGATAAAAATTAAATTGATAAAAAAAACATTTTTCGCTAATTATGAACATCTTAACCTTTTAGGCGCAAAACCCGGAAATTTTTCAATAAAATAAACCGACAATAAAAATATCAGCGACGACCCTAGTGAACACTTCGCCTAAGCTATTAAATATCTCACTATATCTTCTGAATCCTAAGTATTCCTTAAATCCCTTTTTATTGTGTTTTAAAGTAACTTTTTCACTAACGCAAACAAAGATCGTAATAACTTCAACTAAGGTTGCCTAAAAGGAGTTAGTAAAAGTCCGACATAAACTGTTTAATTTTCAGTTCCAGCACCACACAACTCGAAAGGTTTAATCTGAAAAGCTATCAAAGCTAAAGATATATTGTGCACCGGAAAATCGTCCTTTGACCCTAAACTAACTAACTAAATCAGCTCAGTAAATCAATTGTAGTCCACAAACACCACCACAAGTCAAAATTTCAAATGCAATGTTTCTTACATAAACAAATAACTCGGAATCCTTAAGTTGAACTGTTGGGGTGTAAAAAGTGGCGCCATGGGTCTACCGTAATAGGTTTTCCCTCTTGTATTTTAAACTTTTCAATCCTCGCTGTGATTTACGCAGTGATGGAAAATTTAAAAATGATTTTCTTTATTTTTGATGTAATCGGCATAACCTCACTTTTTAAATGTTTCGAACGATCGATAACTTCAATTAGTAATCCGTTCATATCGGCGTCGTTCGAACAGTTAGCGCTGTCGAGGGCTGTTTGAACCAGTTATTATATAAGGGAAAGTTAGCAAAACACCAGATGATATATTTCGATGTTAATCTCGCAATTGTAAATGAAACCCAGTCTTCCCTAAATTTTGAATAGAACACAGCTGTAATATTTTTTAACAAACAGATTCTATATAACAGGCCAATCATATCAAAATAAATGGGGGCAAACTGCAATAAATTTTATTAGGACCTCTAAAACGATATAATAATTTTGCAGCTTCTAGAGACCCCGGATTTCGCCGCCATAGTGGAAAAACCTCATATCTCGGTTTGGGTACACTTTAGAGCAAAATATCTGGTTATTAAAAATAAAGCACGAGAAATTATCTATAGAAAAGCTCTTATGTTTTTATCTTGTAAACCGATCGGTTACGGAGTTCCGGTGGTCATCAAAGGGCGTGGTATATGTTTTCACAGTGGGATGGAGGACAGCAGAGTCGCCGTGGAGTTGCTTGTTGACCCTTGCCGGGGCAGGCACGCTAAACCATTTTTCCTGGGGCGGTCAAATTCGCAGGCAAGAGAGAGTGCAAAATTAGTATGTTTTTTAGAGGTTCTAATAACAGTAATAAATTTTTTTCCAGTCTGCCCCCATGTTTGTACACGATGGCAGTTCCTTACAAATAAATTGCAATAAAATAATTGCTCAACATGCTTGGTCTTAGAATGACATTTTATGTAAATTATAACTCATAAGAAAATGACTACAGAATTTAGAGTGATTATTTGTCGATGCTGTGTAATGGTTAATCGTATAAGAACTCGATATCTTTAAAATAATATTGACAATAAAGATTCCGTCCGAATGATTCCGAATTTCACGTCTTTACACCACTTTAGAAAATATACCAACAATAAGCAGGTTTGATGAGTATGGCAGTCGGATGCTGCTATTCCCTCCCTGTCTCGCCTTATGCACTTCTTCTCATAGTCACTCACTAGTTAATTTTTGCAGGTACATTGGGAGGATCAAATTTGATATAAATATAAATCGATTAAAACAGCTTAAAGAAACGTATTGTACATATTTTAGGACCCGCGGAATATCCATGAACGACATAAGAATTTTAAATATATAATGCGCGCTCTGATGGTTGTAACTCAATAATCGCTCGATTAATCAGAACTAAGTAAAAGGTCTTTTCTCTAGATAATTTAGTCTACTTTATTTTCAGAAACGTGACATTTTGCTCTAAGGTGCACTCAAACTGAGATATTCACGAATATTTGTGAATAAAGATGTCTATCTTTGAGTGGTTTTCCGCTATGGTGGCGAAATCCGGGGTTGCAGGTCCAAATAAAAATAATAAAATTTATTCTAGCTTGCCCCATTTTTGCACAATAAAACACTTGTAGACTGGCCTACAATATATTCTAAATTGATATACTCAGGATATACCTAATTACTTTTAATATAAAATAATGCAGACCACACCTTCCTATTAAGTACACATTTTAGTTGTTTTTAATGGAACTGTAAACTGTACGTGTTCCACCTTATATTGATTGACCAATTAGCGTATCATGGAGGAAATTTTAGCTTTAATGAAATCGAACATAAAATCGGACTCTTTCAGCATCTCGGATTATTTAGTGCGCTTACATCTTGCTCCTCATAAAAGCAAATCTATCACGAATACGCTTATAGATTATTCTGAACGTTTTAAAATTCAAAAACTTTGGTAGAGTAACACTTTTCAGGATTAATAAAAGTATCTAATCGGACAGGATAACCGCACGGGATAATCCGCTTAATCTAGGTCTCGAAGTTTTACCTGCATGGTTAAATACTGCGACAGTATAAAATTTAGCTGTTTAGCTAAGGGAGCGATGTGTTGGATCAGACCCCTCGAGCATTAGCACGTTATTTTCCGGATTTGCTATTTGATGTTATTTACTAAGCACGTAAATATGAAGTGAAATGTATCGAGTGATACTCGAGAACAGAGAAATCGTAAAATGAACTCTAACACACTTTACTACCTGGATTCGACATTCCACGAGTGGTTACCAAAGAATCGATGAAAATACGACACTTAACATATTCTATTTCCCATGGAATACACGGATTTGATCTTTTCATACTCATATTATCCCATTCCGATTTAACCAAAGTTATGAGCTAATCAAAATTGCCTGCTCTGCAACCTGCACTTGCGAAATAATGATGTTATTCGACGTTAAAACCGACCGTGATTGATTTTGAAAATATTGGGAACCACTTCCGAATCATCACGCTGCATTGCGATAAATCCTCACATTTAACCGATTTTCTATTATTTATGACAGGCGTGATCCTATAGCTTTATAAATAAAATTCACAATTTTCCGGTAAAAGTCACCGATTAGTTCACGCGACCTGCTGTAACGCACGAATTTACAATCCCCAAAAAAGTGATCGATAAAGTACTGCTTGATGTTTATAAAATGTCAATTTTTTGATTAATTATTCCTTCTCCATTTGACCTTTAAGCAAATTAATTATGTAAGTTAAGTGTAGTATAATAGGCCTTCTATCAATCAAGAACTTGTGATACGACTAACGAATTTACCATGTTAAACGCCAATCTTCATTACAAATAACGTATTTGCTGGTTGAAATATTTCATTAACGGTTCCAACATATCAAACATTATCAAGTTACTACACTAATAAAATCTAAAACCCACTTACCAGATAGGAATAAATCCTGTAACGCTTGCACAGCTTGGCAAAGAATAGCCCATGCTTCGCATTCGGTAAGACCAGTTGGACGAGCTTCCAGAAAATCGCTAAGGCTTACGCCACTCCGTACACGATTTCCACTAACAAGGCAAACCCGTGACATGCTGCAACAAATAAAATAATGTAATAATTGGTTTATCCCGAAATTTAATTTCAAAACTGCTTCGTATAAACTCTAAATCTCAGCAACAAGGAAATTTTAAACAGCTCAAGCTTGTTTTTTGTTTTGCCCCTCAAGACAAAATATTAATTATGGAGATTTCAATTTTTACACGATGAAAACCTTCTCGTTTTAATAAAAATTTAAAACCATTTCTTTTGCACAAAAAATTTGTTCGTGTAACTATTAAATTTACCGGCGAAGTTAATATAAATTGAAGAGGGAATTGGAGGAGCTTCAGCTTTATTTGTCAGATGATGCTAAAAATAATAAAAATAACTCCGAAGTTACAGCGTTAAGCAGGTTATTTTATTGGAATAAACAAAAAAAATTCAATTGCTATTCTTATAAGAATATTTCGGTGGGTTTAATCCCAGGCTGGCAAATAATATCCCTGATTAATGTTAAACTTCAAGTGAGACACCCTGTATACTGTAATATAGTATACAATTAAATTACAAATCTTTTTGAGCTATATTAAGGGCGAACTGGTATACGGAGAACAAACAATAATTTTTGAAAATTAGCTGCTATAGAGTTATAAACAACTCGACCTACTTCAATAACAATAACTTCTACAAAAGTTAACCGATTTGAGTTTTTCTGGACTCTTTCGACAGATAATTGTTGGACCTTAAAAAATATGTACCTACTAAACAATTTTTTCCTTAACACGTTTAGTTTCTATTATTAATAGGCACGTCGACAAATAGTATTTTATTGCGTACTAATTTTGTACTCACCACCCAAAATGGAAAAACCAATAGCCAATTCTGTGACCAATGGAATGGCCACAGAAAGGTATCCATAAATTCCATCGACAGCAACATTAATATTAAAAAGTATTACTAAGGGCACAAAAGCCAGATTAAAAAAAATTTTAATTTCCTTAAGAAAGCATTTTATTGAAAAATATAATTACCAGAAATTTGTAAATTAGCAGAAATTATTTATTAAATTGTTTATCATACAGATGACAAAATCGATTAGGTATGCTAATAATTATTTTAATAGAGTACAAATAAATGAAATGTTCTAAACGCTTTTGTATTTTAGCGGTATCGCTATTATTCACCCTAACTGTGTCAATATTATTTACAAAAAGTAATAAAATAAAACAAATTTTCAAAAAATAAAAAAACAATTGTAAAAATTAATCAGTAAGTTGGAAGAATTATATGTATGAATGTATTAATTTGCATAACCTTTAATTTAGGATGGTGATTTGGCAATTTTGATCCCCCTCCCTCCCAGTAGTTTTGCCTTTTAGTTCACCATTTTATTCCCACTATTACATTATTATCAACTTGCTATTTATTGAATACATAAATCATGATTAGGAAGATGTGAAATTAATTATTATACACGTGTAATTGTTATCGTATATCGATGCCAATTTGTTGTATGCATTTAAGGGTAGGGTATATTATGCCTTCCCCCATGTTCTTAATAATCAATATTCCAACTTCTAATCTAAAAAAAATAACATCTGGGTTATCATTTTCACAATAAACATTTCCTTGGATGAGACTAAAAATCGAGTTGCGCGCTCAGAAAGTCTACTCTCACACAGCACGACTAAACTAGGCGGTTATATTTAAAACTATATCATCAAAGATAATAGATGTGACTTCCAAAAATAAAATTCATGGGTGTGATTTACATTTTCCGAAGTCATAATGTAGAAACCTTTTAAAATAACCCTTTTAAAATGCAACGGTAACAGTTTCGAAGTTATTTAGAAAGGTACTTGCTTTTTAAATTGCAAGGTATAAAATATTAATTATAAAGAAAATGGGAGAGGGAGGGCATATACCCTACCCTTAAGCTTTAAGCATCGCATACAGCGAATGTGTCGGACAACATTATTGTGCGCGTTTTCATAACTTCATTAATTTGCAATTTTATGGCTCCCATCCATTATTATACTACCGTCCTCAGTCAAAACGTCCTAAGTAACAAATTGGGTTTTGGAAAAAAATTACTTTATGTACATGTTATAACACCATTTTGATGGCGGCCAAATCCGGGGTCGCTATAGGATAAAAAGTTAATAAGTCTTTTCAGAGGTGCTAATAAAGATAATACAATTTATTCCAGCCTGTCCCAATTTTTTACACCGTGGCAGCTCATTGTAAACAAATTGCTCAATATTTTATGCTTTGTCTGAGGATGACATTTTATGAGCCTCAAAGAACGAACTGAAAGAACCTCATAGTAGAAAGCAAGTTGTCATGAACGAATTCGTGGATGGATTCAGAAGAAATTCCTGATATAACATCATCTGAAAGTGGTAAAGCACTGCCACAAATGTAAAATGAGAAGTCGTCAGGTTAAAATTGAATAACTGATGAATTTCAGAAAATGGGGAAAACCACCATGGGACAGGTGCTACCTTTCCAATAACTGCTTGCAAGAGGGAAAAATACCGAATAAATTCTACAAACCTGTAGATCAAGCAAGATTCCCTAGTGGGTTCAATATCATATGTAGAACATCTGCAAACTATACGCTATCGATAGAGTGAATCAAGGTTTTAATAGTAAGAAACAAGAGTTAATAGCGATCAAGGAGCATCTCGAGAAATTATAAGTATGCCGGAAAGAAGAGATACAAGTAATGCAAATAGAAATACAAGAACTGGAAGAAAAAGTCGTAAAAAAAGACGGAAAAATCATGAAAATCGAGAGTCAAATTGAAAAATATGAGAAAGATAAAAAGACGGTTGATATTGTTATAAAGAGATCTTCGCTAATGGGAATGGTAACAAAGGAGGGTGTTGAGAATTTCCAGGAAAAGGAATTACAAGTGAAAGTGGAGGTAACTGAAATTAAAAAGTAAGAATCAGAAAAACAGTGTAATGGCAAATAAGAGTAAATTAAGGGGAAAAATGTGTAGGAGCGAGATACAATCCAGCGGGTCGAGGCAGGGGTGGGCTGCCAAATTTTGAACAACCGGCTCGCTATTATTTCGAAGCAAAAAAAAACGGTAAATGAGTACATTGTCTTCATTTATTTTTGTACAGTATAATTTATTTATTTATATTCAAATATCCTCTTTTACCCGCAGGTGTCGAGGTTGTTAAATCTACATGTTATTTCTTTACAATAAATATCACTTTATGAATCTGCGCCAACTCCCCTTGTCAGCTGATAGTTTTCTATCTTCGTTCCATGTTAGTCCTTTTTGTTCCAGTATTCCTCGTATGTTATCGTTCCATGTCTACAAGGCATCCCACTCCAGCTGCCGCTTTTTCTTTCTCTGGTACAGCACTATAGATTAGTATCAACCCATCTTCAATCTCCGTTATACCTTCCCCTTTCTTTTTTGTTTCTGTTATTGCCATTGTCGATTCTTCACTGTCGTATTGCGGCCTGTTACTCATCCCGTTGGAGACTACTACCCGGGTCAACCCCTCGTAAGTTGTAGTACTCCTTCAAAATTTTTGCCGTTCTTACTCACAATACTATTTTAAATTTGCGCCTTGCTTTAGGCAGATCACCTTACACCTCGTGTGTTATCTTTATTTATCAAAATTCTAACCTTTCAATAATTCGTTCTTATCTTTCCCAATTCCGGTCTTTGGTATCACCTCAGGTCGTTTCACCTCTTCATACACACAACCACTTTTTATAAATCAACAATTTTGCCTTTATTTCTCTTCTCTTCGCTTAATAACACTCGTTTTGTTTTCCGTGAGACACAGCCGTAATATCGGTACTGATATCGCCACTCGCCTTGTACAGTATAAAATATATAATATATATAACAAAACAAAACATTTATTGCACAAAATAACTAAACAAAACATTTATTGCACAAAAAAACTAATAAATTCCAAATTTAACATACTATACTATGTATATTGCTATGTAGGTATATCGTAGCCTCACGTTGGGCTGTCAAATAGCTGTGTACGGATTCTCCTTTAATAGGGCCACACGTTTTACTATAAAATGATTTATACGGGTGAACGTAGATGTACCCCGTCAACAGAAATGAATGTAAAATTTTTAGTAAATACAAATAAATGAATTTGAACCTCGGCTTAGCTATTACGATGAGCATAGACTTACCTTTACTCTGGTTGGGTTCGTTCCGTGACCAATAACTGTGTTTGCTGAAATCAAATATTTTGGCCCTCGGAACAAGGTTACAAAAATTATGCTCCGTTTTAAATTTAAATTTATTATAAATTGGTTTTATGTAAGTTAAATTCAATAAAATTCTTATAATTATTAACAATTTGTTTATTCTAATTAACTTTAAACGAATTAACGCACGCGTATGTAAATCTCAAAATTCTCACTAATTTTATTTTTAATAAAGTTTAATGTGGAGTTACCTTAACAAATCTAGGGTATTTCTGGTTAATAAGTTCATGTACCATACAATGGTGTAATTCTACTCGATGGATGACCTTGGGTACGTATAATAATTCCAGATTAAAGTTGTCGTGTAATCTTGTGCCGCGTGGTCTTCGTGACGAATTTTACCAAAATATTTGCAATCCGTGTAGATATTCAACTAAATTCACTTCTGGGATACGTAAGTACACTACTTTTAATGATTTTTGCCCTTTTTCGTTGTAATTAATTAAATTTTTCACAATTTTATCTAATTTTTAGGAGAGACGCCTAAAATTTCACCACGCCATTAAAATCAATCAACAATTAACTTCTTATCTTTTGTTTTGTCAACGCAACCTCTGCAATCCAAGGCAATTGTGATTCTTTTGACGTTTTTCAATATAAAAATCAATAAAATCGACATTCCAATTTTCAGGTACGGCTTCGCCCATTTTGACTTGTCAAGTTTTAATAAAATTTTATGTATTTCAGATTGGATTAATTTTATACCATCACACCTCGTGGTTATCTTGTAAAATTGATGAAAATGTCCTTTCCATTTATGGTACACTGAATTTCGAAGCACTATCATCGGATCGTGTAACGTTTGCACTTATTAAATTAACGTTAACAAAATTTTTATATAAACTAACTTTGAACAATATTTTGACTTTAAATTTCATTTCTTATAACTAAACAATTTGATTTATAATACTAACAAACATTTTTATATTAACGGAATTAAATTGTTACATAATTGATTATTTTTGTTGACTTGTTCCATGACTTGTTTTTCAAATTATTTTGATACTGAACTAAATTTTGGTGTCAGACGAAGCTTGTCCGTTCGATCCAATAAGTCTGATGCTCTTTCATTATAAACAAATTCTCTGAATCTTAATGTACGCATTTCTATTGACGTGGTCCACTGGACATTGCAATATGCATAATTAATTAATTAATGTAGAGTCAATATGCCTTGTTCATTTGCAGAAACATCACTATTGTGCCCTTTTCTTACCCTTGTTTCTGTTGCTAACCTGTGATTCAAGTTCATCCAAGTAATAAAAGGAATGGCATCGAAATTGGCTTATTTTTTGGTTTTAGGGGTAATTTAACAAGCGGCTCGCCGAGTTTCAAACATTTTAACAACCGGCTCGCGCGACCCACCCCTGGGTGGAGGAGCGAGAGCGAGATACAATCCAGCGGGTGGTCTGGTAGTATTCGAGAGGGGTGTCTGAATGCAGGTACCCATCGGACCAGCAAAGGGTCTTCAGTCTTTTAACAACGGTGGCTCGAAGAAGTTGACAAGGGTAGCGGATACCTAAACACGACGACGGTCAACCTGCTATTTTGTATTTTTACTTAGGTATATATTTTCATTAATAAATAATTGTTATTATAAAGCCAAACTATCAACATCTAATTAATTATATCCCACAAATGTTTAGATCGAAAAGGATCTGACAAACCAACAAAAGGAAATCCAGGACAAGATATGGAAGATTACTATGTATGAAAACAAAAACGGAGGTAAAGTTAAGGTTGGATTTCACAGGATGTACAAGCAGAATAAAACATACATTATGGGACAAAAAATGAAACCATCGTCAAAAAAACAAAGAAAAACGGAGGAAGGAGCAATCGGACCGTGCCAACCGAGTCCTTCAGAAGAAGATGTTGGAATGAAAGCGACGACAGTGCAACGAAAATGGACAAACACAAACAATAACAAGAAAAATAATTAAAATTGCTACATGTAGCATTAGAACTCTTTTGAGAGCAGGAAAAATAAATGCAGTTGCTAGAGAATTATCAAGATACAAAATAGATTTAGCTGCTCTGCAGGCAAATCGCAGAACGGTAACTAATGAGGGACCATACCAGGGGAAAACCAAAAGTTCGATGGTGAGACCAGGTTATGGAGGACATTAGAAAGATGTGGATCGAGAACTGGAAAATAAAGATAGTAGATAGAAAAATATGGAGAAGAAATGCAAATGAGGCGAAATTTTATAACAGGCTATAGAGTGAAATGTAGCGAAAGCGGGAACTAAGCCACCCCAATAAACGGTTTTCTAAAATCTTTACAAAGATTTTTCGGAGCAAAATTCCGTCAGGAATTAAATGCTGTAGTATTATTATTACTATTATATGCCTATTGAATTTAAAGTGAATATTTGTTAATATCAATTCGAATAGTTTAGGAAATCGATTAGGCGAATCTTATTCGTATGGTTCCAAGAAAACCACCCATTGCATAAAATATTACGTAACCACAAAAACTTACAGCTGTTTAAAGTTCCAATCCGATGACTGTAACTCCACAACCGCTCAATTAATCAAAAACAGTACAAGATCTTTTCTCTAGATAATTTAATCAACTTTATTTTAAATATTGACCCTTTGCTCTAACGTGCACTCAAACCTAGATATTCGCACGATACAACACAAGGGCTAGGACTCCGCTGCGCTTCGCTCGTGCAATCTCCTTGCTAAAACCTGTACTCGCTGAATCTTTGAGTATTGACCGAACCCGCGTTGCTGTTGCGGTGATAATTCCGTGAAGAAACGCCACAACTTAAAAGCACAACATCACATACGAAAATCGACATTTCAAACGCTATTTTTAATGTCGAAAATTGTGAAACAAATTGACCATATCGCATCACAATCATTGCAAAAAAAATCAAACAAAAAATTTCGTAAGTACCGAAAAAAATTCGTTACTATAAAATTTGTAAGAAGTACATTGCTTTAAGTGAACTCGGGTTGGAAGTAATGCGTTGAACCGGTTTCCTACATCGCATCTGTTGAGTGCGTTAGTCATACACACTACATAAATTATTATAATATTCGAAGAGATTTTTTATTACGTATGAATTCTTTTACGCTCCACTACAAATATTTAGATTCTGGTAGGGTATTTGGAATATTTTTTATTTTCGGATATTATTCGACTGTGCATGCGTTGTACCCATTTAACTACAATGTAAAATAACGCACGCTGATTGGTCGAAACGACAATATTTGACCCTGAATGGAATTATCACCAATATTCGTAAAAATGTCATCCAATGTTTTTCTATTACTGCGCTGAAAACTAGGGTCGCTTAAAGGGTGAAAAAGTAGTACATACGTCCAATAAAATTTATTCCAGTTTGCGCCTATTTTTTTTTACATAATAAAACACTTGTCGACTGTAATCAAAGTAGTAAAAACTGGTTACACGGTTTTAGAGTTATCGTCGATATCTTATACATTATTCAAACCGTAATTTTTTATTGAAAAATCACAATTTTAATATGAAAATTATTCATGCAGTAAAATAATTCACAACTAATCTTTGCAAGTATCTGTCACATTCATCGGCGTTTAATTGATTAAAATTTAATTGAATGTCGGTTAATCACTGCATTAATTTTTAAAACTATAAATTTAATAATATATTTGCAATGATGAATATGCTAATCTAAATAAAAAATTTGATGTACCTAATGGAAATACGAGCTAATATTTTACAATAATGGAATGCAAATAAAGTAATCATGAGACGTCATTTCCTATAAATTCCATATCAGAAATGACATTTTTACATTTGTACGTAAAGAGGAATAAAAGTAAAAACTTTTATTCGGGATTACAATAAAATGAACAGAGGAAGCTTTACACAGGGTGTACACTTTGTTAATCGATTATGCAAAACATCGGTTGATATTTAAAAAAGCTTAAATTACTGTCAGAATAAAAGTTCTACATTTCGCGTGTAATTATTTTCGAAAATATTAACACCAAAACAATGAGGGAAAATCGATTGTCAGGGTTGATTTATACGCAAAATAGTTCAACATGAATAGAAGCATTCCCTTACGACGTCTACGCACCATTTCACTTAATTTATATTATAATAATGAAGTAAACATAAGAATTATTTGTTTATTCGAAGTGCCAGCTTCTTCCTTGAATGGAAGAACGAAACAATGGAATTGTTATTTTGCACCCCGTGGGGAAAAGAATAGAAGGAATAAAATTCAACTCGAACGGATAGTTTACACAAAACTATGAGTAGCGCACGGTCGATCAGATCAAACATGGGGCGCCGCAGGCATTCCATGCGGACCACTCCTATTGCTCTACTTTTTCAACCAGTTCAAACTTTGGCTAAATTTTCGAACAGTTGTAATATCAACAGGGGGCGTAGCTCAGATGGTAGAGCGCTCGCTTAGCATGCGAGAGGTACCGGGATCGATGCCCGGCGCCTCCAGATTTTTGCTTCTTTTTAAAAAAAATTAAGCAATGTAATTGCGGTGGAAATTGCAAATAAAAGAACCCCTTTTAGTCGAAGAGGTTTCATGTAGACGCTATGTACACCGAAATGGACTCTATTTGATATAAACACAGTTAAACTACGATATAACAAGAAGACTCAAGTAGCACAAATAATTTAACAATTGCATTAAACTGAAAGAGCCTCGGGTAATACAACCTGGTTCACTCATATTGCTCTAGTTTTAATTAAATATCAAAGTTGGATTGGTGCCGAAATGCCTTTGATGATAACAGGGGGCGTAGCTCAGATGGTAGAGCGCTCGCTTAGCATGCGAGAGGTACCGGGATCGATGCCCGGCGCCTCCAAAGTTTTATTTTTGGAAATTTTAAGAATCAACAGTCAAGTATCACGATAATTCCCTTAGGTATAAAGTATTCCGAGAACTAATAAAGTAATGTAATACAAAGTTTCAAGTCTGATAAAAAATTAAATTATTCATACCCGCGGAAAGCACTGAAAACTTAGGGAAAATTAAATAACGTTAAATATTAATACTAATATTTTTATACAACTCACGGGACAAAATTAGTTTTGCTTTGATCAATAAAAGTCTGAAATTTAATTTGTAGCGTGCCGAATGTCATCATGGCTGTGCTACATTTGGGGCGGAGGTAAATGTGCCACCAAATGTACCTGACCAGAAAAGGGTACCGGTAAATGTGCCACCGACCAAAAGGGTTCTTTAAATAAACACAGGTATTTGTGCCACTAACAGTGAAAAAATTAAATTTTTTTTGCCTTCGAATTTTGGGGTGTGCATTCGATAAGGCTGTAGGCCAGCTCGGCAAATGGTCAGATATTTAATCCGGGTCCAAATTTTCTACCTGGAAATACATAGACCAACTCGGCAAAATAATAAATTTTGGCTTGGCCAGAACTGCGAGCATCAAAAAACCTACCCTCCGATGCTCCGCATCTCCGGGCGGTTTTTCGTGCTCCGAGCCGCTACGCGGCGGGCGCTAAACATACGAGAGGCGCGACAGATCAAGGAAACCGGGATAAATGCAACCGGGATGTGAGAGACCCTCGAAATAGCATTAAAAAGTATAGTTGCGCTATGGGGCAGTAAACTTTTACGTTTCACCCCCAAAAAATCGTGTAAAATCAAAAAATAATCGATGTTACATGTAGGAGATGCATCAGGTAGATGCCGTTTTCTCCGGTGGCACAAATACCTGTGTACTTTTAATATCCTAAATTCGTAGCAGGTAGAATAACATTACTGGTGGCACATTTACCTCCGCCCATAATTATTACCATCCATTTACATATTTAGAATATTGTTTAAATTCTGAACATTCTGAGAATAGTCAACTTTTGTTTTGCGTTTTAAACAGCCAATTAATGGTGTTTCCAGGCTTTTCTTTGTTTTAAAAGACCATTAAGTTAGGAATTTGCAGGTAAATAATCCTTTGAACTATTATATAACTTTCAGTTTTTTTTGTACGATTAATTTTCTCCAGAATATATCAATGGAGAGGATTTCGTTTTGAATGCAGTTTTATAAAAGGAAAATTAATATGCATTTCCATCGCTTTGAAGCCGCTAATTTGTTCGTTTTCGACCATATTAGCAAGATTTGATATTCGATACTTCATCATACCAAAATGTTGTGCCGATTCTTTTTCGATTCAAAAATGAACACTGTGGTTCGATATTATTTCATATTTCCGCTCCTTAAGTTCGATCAAGTCGATCAATTGGAGGTAGACGTATCTACTCACGCGGTATCGCTTTATTTATTTTTTTTATGTTCTTTTATTTATGATCGCCATTATTTTACTTGAAGGGTCGTAGACTGCCGTTAAAATATTTTATATTAACTGTAAAATTGTAGTAATCGTAGTTTTATGCTCAATTGCAACTGCAATAAATTAACGATCAACTAATTGCTAGTTGTGATAATTGTTAAATAAGTAGTTTAATTAAGTTAAAACAACAAAAACATTACCATTTTACTGCTTTTTTTATAACCCGGACATGCACATTATGAGAAATGAACATAAAATTTCTCATTTCATTGAAAGTAAGATTGAGGTAACTTGAAGACCCAGCTCAGTTATTAAAACAGAAATAAACGTAATAAAGATGGCGTAATAACAAATAAAAAGTGTAATAAACATAAAATCCCAAAAAAGAACTGCTAAGCTTACTTGAAAATAACTGATACGTTATGAATAACTCCAAAGTGACAAAAAAATATGTTAAATTTACTGTGGTACAATTTTTGGGTAATTGTTATTCAAAATAAAAATTAAATAAATCAGGAAGGAAATGGAAATTGAGAAATTGCTAGGGGCTACCTAGGCGATAATCGCATCTAATGGAACAAATAAGACATTGTACTTTTCAGTTCTGTAGAAAAAAAAACTTAGATTGAGGGAGAGAATCGCTTATAGTTAAACGATGTGCGATTCTCGCCTTTAAAGATTTTTGGCCCGCGCTGTCCAAACCATTCAACACATTCATGGTTTTTTAATTTTCACTGCAACTACAGGCCAGCTTCGAAGTTTTACGAAATTATCCAGCGTCCGTGAAGTTGGCCCTCCATTTTGAAATTTTTAAATTTAAATAGTTGTATCAGATTGCGTCGATTTTAAAATTAATTTTCTGGTTTTATTTCCGCTAAAAGCAAAAGAACTGTTTTCCACTCCAGCCCCCCATTTTTAAAATAATCAAATTCAGGAACAGTCATTTTCCAGATGCCCATATAATAATAAAATTTCATTAAATTAAAATGTAGAAAACTGCTGAAAACCCTCTTCAGCAGAAGAGAAACTTTAACTAATTCACATTTATTAGAGGGAAGGATGAAAATTAATTTTGGTTTAAATATTTTGCAACTTGACAAATAAACCTGGGAATACACCAATAATTATTGTATAAAAATTCTAAACACTAAGGGATCGTTCGTAAGGAAAAATAAAATTTTCAAACTTTATAAATATACTAATATTGAACGATCCAATACACTAAAATTAGTAGAAAATTCCTGAGGTATTGAGGCTGTTTTTAGAGAGGGAATATACATTTTATTTAAAAATGTTGAAACTTTGAAATTATAATTTGTAATTGAAATCTCATTTGTGATCAAATTATCTTTTTTCTTTAAATTGAGATAAAATTTTAGATAATTATTTAATTCATTTATACAGCCGTGCTCAAAAGAAGTTGGCCACCCCACGTTTTCACCATAGTAAAGTGCTCGCCACATAGCCTGTGATGTGCTATGCTATGCTCTGTGTTATGTCAACACAAACGTTGAACAATGGCATGGTCATGCGCAAAATGGACCATGCCATTGTTCAACGTTTGTGTTGACATAACACAGAGCATAGCCTGTGCCCTTTAAGGGCTCGCCACATAGCCTGTGCTGTGCTATGCTATGCTCTGTGTTATGTCAACACAAACGTTGAACAATGGCATGGTCCATTTTGCGCATGACCATGACATTGTTCAACGTTTGTGTTGACATAACACAGAGCATAGCATAGCACAGCACAGGCTATGTGGCGAGCCCTTTAGTGTTCCAAAGTGCTAGTAACAACATCATGCCTAAAAAACCTCATTTAAGTGTCCTTCAACGGAGCCCTATCGTCCTTTTGGATTCACATGGTAGGGTAAGGTTGCCCATATTGAACCAATTTTCATAAAAATGGCTGTATTTCTGGAAAATTGCATAATTCGTCTGTGACGTGCGACCAAAATATGTGTTGGACATTCAGGCACACATTGCCTCTAGTAAACAGCATTTTAAAAAATTCTCCAAACTTCTATTTATAAAAGTATTTTGAGTTGAAAATGGTTCAACTTAAGAAACCAGTTGCTCAAATCGAACCCGTGGTATCATAAATTGAACCCACATAATATGACGTATAAAAACACTTTTATGAAATAAAATTTTTAATAAGTAGGTCCTATAACATAAAACAAAATAAAATTTGGTATTAGAATTTTTTTTAAACAATAAAATGTAATTGTATCAAATAAAGGAATAATGTTATCTTATTCAATGCACGATGCACAAAAATATCTTTTTTTTGTTTGGGCACCTACTCCTACACATTTGCAATGAGCCCATGCCTTGCACCGCATGCATTGAATCATGTCACTTAATTCTTCTGTTTCACATTCTACACAGAACCAATTCGTCGATAATATGAGTTCAATATGAGACACTGTTAGTGGTTCAACTTGAGCAACTAGCGGGAAATTTAAGTTATAACCTCAAAGTGAAAAAACACAAAATTTTAAAATGTTTTACCTACAATAATAAGTACTCTAAACATCATACTATTTCATGGCAATATCAATATTTTCCTTACTTTGCATACAGATTACAGAATTCCTTAAATGCGCACACTTAGAAATAACATGCGTTATACCGGCTTAACTTTTATTGGCGGGAAAACAATTGTGTTCACTGATTTCTGCAATATGTTAGCGCAAGGAAGTCCATTACACTTACTCTTTTAATTACTGATAGGCAGATGGCGATAATTTAATTATAACTACCTAAATTAGCCGAGGTTCAATTTGGGAGCCGGTTCAACATGGGCTACTTTACCCTATGTCTCATCTAAAAATTGCAAAACATTTTAAATGTTTGCGCTATACTGTGACAACCACTTTAAAGCGAAACGCCGATACTGGTTAGGTGCAAAATAGGCCAAAAAATGGACAAAAACGTTTGACAACCGCCAGGAAGGATCGGATTTTAAAAAGAATATCGTTAAAAAATCGAAGAAAAACATCAAAATATTTAAAAAGGGGCTTAAAAATGCAGTGTGGGGTAAAAATTTCTTCACAAACCGTTAGATGATGCTTGAAGGAAAGTAGATTGCTTGGTCGTAGAGCCCGTAAGAAGTCCCTTTTAGGGTCAAAGGTAATTTTGTCAGACGAATATAAGAATTTTGCTAATAAACACATAGTCTCAATCTACATTTGCATTTTCTTTCATTTAAAACCCTTCAAAAAGCCTAAAAATTTATAAAACATAAAAATCCATAGGTGGCCAACGTCTTTTGAGCACGGCTGTATATGTACTTTCTAAATTCAATAAATTTGTGGAAGTAATAGCGAATAAAGGATATCTAATCGCCAGTAAGCCAGAAAAAAAATACTACATGTAATTCTAAAAAAAATTTGTTAATATGCTATTAGCATATTGATGCTATTGTTCATTTCGCTTTAAAATTAAAAACAAATTTTATTTCAAGTATTGAGTTTGCCCCACCCTAGAAAAAACCTATGGACGCCCATGCTTAGCTTACGGATTTGTTTTCCAATTTTTGTGTATTTACAGATTTACAATTGATCAGAATGTTTAACAACCTCATTTAAAAACAACCCTGAAGTGCGTAAATTTTTTTTACAATTGTTGATGTATTAGCAGATTTAATATTAGTTTACTTACAGCGTTACAGAATTTCCAAGCAAAATATATTTTTCATCTTCCCTAAGGAAAACTTCGTAATGCTTAAGTACTCGTTTTACTATTTTTGATGTATTTACAGGTTAATTTACAGTTACATAATATTTTAACAAAATGTACTATTTTAACCCTGCCAAAAAACAACCCCCGAGTGCTTACAATTTTCTTTTGCTATTTTTGATATATTCACTGGTGTAATATTAGTTTATTTACTAAGTTATAGAATTTTTAAACAAATGTGTACATATATCATATCTTCCTAAAAACAATTCCAAAGTGGTTACAGTTTTACTTTACCATTTTTGATGTATTTACAGCTTCAATATTAGTTTATTTACAGGGTTACAGTATTTTTCACTAAAATGTATTTTTCAGTCCTTCTCAAAATCAACCTCCGAGTGCTTATAATGTTTTTACTATTTTTACTATTTTTAGTGTATTCGTAGGTGTAATAATATTTTCCAAGTTAAACTAACAAAACAACACAGTGAGTGCTTGGATTTTACTTTCCCATTTAAGTGGTAAAGCTAAAAAAATTTTGAGTTTTTTTACATTTTGACATTTTTCCCATGGTTTATGAATTATTTAAGCCCATTTTTGGAATTATGTTCCAAAAAAAGAGCTGCTTCCCGGTGGAACACAAAAGAATGAAAATGGTACAAATCGAAAGGTACAATGGAACTTAAAAATATCTTCTTTCGGAAATAAACTTTAGATTAAAATTAATTAACCTTCAACACGGAAAAGTCGAAAAAACAGATCTATGACCAGTGATTTTTTTGCGTAAATGCAAATCTAAATTCGAAAAGAACCAATTGACACCAAAAATCGATTTGTGGCGGCGGGCCCGTATCATTAAATCTAACAGATTTCTCATTGAAGGCAAACTTCGTTGCCAATGCTTAGCAATACTAGACTTAAAGGTTTTTGGCCCACCCCTGCCAAACCATCAAACTTTTTGGTGGTTTATGAATATTCCTGATTGCTTAGGGCGTTCTGCGATTTTTTGAGACCTTAAGCATCCAAAAAAATTTCAGGTGACTTTTAGTCTGCGAAAAATCGCACAATACTGTTTTGGGATCTCTTTTTCGCAATTTTTTACGCTACATAGCGGTTAAACTGTAATTACATTTAATAGAAATAAAATAATTTATAATTACTTAATTAACCTGTTGAACATGTTAATAGCTGTTAGTTTAACGAGATTTAAATAATATACACAAGCCACTGAAAATCACCCTACTGGCTTACAGACCCATTTTACTACGAGCATTTTTTAACATGGTTTTCCCAAACTCAAAATGAAAATGTCGGGATGCAGCCTCGTAATTAAAGACTGCAAAACATTTCTAAAACTGAATAAGTAATATTGATTAATTGATCACCGTTCGACCTAAGAGCTTCTGTCATTAGTAAAAAATAAAATTACCCAACACCTCGCCTCGCTGGTCAGCCGTCGTGAAACTGAACATAAGAGCTTATTTTAATTAACGTTAATCCTGAATACGGTCCTGAGTAGTGCGACGTGTCTACTTGTCAAACATTTTTGAACAAACATAATTTCTTATTATACTTTCTTTCATTTTATTATAAATCAAAACATGTAAATGCTTTACCGATTAAAATTTTATACAAAGAAAACGAGAGTAGGTACTTAGATAAATAATTAATTCTGTACGACATAAATTTGTAAGGGATATCATGTTTGTAAAATTTTCTTGAGTAATTATTAAAATGGTCTAAAGTATTTCATCAAAGATTGTGAAGCACTTGGGAGTATAATAAACATCTTTTATATGAACAGCAATAATTCCGGTAAGCTAACTTTTTAGCCCGCCTTTTTTTAATTAGATTATATTATTTACAGCTTCGTGTAAGGGTCCATTTGAATGATATATTTAACTTTTAGCGTAATTATTTTTTATGTTCTTAAAATTTTACACACCATCCTGTTACTCATCCATAAGGTATCCGTAACTATATATTTTTTTCCAGACCTGCAGTAACTTGTCTCATACGAAACGATTTATTGCAACGAAAGTTGGCTATTTTGGTACTAGCAATCTGTAATGTACATTTACTCCCGCAATCATATTACCTACTGCTATGAACTCCCCTATATAAATCTTATACACGTCGATTAATTTGGGCGCCACATTCGAATGAATGAAAAAAATATAAAAATGTAAATACTAAAATTTTACGTACTAAATTTTATTGGAAAGCTCACCACCCTGTCCCTCTTGTATAGCTCAGTCTAAGGCTCTCTCAGAGTATTGCAGGTATTTGATTAAATTAAGGGATGCAGCTTATTGACTTGAGAAAATTTAATTTTTTAAATGTTGGAAAAATGTTGGTTGATTTTGAATAAAATGCTTAATTACTTTGCCCAGATAAAAAGATCCACTTTTGTTTTTGAATGATCTCAAAAATTCAGAATACTGACCTGTAAAAGTTTAATGATAATAAAAAGATTGGATTAATTCAGAAATGGTTTTATATTCAAAATAAATATCGCAAAGCGCAAATAATCAATATTAACAAAATTTGTACAGATACCTTATCTGTTACCAGAATGTTTACAATAATCAAAAAATCAAAATATTGCAGAATGACGATCCTTTTCTTCCTTCAAATGCTTAAATAAATTTAAGTCTTGCCGTTGTCCAAAACGGGTTAAATGTTTTTATGTTTAAATTTGTTGCTCTTGGCGAAGCGTAGAAAATAAAATATTAAAAAAATGTTTTGTTGATGAAATGTTTATAAAGTAGGGTAGCCGAAAATTCACCTGCTAAGGTCCTTTCTCAGCATCCTGTATTTTAAATGCTGAAGGCGTAAAGTTAATAAAATAATAATTTTCAAATACCTTTGAATTCTTTAATCCTGACTTTTTAATAAGTCTGCGTAGATAATACACAATCTTGATATACACCCGCGCACTATGAGACACTTCCACGTCAGATGTTGAATGGATACCTGTTGATGTGGCGCTTCAGATCTCATCCTGTTTGAATGGTGTTATTGTAGTAGTAATCATCCAAATTTGACTTTCGAATAGTGTTATTTAATTAGATTATGTGCTGGTAAGTAATTTCGAATTAAATTATTCTCAGATATTCGAGTGTTGAGTTGAAAAATAACATTCTTAATTTTCAGTTGATACAACTAACTTTTGCCATCTTGGATTTCTTATCGACCAAGGTTTGATATATTGGATCACGTTGCACGTCCGTCCACTTTAAATATCAGAATTCAACTAACTTTTGCTTGCGCAAAATACAAATTTGAGACGTTATCAACGTCTTGTAAGTCAAATTTGTTCCTTTTACGAATTTTATTTTTAATGACATTTTCTGCAATTTTCAGAATTGGTTCCATTATTGAAGAGATCACTTATTCGCTGCTTTCCAGTAGATTTCCATTACAGTAGTCGATTTTGGAGCTATTTGAAGTAGTGGATTTGACTATTCTTGTTATCACATTTCACTTATCAACTTTTAATGGATTTTGAACTTTATTTACCTTTTTACAAATTTCGGAGATCAATTTATGATTATCACATACAGTTAGATATAAAAGAATTTTCATTATAAACAGATTTTCACATAATAAGTTATTTACAGAGATATTTCAATTTAAAGTTCACGAATGTGAAGGTTATGTTTTACAGATAACAAATTATAACAAATTTCATCATTTCTGAGTTAAAGTATCTTATTGTAAGATTTTGACTTGTTCATCTTCAAAATGAATCTATTTAGCAGGTTTTAATATAGCATTCTCATCTTTAAAGATCTCATTAGATCTACAATATCATTAAATAAGTTGGATGTGTTTATCTGTTCAATCTAAAGTTAGAAGTTAGCTTTATTTTCTTGAATATGACAAATAATTCAGATTTACAACTATTTGCGTTGTGTGGGGTCATTTTAAATCACAGCACTACGTATGTTATTGTAGGCCTGGAGAAAAATAGCATACGTCATGCGCTGAGAAATAGTTTTTACTCCGAACTTGACCTTCGGCCGCGTTCGATGTATCTCTCGCTTATTCAGTAAAATGCTATTTTCTCAAGCTTATACGTAATTATTATAATAAAAAATAACTATGACGACTTTCGATGTGAGAAGTAAATACTAAGGATAGCGCATCATTGTGATTAGCTGCATGGGGATGGGAGTTGTGGTGCTGAAGGCTCGGACTTATATCTTCAGTAGAGGAAAGGAAAGGTTTAAAGGAATTTAAATCAACACTAGCTCCGATTTCCCGGCTGGAAACAATAAAAAGAACAATTCGAACTATAAGAATACTATTTTCCGTTTCAAAAGATTTAAACAAAAATAATAAAGTCGCAAAATACAACAACAAACGTGAAGTCAGTTCCATCGATTATTAAATTATCTGAAATTGAAAAGTCGTTTCCGTTACACACGGTTATTAGTTTCGCTCAAAACTTGCAGAAAAAAACGTCCGCAACAGCATTTTCCGCGATTAAACCCAATCGTTTATATCAAAAGCTCTATTACGCCAACTAATACATTTTTGTTATAATGTTGGCTATTGTCGGTCTAATTGATTACAGAGATAAGCTACACACACCTTCCCCCAATATTTTGCGAAAGCTCGAAAGAAAATGGAAAGCAATAACCGCATAAGTCCAAATTGATGAAAACTGAAAATATAAAACAATTTGAGGACTCGTCAGGCTCATTCAAACAAAAGCAATTGTTTAAAATTTGATAATTTAATTCAGTCGAACAGAGAAAACGGATTGTCGTTAAAAGAACTCAAATTGTATTTAATGCGTTACCCTCGCATTCGCCATTAATAAAGATTAGAAGAGAAATGATCGACGTCATTCTCAAAAGTGACGGGTGAATTTTTATTTGTTTAGTTGGCAACCTGATGCGCTTTACCCAGGCATTCATAAAGCCATAAATTACAGTTACATAATAACAAAATAATTAATACATCGGTCTCCATAATTAGATAAACTAAACTGATGATTAATGATCACAATAAACCAGCATTAGCAGTTGTGCTGTTGTTTAAATCTTTTAAGCGGAAAATATAAAAATAAAAAATTAATGGATAAAAACTTTCCGGACTCTGTATATAACCGAGCGTTTGTTTTGTTCGAATAGTAGTAACCCGCTTGATGTTATAAGAAGTGCCGCAGGCATTGGATTAAAAACCGGTGTTATTTACTCCTTTTGCTCTACTTTTCCCGACTACAAAAAAAGTATCAAAATTTGATTCAATATTATTTATAACAGGGGGGCGTAGCTCAGATGGTAGAGCGCTCGCTTAGCATGCGAGAGGTACCGGGATCGATGCCCGGCGCCTCCAGTTTTTTTGGAAAAAACAGGAGCTATTATGACTTTCCGTTGCTGGTTCCGATATTAAAAATTAATTAAGGACTTCTCAATTAATAATTTTAATATCAGCTACTTGACGTGATTTTATGGCAGGGTGAGATGCCCGGAACGGCGGCGGCGCGGCGTCTCCAATTTGATTGTGAGAAAAAACTGGAACTAAGATTTTCCTACAACTTTAACGCTGCTTATTAATAATTACGTTAAGAGTTGTCAATTAATAAATTTAATATTAACAACTTCACGTGATCTGTGATTTAGTCAAGCCCTAATAATTTGGCACGATGTTACCGGTACAACAAAATTAATTGGAATAATTTATTTACTACTAAAGTGAATACCCAATTAATAGACTCTGAAGGAAATAAATGAGCAGAAACCATTTTCTTAATTGAGCTCGTCATTAAATTAAATTTAAGTAAATAATTACATAGTGCAAATAATATAATGTAAAAATAGCTAATGAAATGGCAAAATAAATATAAATGCTCTATTTGCGTAAAAATGGATAGAATTTCAATTATCTGAAAGTGATAATAAGTCGAAATTGTTTTAAATTGTCGTAAAATAAAATTTTTGATGTTATTCCGCATTTGCCTATGCAAGTCGTGCTTTCAGTGACGCTTCTAAAGATAATTCTTAGGCAATTTAAATTTAAAAAATTATAGGGTGTTCCCAGTGCCGGGGTTTGGAATTCACGTTAAGATGTACGACCTTGTTTACCTTGCATCGGTAAGCAACAACTGCTGAGTAACGTTTTTGCGGGTTTATCCCGATTATAAACAGATTTATTCATAATTTGAATTAAATTTGTAGTTTTACATTGTTTACATTACGAACGGCGCCTTTGTGTAAATAATCATGTTAAATGAATTTGTAATTAGAGTACATAACTAACAAACGAATAATTCTTTTAATTTGCTTTAGGTTATTATATTATATTTTTATTAAACAAAATTATATGTAAAATTTAAAAATTACACTGAAAAGATTTAACGAAATCTTAATAACGAAAATATCCTAAGGAAATATTAAAAATGGTTAAGTGATTAGTAAATGTTCAGAAAATGTATTGCTGCCTTTAAAATTTAAACGCAACAATATCCTCATGAAAAAAGTACAGAAAATTAAGTTTTATATCCCATGTTTACATTTACATAGCCGTTCATTTAGATAATCCAATAATTTACTTAAAAAACAAAATATCTTGAAAATTATGACGTTTAAGTGGAAGATCTCAAATAACAGCTGAAAAAATATTGAAATACGTAAAGTAGCTAAAAAATATAGACTTTTTAGTGCCTGGGCTCCCAAACTTTTTAATTTTTCTACTTTGTAATAGACACTCTTTTTTTACGCTGATTTTAAAATGTAAATAAATTAAATATGTAAGTTTTAAAGAAAATGCAAAGAAAAACTTTTAAAGCTGGAAAACTGACATCGGCGGTTTAAGCAATATCTACAGCGGTTTTTTCCAAACTTCTTATAATATTTCTTTTTAAATATTTTTTTATTAAATAATAAAGGTCGCACAAACCATGGTAATCATGCGCTGGAAATTCATAGAGACGTTCGATCACATGGCGTTCTTTATACTAGTAATAAGGGGTCGTCCATAAAGGACGTCCACGTCTTGGGGGGAGATTACAAAATGTGGCCAAGTGTGATCAGGGGGGAGGGGGCCTGGACAAATATGACGTCCGCATAAAAATCCCATTTTTGGAATTTATTATATGTAAATTGTGTTTGAATATTTTTAAAAGCTTATAAAATAAAGTTTATCTGATTTCTTGCTTGTTTAATTTCTTTTTTTATTAGTCATAACAATTTAAAAAAAAATTAATGCATAGGTTTTTTTGAGTTTAAGAGATCAATTTTGATTGTAGACAAATGAGGGGTGGTCTTTGATTTGTGACTATTAGACGTTCCTGGGGGACCGGAAAATTGTGACCAACTCTGACAAGAGGGGGATTGAAAAGTCGAAAACAATTGAAAAACAACAGCCACAATTATTCGATGCATGTGTGATTGGCTAAGTGGTGATTGTGATTGGCTCTACTTTAGTAATTATTGGTTGTTGTGGAAAACATCTAGATTGTTTACATTGATTTTAATTATTTTACGAAAAAAAAATAGTTGCCAACATCGTTTAAGACGATCGGTGGGATCCTAGTTTGCTTGATGGGGGAGGGGTGATAGAAATCATCGATGCTACTCTGAATGGTGCAAAATCGGATTGGTTGCTGCATCCTGGCATCGAATTTTTGTCCTCTTCGTCCGTTTAAGTCAAATTTGGTTCAGGGGGTGACGAAAAATCGACCATTACAAGCTGGATGGCCAGATTTTGTTCCTCCAAGAAGGCGGCCATGTCAGCTTCGAATAATCTCGTCGCTGCTATTAGTTCATTATGCTGAACTAACTCATTTTCTCTTCCAACTGGTCTCGAAAATACTGGGCATCCTCTATTTGCTTGCCAAGATCCAGTATAGGGGACCTGCGACTTTTCTCTTTTGATGCATCCATGGTGGTAGTGGGTGGAGAATTTGACAATAAATCGGTTCCATCATATTCTTTTTTATTTACTTGATTAATATTTTCGCGGCATTTTGGCTTATAAACATTTTTTAGCCGAGCACAAAAAACACGCCTGTCTTTGGCGACTTTTTCGGGATTTCGTATCCGGCGTTTTTTGATTCAACTTCGTGTGGTTCAAATATTATACATTTGAACATTTGGATTTACATATCGTGGGAATACTGGAAAAAGTGACCAAGTCAGTTTTCTCAGTCACGACAAACTGTGTTGTTTAAGGTTGCTCAGTATTTTTAAAAAATTTAAAAATTAGCAAAAGCCCTAATAAGAAGTATTGTTAAAGTTTCATTTTCCTAAAACAAAAATTAAAACTTTTAAAAAGCTGTTTTTTCACAAAATATTAAACATTCAATTTCATTTATTTAGAAACAACTCAACTTGACTTGGTCACTTTTTCCAGTATGCCCACGATATATGTAAATTGTGTTTGAATATTTTTAAAAGCTTACAAAATAAAGTTTATCTGATTTCTTGCTTGTTTAATTCCTTTTTTTATTAGTCATAAAAATTTAAAAAAAATTAATGAATAGGTTTTTTTTGAGTTTGAAAGGTCAATTTCGATTGTAGACAAATGAGGGGGTCTTTGATTTGGGACTATAGGACGTTCCTGGGAGGGGGTCGGAAGATTATGACCAACTCTGACAAGAGGGGTTGAAAAGTCGAAAAAAATTGCGAACGTCCTTTATAGACGACCCCTAAACAAACAATTATTTATAAAAATGAATTTTTTTTATAGTGACGAACAATGGCCACAATTATTCGATTTGTGATTGGCTACGTTCACGTGATATCTATTTTAGTATTTATGGATGGTTGTGGAAAACATTTAGATTGTTTACATTCAAGAGGGGGAAAAAATGGGACAAATGTCCCATTTTTGGGATTTCTAAGAAAATTGTGTTTGAATATTTTTAAAAGTTTATAAAATAAGTTTATCTAAATTCTCGCTTGTTTAATTCCAATTATTATTAGTTTAATTTTTATATTAAAAATTACAATAATAATTAAAATTAAATATTAACGAATAGAGTTTTTTAGTTTAAAAGATCAAGTTCGATTTGATACAAATGATGGGGTATCTTTGATTTGTGACCATAGGACGTTCCTGTTAGCAACTGGGACAAGGGGGAAGGGGGTTGAAAAGTCGAAAAAAAATGAGGACGTCCTTTATGAACGACCCCTTTGGACAATTTCTCTTAAATATGGAAATTTTATAATCTCACAATCGGACGCTAAGTTTTCTTTTTAGGTTGGTACCCAACAAATTAACCAATCAGACATTTCGACGTCGTATGTTTAGGTACCTAAAATGTTAAGAGAGTGACACCCGCCTACGCCTCGGACGTGTCTCGTATTTAAATTAGCGACACGTCGGATGGATCACGTAGTTAAATTGGAGCCACGTCGGATGATGGGTCGTTCAAGTGTTTAAATTAGAAACACATCGGACATCGAACTTATTTTTCCTTAAAAATTTTTTTAATTATAAATAAATAAACGAACAATAAAAAACAATTTTTATCAATTTTTTAAAATTCGAACTAAAAGACTTACTTAGTTATAACGGACACAAATTAAAGCTCTGATTAAAATCCTATACTTTTACGTACATTTCAATTCGTATATAAAGTTGTAAAATTAAATTATTTTTTAATTTAAAAAAAAATAATAAGTAAATAAAATTGAATTATTTTGTAATTTTAATATTAAATTTTGGTGCTATAAGTAAATACTCGGTTATAACGAATAAATTCTCCAGTCCCTTGAGATTTGTTATTGTTATAGTATTATTAGTTTATCTGTATACTTATTTTTATTAAGAAAATATTTTTGGAAGAAAAAAAAGGTCGACGATCCGACGTATCTTCGCTTTTAATGCGTCTATAATTTAAATAAGCGACACGTCCGACGTATCTAAAGTTAATCTCAAATGTTAAGTTAAGGTTGTTACATTAGGGTTAGGTTACAATTTAAAAAGAGTTGAGAAGTTCTAATTTTAGGGTTTTAAACTTTCAGGTGCGAATTACCGGGAGCCAAAAAGCTCTTGTTTCGGAGTTCTAAATTTCTAGAAGTGAATTTTGTAGTTTGTTAAATTACCAGAGGTTAAATTGCCAGGAGTAAAATGTAGCGAAATTGTCCCCCCCCCTCTGTAAACCATGTTTCCATATTTGTTTGATTATACAAGTAGTTCATAGTTTTTTTTGTCTATAACTTGCTTAATTTTAGTTTTACAAAATAATCCGAAAGAATTCTGAAATTGCTGTTTTGAGGTATAAGCGACAAACCGCGTTGGCGAAACCAAAATCCTCAATTGGGGGAGACTTGCTAACTTGTGGAGGGTTCATTCGGACACACAAATACGTATTGCTGCCAATTTTCAGCGTATCAGAATTTTTTGCAAATTAAAAATCTTTACTAAGATACCAGTAATTATTAAATTTTGATTATCAAATTATATATTCGTATTACAAATTTATTGCTTAATTTTGAAAGTACTTGTTTAACCACCCTCGTTGACCTGCGTTGATCTTAGCTGATAGTGAGCAACTTTTTATATTTTTCAGAAGTTATGTTTTCAGAAAATTGCGTTAGGTAGTTTCTTCTGCGCTAATTCGTCGGAAAGACGCAGGAAATTTCTGCTGGCTACGTTGCATTATTACTTCCGTGAACCTTATTTGATATTTCATACAATTTCAATTTATTTTATCAGAACAAAAGGTCTCAAACTACAGCATTTTTGATACACAATAGACAATGAAGCAGGATTACTTTATAATAACTAATCTTCATTCAAACAAATCTAACGATTTTACGTAGAATAACCAGAGAATTTAATGATAAATTTTTGCATATCAGTAAAATGTAGGTCGATGAAACCGAATCCGAGTAAGAAGGAAGCACGAAGAAACACTAATTAGATCCTGTTTACAAAAAGCTCTCTATAAGACAAAAGATAAAAGAAAAATGTTTTAGTTCGTCCTTTTGTTTGATTTGGCACTTGCATTAGCGTCCATAACATTGAACAAACCATTTACGTTCCACTTTGAAAAATATCTTTTAGAAATGCAAATTTTATCTAAATACCGTCAATTTATTCTGCCAATATTACGTTAAACACTTTGAGATAAAGTAAGAATTTGTAATAACGTACAATCTAAACTGTCGATCATAAATCACTTCGCAAAATTGTCCAAAACTTATCTTAAAAATTTGGATCACCAAAAATGGCGGTATAAAATTCGCTAACGCAAAAGGCACTTTAGGTGCTGCCGCAGAGCAGCAAAAGAAGAAATAAAATAAAAAATACAGAAAGTGCGGACGTAATTTCTTCAAAGACGTTTTAAAACTTTTAGTAAATGAAAACGACAATTTTGTAAAAATAACATTTCAGAAAGTAATGTACGCACATTAATCTTGAAAAATTTTCAGTGTGAGTACCTTTCAAAGTGTAAGAAAGTTTTAAGAAAAAAGTTGGAAAATAAGCACCCCAAGTTTTTGTTAAATTTTTAAACCAAATAATTTAGGAAATGTTTCCAATAAACCCGGATGCAGCAATCGTCAGCAATTTCAATTAGATGTTCTGTCAGGACGACTGATGAGTACGGCCTGGGTAGGTGATGAAGCATGTGCCGGAAACGCCTACAAAGCTCTTGCACTGAATTAACAGCAAAGTTTATTTTTTTGTTTCAAGTTCTTTCGTTTGTTTGAATCAAACATTATAACAGCTAATTTACAGTCATCGTGTGAGCGAAGTATGAATTTGGAATTAATTGCTGAAATTACGACAGGGTTAAGTATCACAGAGAAATTATTAATGGAAGATTGTATACGTGAATAATTTGATGCGGAGCAACTGCCTAATAGTTCACCTCTTGTAATTTGACAAACGTCATTTAAATTATTGGTATTAATTAAAGGACCATCTAAATTTTGCGATATAATGGTGCTAGATAAACTTTGATATTTCTCAATCAGGAAATTCAATTTGTCTTAACACTTGGCCCAAATTGACTTACGAAACTGATTAATCGAAATGGGAGAAATTAAACAAAAAATGATTAAATAAACGGAAGATTTAATCAAAATATAATTTAATTGATAAATTAGAGTCGCGAATCGGGATAATTGAATAAAGAAAATTTGAATTTTCATTTTTGTGTGTATTGGAAAATCTACATTGCAAATTTGCGAAATATCAATTTCGTATCAGACCGATTAAAAAAATTTTAAATAAGAAAGGCGAAAAAAATAAAAAGTAATTCTTGGCTTCGATTTGAATGAAAAATACAACAACTTGGGATATAAAATTTCCATTTCGTTTCATAAATTGGGTTATTTATGAAATAGGATAAGTCGATAGATTACAAATACTCGTAACATTTTTTCAGTTTTCAGCAGTAAATAATGGGGGTTAAAAAACGGTAAATCTAAGCCAAACGTAAGTTCTCATTACGATCGACTTATCTTATACACAAAAATCCCCTTTCTGAAAAGCTGAAAATCCATCATTTGACATTAGATAGATACAAATCGAACGCTTCACATCGTAAGTAAACTGAGTTTCTCCTGAAAATATTTCAGCAGTGGATATAGAACCGGTCGAGCGGCGAAAACAAAGATTGATTCCTTCGCTACTTGCTTCCCGCTTTATTCTTTCAATTACTTTTACCAAGGCTATGAATTTCAAAAACCGATGTTTCCAAATTATTTGCTGACCTACAATTAGTGGATGGTTGGTAAGCAACGAGGGTGGTCAATGACCACATAACTAGCGTAGCGATAAATGTGCAAAGTTTTGTGATTAATTTTCTAACTCCTATTTAATGGGCCAATGCAAGATATGCCCTTCCAGACCTTCACGAATTTTAGTATTATGTAAGATTTACATTTTAATACTTGGAGTGTATTAAGGGTACCAAGATTGTATTTACTTTGATCTAAATTAAATTTAACACCTACTTAAACAGAATTCTAATTACACTAAAACTAATTAAAAATTATCAAAAGTTAGAAAGTTACAAAAAAAATAAAGAAAATTTTCAATTAAATTATTTTGATAGTAACGGTAATAAGGCCAGTCGACAAGTTTTTTAAAGCGTAACAAAATGGGCGCAAGCTGGACCCAAATTTTAGCAACCCCGGATTTTGCCGCCATAGTAGAAATACCACGCGAAAAACGCATATTCGTGAATATTTCGATTTGAGTGTATTTTAGAGCAAAATGTCAAATTATTGAATATAAAGCAGACTAAATTATCTAGCGAAAGGATCTTATGTTTTATTCTGATTAATTGAGAAGTTACGGAGTTATAGCTATCAGAGCGCGCGGTATATATTTAAAATTCTACATTTCTTTAACAATGTCATTCATGGATATTCCGCGACTTCTAAAATATGTACAGTTCATGTGTTTACGCTATTCTAACCGATTTATATTTATATGAAACTTAACTTCCCTCAATTTACCTGCTCAAGTGACTATGCGAAGAAAAGCAGGGGGAGAGACACGGAGGGACCAACACAACCGGTCTGTCTATTTGTTAGTGTATTTTCGAAAGCGGTGTGAATTAGGCCCCCCCTAGATGTGAAATGATATTGCAGAATCTTTATTATCAGTATTATTGAAGAGATATTGTGAGCGAATGGTGGTTCGAACTCCACGTTAAACTGTATGTCAATACGCAACGAGCACAGACAGGGAGGCACCGGGAAAATGTCGCAAGACGTTGAAAACCGCTTAAACATTACAATGACACAATATTAACAAATGTGCATTCTAAATTCAGTGGTTATGTATTTATGCGATATATTTTACATAAATTGTCATCCTAAATAGCAGTAATCTCATTAAACAAAAAGTTATTCCATCATAACAGATAACACAAGAGTAATAGATGAACTTAATAGCAGCATTGTTGAAACTATAACGCAGCCTGTAAATAATACACTGAAAAACGTGCCTAAAAGAAGTCTCCCAATAAGCTTACAAAAGATATAAGAAATCCAATATGATACCTGAAGTACAGAAAGAGGTAAATACAGAAATAAGAAGAAAAGTATGGCGCCAGATAGGGAGGCATTTGCCCAAAGATGGACATTTTAGCGCTGGCATCATGATGTCATCCTAAGAAAAAAAATATTGAACAGTTGTTTACTGCATTTTGCTTGTGAGGAGCTGCCAATATGTTAAAAAAATAGGGACAGCCTGGAATAAATTTTATTATGTTTATTAGAACCTTTAAAAAGACTCCGGATTTGGCCACCATAGGGAAAAACACACGAAAAATAACATTTCTACGAATATTCGTGAATATTTCGGCTTGTATGCACTTGAGAGCAAAATGCCAAGCGATTAAAAATAAAGTAAACTAAATTATCTAGAGAAAATGCAAACATTAACATGTCGTTCTAGAAGTCCCAATAAAGATAATAAAATCCATTCCAGCTTGCCTCCATTTATTTATACGCAATAGCCCTTTTAGAATGCTTTGTCTACTGGCCTATAAATAGTGAACTAAACAATTTTAAATACTAACTGTTGATTTTCAGTCGCAAAAATTCCTACAAATGTGGTGGGAGTTATCTGAAAGTAAGCTGTAATTAAAAAGTAAATTAAATCGACAACCAACTAAAACTGGAAATCCAACTAAAATCAAATCCTACATTGCAAGTCCGAAGTGCAAATTTATTACTTCAAATAGGATTACTCCCGTCAGAATAGAAACGACGGCGGTTTCCTTTGAACAACTCGGTAATGTTGCTGCTATAGTGATAAAAGCAAATTTAATTACTGTAAAATTAGGGGTCCATGTGATAATGATAAAATTTTTCGTAAGAATGGGCTTTCATTTTTTTGTTAACTGTAGAATAGCACACCGGATAATACCAACGGCCATAACAAAAAAATCACAAACTGTAATTTTCAGTCGAATAATTACCGCGATTAATTAGTAGAATGGAAATAAATTAATGACGCTGCAGACTTTATTATTACAAAGAATGAATGAAAATTAAAAGGGAAAAGAACTGCATCATCCGTGAAAATATAAAACTTCCTCCCATTGAATTCGCTCTAGATAAACTTTTCATCCTAAGGAATATGTAATTAAGCATATTTAGCGTTTCCACCCTCTTAGTAAACGTCTTCCAACATAAAATTATAAGTAAAGAGTGTAATTTGTGTAAACTGTAATTAAAACATGTACTAACTGTGGCTATAAACATGTAAATGATGAGTTCAAGTTAAACAAGTGCAGAATTCAAAATACGAAATAATTAAGGATTCCACATGTAAAGCCGTATCCACGCCTTTGAAAACTGAAACTTTAAGAAATAATTTATCTTGCACCCATAAAGGCTATACCATTTTTTATATTTGAAACACAACCTGCAGGTCTGCCAAGAAATGTGAATTACATAAACAAAAAATATACAGTACTTTTAACAGTAATTTTACAAACATAATTTCAAAATTTGAAGTCAATCCGTTTAGCTGTTTTTGTCATAACTATGAAAAACCCTTCAACTATGCGAAGCACATTTCCTACCCCCAGTGGCAGATCATCGTACGGACTCGCGCCTGGAGCCTCACAATCGTTGGGGTCTCACAATTTCGTTCGTTTGAAAAAAGATGCAAGAGGTTTTTTTAGGGGGTCTCCAGATTAGGTTGTGCCTGGGGCCTCACAAAATCACGATCCGCTGCTGACCCCACCCTGTTCAAATTGTTTGAACCACACGCATCGCAAAGTTATTCATGAAAACTTGAGGGAGGGAGCTGTAGAAACGACAGCCCCAATCCAACGCGAATTTTTTGATGTGTTAAGTGTTGAAGCATCAATGGGCTTCTATTCGTGTCGTTAGATTTTCAAGGGCTACAACGATTTGAATGGAAGCTCATTGAAGTTCAAACGTTTGATACTAATGTGATTAAAACATTCGCGATGGTGCGGGGGAAGGGGGGCGGCGCAAAATGTATCTAATCGTACGCCGATTTCCGGGACTTTACAATAGCTGTATTCTTTTTACCTATTTTAAGTGAGATTGTACTGAGATACTCAGTTGACTCAGTTAAAAGGGTGTTCTTTTGTCCGTTTTGACGAATGTACCGTGCCGTGCCGAATTGAGTTTTAACTGAGAAAATTACCTGCTACCCTAACCCAAGTGATCTTGCTATTTCGAAGTGTTACAACTGAGACAAAGTAGGAAATAGCTCGGATTATTTTATTTTACTTATTTATTTTATGTTATTTAATGTTAATTGCCGGTTTCAATAAGTTTCTATTTCATCTTTTTGGAGATTATGTAATTTGTAAAATAATTTGGTTGGTAGGTAAATTATTATAATATCATGGGTTGGTATTGTACATATTTTTGTTGTTCTTTTCACCTTATGTTTTTCTCACTTTGACTCAGTTAATATCTGTTCGGCTCAGCTCACTTCGTCTCAGTTGCGTAACTGAGATGGAAATAAAACTTGTAAAAAGAATACGCCTAATATAGTGCAATTGGCAAATTCAGTGATTAAAAATTATTGCAGAAAGCATTTTAGAGGGAGGGTTATTTCGTCGTTTATGTCAAATGCTAGCAGGGGGTTAGCATTTCTACAGTCCTTCCCAAAATTGTGTAAACAATTGAACTGTGGGGGAGAAATGTACTTTCGCCATTTGGGTCCAGAATTTCCGCTCTGTAATTCAACTAGTGATCACATCAAGCCTCTGCTGTGTATTAGCAAATTATTTTTATGTACGATGATGATTGTTTTCATTTTTAATATTAAAAAATTCAAACTATATTAATTCTTATCAGTAATGCTAAAATTCTGCACGCAACTTGCTCGGAGCGATATTTGTAAAATTTACAATCTTTTTAAGCTGTAACTTATTTATTTTTGAGGTTCAAACGATAGGAATAGAAGCTCAAACGATTCTCGATCTATTGGTATTAATTTTATTAAAAAAATAACGATGGGGGAGGGGGCTAGCATTCCTACATCCCTGCCAAAATTGTTCTAAACAATCACATTTCTATTAAAAACATTTGAAGCTCAAACGACGGGAACAGAAGCTCATTGAAGCTTAAACGATTGACACAAATTTTATAAAAAAGTTTCGATGGTGGATGTCTTTTTTACGTCCCCCTAAAGATTTTCGCAATGCGTGGTTAAAACGATTTGAATTGAATTGCGTGATTAAAAATTATTGCAGTAAGAATTTAGGGGGGGTGTCATATAGTCATTCATGTCAATTACTGCCAACCTTGAAAGTTGAATCGTGTTTCTTTATACGTTCATTACATTAAAACCACATTTAGGAGGTTTTGTTTAGAAGTTTGTACCAGGTATAACATGAAAATAGCTTGAAATTTCAACCCTTATAAAGTTGAATGATTTCAATATTATATATGATTTTACTGTTTATAAAATTGTATCCACTGATGTACTAAGTTAGAATTTAATTTAATGGAAAATACAGTATTTCATATTTATTCAAAAATAAACTTAATTTTAATTTATAATTTCATTTAAATAAAATATTTCATAATATTAAATTATCCAGAAATTAATTTATTATGTGACGTCAAATGCCATATATTGCTATATTCAATCTTGCCTGAATTATTAAGGTGGACGTCCGCCATTAAATTTTATTAATGGTTAGGAAGACGTTTTAACCACTCATGAATGTCCCGCTATATTATTTATACCTGTGTTGACATTTCTGATTGTATGTTTTGTGGATTAACCCCATAGTTGCGTTCAATTAAAATTGCCTAAGAATTATAATGCGTAAAGAACGACTTACATAGGTCGAAGATTCCCGTAGAAAGCAAGAAATCTCTATTGGCATGTAGTGGTAAATCGAACCTCTTTGTAGTGATCACCTCAAATAAGCCACTGGGTCAGGGATCGATAGCGGTTTGCAATAAAAAAAACATCAAACTAAAAAAAATTAAACGAGAAAATGTTACAAACCCTTCAAGATCCGACATACTCATATACGTAAGTACACAAGAAAAATATGTAAGTAACAAATTACTCGGTGACCCTAATTCCTGAAAATTGGTTTTGTGACTGCCATCACACAATTGTTACACATAGTTTGCGTTCCTGACATGGCTTTATATTCTTTGTTTTAACATATTATTTTCCTTTTATATCCTTAGAAATTAATTTTCAACAAAATCCCAGTATCCGGGATAATAACGGAACCTTTATTCTGAACAATTGCATGAAAAAAATTTTAATTAAAGCATTACGGTACTCAAATAAAATATAGTTAATGGAGCCAAATTAAAATAATAAACACTCATCAAGCAAAAAAATTAGCTCTCACCGTAGGCATCTTCCGAAACTACCCTACCTTCCTGTCTATGTCGCAGTGATGCTCATTTTGTTTATCTTAAAGTTTCAAGCGGTAAATTTACCTGAAACTGCGGTGTAAAATCGATATAATAAAACTTAATTTAAGCTTTCGCGTGTATCGTCTAACAATTTTTCTAGAATTGAAATTGATTCTATTTGGGTCGACATAATGCGGGTAAATTTTTTTTCAGGTAAAATGTCGTTAGATGATCACGGAATTTAAAAGCTCGTAGAGGGTCCAATGATATAATATGAGGTACTTTAGGTTTTTACAGATAATAAATGAAAAAATTTATTATATAAGGCGAATCAATAGTGTCGACTTCTCTGACGATAGCTCCCTTACCGTTCAAAATTTCAAATTAAAAGTTATATATTTGCTCGAGATGAGGTGCACAATGTAAACTTATTTTTAACTATCAGAGTTTGCTGCTTTTGAGGAGCACCGTGCAATTTTATTTTATATTATACAATACAATGATAGCCTTCTAGATTATATTAAAATTTAAAATATCTCCGTTTTATTTATTTATACTGATGCTGAAAGGAGTACTTTACAATCAAAAAGAAGTACATAAGGTATAATGGCTTTTTTGCTCGTGGGAGCTATCTTATTAGATGGATAATTCTCTCACGTACATAACTAAGGCTTAAGCACGAAGATATAGATGAGGTAGAAGACGGCATAGTCAGCTGTCATGCAAACAACAGCCGAAAAACATTTGGTAACACCAAAAACACAAGAAATTTGTCATCCTCATAATATGTACAATGACTTGTACTGCAATTCACCATAGTGAATTTGTGCATGTCAGGATGGCAATCCCAAACAAAGCGTGGGTATACGAGGGTGGTCTAATAAGTCAGTGATAAATGCAAAAGATGGCGTTGGAATCAGAAAAACAATTTTTTTATCATCTAGCATGCTTAAAAAGACGTCATACAAAATTTTATAAACATATTATGCTCAGTAGCTTAGTTTTGACAGCTATTGAATGCAGATAAGGTTTGTGTTTTTTTTCGGCACTTGATTTTTGACGGAATATTACAGTATCGTTCGATGTTTGCAAATCTATTTTCTGGGGTGGATCAATCCCCATATTTCTTTTATTTATTTTTCCCTCTTCTCATTTAGCTCTTACAAGCTTTTGTGCTTCTTTGTCTCTTCTACTATCTGTCTCCATAACTTTCTGTTGCGGGTCTTTCTTTTTCAACCTTTCACTTTCATGTCTATTAGATCCCTGATCACCTCATCTAGTCATCTCGTTCTAGGTCTTCCCCTTCGCCTATCCACGTCCGGCTTCCACTCTATTACTATTCTTGTTGCCCTCACTTTCTGGGTTCTTATGACATGTCCGAGCCAACTCACTCTCATTTCCTTTTTACTATCCAACTCGTTCTCTATTTCTAGGATAGTTCTTCTCCTTATTGCACATCCCCGATCTTCACACTTCCCAGTATTCTCCTCATTATTCGTCTCTCGAATACTCTCAACTTCTCCTCTTCCACCCCTGTAAAGGCATATTATAACAGTTCCATACGTTATTAGAGGTTTTATAAGGGCCTTATAAATTTTTATTCTTGTTCTCTTACTCAGTTGTTTGTTTGTTAGTAACTACTGGTTGCCATAAAATGCTCTATTTTCTGCTACAAATCTTTCCTTCATGATGTCTTCTTTCTCATTGGTATTGTAAGTTGAAAGCCTAGGTATTTGAAGGTTTTTACTTGTTCAAATCTGTAGTTTCCCATGCTTGCTAACACCTGACCAAAAAAGAGTTTGTGCAACGACCACAATGGAGTATTTGGACTTTTCTTAACTTAATCCAATTGAATTTTTACGCAGATTCATAACAGTTGATGAATCATGGATTCACCATTACATGCCAGAAACCAAAGTTCAGTCAAAACAATGGACTTCTACTAGCGAACGTGCATCAAAGAAGGCAAAAACGGTTCCATCGGTAGAAAAAGTTATGGCTACTAATTTCTGGGATCCACATGATAATCTTCATCGACTATATTGAAAAAAAAAGGAAAAACGATAACAGTATTATACGGCATTATTAAACCAGTTCAATAATGAAATCAAGACAAAAAGACTGCACTCAAATTGCAACAGCAAAATTAGTGGAATCACATTATGAAGTGCTTCCCCACCCACCGAATTCTCCAGATTTGGCTCCCTGCAACTTTTTCCTACTCCCAAACATGAAGAAATGGCTTGGTGAAAGGAGATTATGTTGAAAATAAATTAATTTTTGTTGAATAAATTAATTCTTTGTTCCATTTATCACTGACTTATCAGACCACCCTCGTATAAGAAACGATCGTTGTGTAATCGGCAAAGGTCAGATGAAGTGGATTTTATAATGCATTGAATAGAACGGAAGATTGTTTTCGGGGGTCCGGATTGCTTAAATCGGAAGATCGGATCCACTGTAATAAAAATTAATGATAGTGCAGAAAATCCCTACCTGTAAACCATAATTTTCATGACGGGGGGTATGGGATACCCAAGTCTTGAAGACAATGCAAAGCAAAATTAGCGCGCAAGATTGAATCTACTGTAGTATAAATTAATAATAGTATGTGGTGACCCACGGTCTAGTACAATTGGGCGCGATCGATTGGGCGCCATCGATTGGGCGCGATCGATTGGGCGCAACGACAACTGGGCGCAGCGACAACTGGGCGCAAATACAACTGGGCGCAAATACAATTGGGCGCAAATACAATTGGGCGCGAGGGAAGATTTATCCATTACATATTACTTATTATAACAGATAGTAAGAATTTTTTTTCTAAAAAACTATTATTTACGTAACTAAATCTAGAAATGTTTATTTAGCAAATAAAAAAAATTATAATTAAAAATTTAAACTAAATGTTTTTAAAATGTTTATTCCTTCTAACTTCCACTAAAATTTAGAAATAATGTTTATTTAGCCAATAAAAAAAATTATAATTAAAAATTTAAAGTAAATGTTTTTAAAATGTTTATTCCTTCTAACTTTTACAAATAATAACAATGCCTATTAATATAGTACCCAACTGATCAGGAATTCATTTCATAATTATGGGAAATGCCTCGCAAAAAGTCTATAACACTTCTATTCGCGTAATCCTCTACTAGATTCTTGATGCGCGAATCAGCCTCCAAGTAATGGAGGCTGATAACCTTAACCTTATGTTGTTAGCAGGAGATTAAGGTTATTGAAATTTAAGAACGGCTTAAATACAGGGCCAGCGTATGCCTGTTTGGCGCACGGTTATTTTTGAAAATTAAACCAAACTTTATCATAAAAGGTTGATCGTTAGCTTTTGTTCCATTGCTGGCGGCCGGCAATGTTTTCTCCAGATTTGTGGTCAGTGTATAATCGCGTCTTAACTGACACGGGAACAAACAATCATACTGAAGCGGCACATAGACGATTAGAGGCAGAGCTAAGTATGGATCTAAGCTAAGTATGGAGCTAAGTATGGAAACATTTGGAAATTAATTTCTAGTTTAAAAGTTATTCAACGTGGGCGAGATCTGTTTTATGAAAAATTAGTTGCCGGAAACAATCCACCTATTAAGAAAAGAAAATAGTCGGAGGCTGATGCGCGCATCAAAAATCTAGTAGACGATTACGCCACATAGGGGTCGTCCATAAATTACGTCACGCAATTTTAAGCAATTTTTAACCCCCTCCCCCCATCTCCACACTTCGTCACACAAACCTAGACCCCCCTCCAAATATTACGTCACATATTCTTGACCCCCCTCCCCAATGTAGTTTTATTGACTTCTTAGTAAATTTTACAATCGGTTTCATTTTGATTTTTATAACAATTTATTATAATAGATTTATGACGGCTCTGTATATTTATACATAAATATACACGTACAGATTACCAACTAAAATTAAGTTTTTTAATCTTTTTACGTTTTTTAAAATTTTAAAAATCATTTTGAAAGTTCAAAAAATAGTATTTTTGAAATACTTGTTAGAAGAAGGAGAACATGAGGGGCCAAATTATACGAGGGCCGGTCCTGACCAATGTCAGGACGTTAGAAACCAATTATTGCATGTGTAAAACATACTTTTATCTTAAGTTGTCAAGTTGGCAACCTGTTACTAACTCGACATTTCAAGAAGCTTTTACGTTTTTAGAGAGAGAGAGAAATAAAAGCAATAATAATTTTAGTGACGTCACAATTTTTGAACCCCCCCCCCGCCCCCCATCGTCACAAGGGTCGGAACCCCCTCCCCCCCTAGGAGCGTAACGTAATTTATGGACGACCCCATAGAAATATTATAGACTTTTTGCGGGGAATTTCCCATAATTACGAAATGAATCCATGATTAGTTAGGTACTTTATTAATAGGCATTTTTATTATTTGTAATTGTTAGGACTAAACATTTTAAAAACATTTAGTTTAAATTTTTAATTATAATTTTTTTTATTGTCTAAATAAACATTTCTAGATTTAAAACATTTTTATACGTAAATACCTATTAGTTTTTTATAAAAAAATTCTTACAATCAGTTATAATAATTAATACGTAATAGATAAATCTCCCTCGCGCCCAATTGTATTTGCGCCCAATTGTATTTGCGCCCAATTGTATTTGCGCCCAGTTGTCGCTGCGCCCAGTTGTCGTTGCGCCCAATCGATCGCGCCCAATCGATCGCGCCCAATCGATCGCGCCCAATCGATCGCGCCCAATTGTCGGTCACCGTGGTGACCCAATATGTAGTAACATTGCAATAATAATTATAGTTAAGTTATTTAGGAAAAGCTGACGAGCGTCTAGAATTTATGTAGGTTACACGCATGCATTAAAATGTAAGTCAATTGTTATTATAAATATAAGTGCTATTATTGCAATGTTACTACATATTGGGTCACCACATCGAGTATGGATTACCCCCTAGGAGCAAATCTTGAAAACAATCCAAAGAGAATTTAGCAGGGAAAATCGGAATTACTGCAATATAAATTAATAATGGTACAGAAAGTGCCTACCTACAGACCATAATTTTCGAGACCGTAGGGTCTGGGGGGTATGGAATACCGCCCCAGGAAGAAACCTTGAAAACACTGCAAAGCAAAAATTGTAAAATTAAAAACGATGAACCTTGAATGCTTATGACAAATAACATTAATTTGAAACTTACATTCCATGTTATTTCCCCCCCCCCCCAATCCGTGGGGGTTTATTTTTCTGGGTAGAAACTTTGAAGTACGAAAAGTAGAAACTTTTGTTTATATTAAAAAGTTTTTGTATATCTAGAATTTGGAAATATTAAAAACCATAATTAAAAATAAGAAAACCTTAATAATAAATAGTATAAGTAAATTTACAACTTTTCAAAAAACCAGTAAACACAAAATCATCAAACTTCCACACGATAGAATGTTAATTGAAAACTAATATATTACCTTTGAATATCCAATTTTGATTTCGGTTTGTTTCATGCTTTGTTCATTGTTTACATTACAAACAACACCTTCTATCTATGCATATTATAATTATGCGAAATAGATTTCATATCAATAATAATTATAAATGATAGTTATTTGCAGTGAAGTTCATTCTAGGAAATTTTGTACTGCAATAATTGAAAATTAATACATTCCTAGTGATTTAGCCTAAAAGTGAGCGTATTAGCTTCCTATGCTGTCAACCAATTTTTTGCAATTATTTTCATGACAAAAAAGGTGCAATTTAAAATTCTCAAAAATATATTATCTTTACTATAGTTTTGGCTACTTGCATATCAAATTTCAGCGTGGAGAATCTACTGGTTTATGAGTGACATAAAAATGAATGAAAATATAATTTAGAATTCCATCAAATTTGAGCAAAATCGAAGAGGGTCATGAAAATACGATTTAATATGGAATGGCCAAATAGTACAATTTTTTCCTCATCGAAATATCCACGTGCCGGCCTCAAGTAACATTATAAAAAAAATAGTCTAAATGCTTCCCTGGTCCGGAATTGACTATCTAAAAATGATCTACTTCAGAGATGACTATAAAATCGAAGAACCTAGTACTTCTAATTACTTGAATTGATGATAAATGGGTTCCTAAAGTGTCCATAAAGAAACTTTTGTTGGAAAAATTATAATAAAAAAATCTGATGTGGCCCATCGCATAACTTTCCGAACAAACATAAATTTTTGTATTATATTTTTTAATAAAATGGTTACATAATTTCAACAGTAAATCGATGAAAAATTTTATATTTTGCCAAAATAGGAAGAAAAAAACTTTTGAATGCCTATATCTTGCAAACGAAGCATTTCTGGACCGGACCCATGTTATTAGAAACTTTTTATCTTATTTTCATTAGTAGAATACGTTTTACTCAAAAATGTATGCTTTACTATTTTATTTACAAATACGAAATTTTTTGAAACGCCCTGTATATTTTAGAGAAAAACTTGTAGGACAAAAAATGTAGAAAATTCCATAGCGGTAATTTTTTGTTATTAATATTTTTACATATTTAATTTCGTTTCGAAGTTATGACGCATAATGTCATAATAGCTCCAGGTAAACCCCCCTTTCCCGTTACACGATTTAATTTATTTTCATTTGGCTTCGTCCTACGACAGGAAAAAGTTTATATGCAAAATTTGGAATGATTTGCTTGCTTCGATTAGACGCTATCGTGTTCACAGACGTACACACATACAGACATCCTTCCAAAAATGATAAAAATGGATTCAGGGGACCCCAAAACGTGAACATCTGTCAAAAAATTGGGGGGTCAAATTTTGCCTGATAACAATACTTTCTGAACCTAAACCGTGTACTTCAGAGAAAAATCTTTGATTGCCTGCGATTTCTTGCCGAATATTCCCTTCAACTGCAATATTGATGGTAGATTATTACAGTTGACTGGAGTCTTCAGATATTCCCACAAAAAATAATAAATGGGCGTGAATAAGGATTTTTAGAAAAGCATTTTATGTCAACTTTAATTTTCAAAGTACAGAAAAGTCCTTTAAATCTCGAATCATGTTGAAAAATCTTGCGACCATTTTTAAATCTATCCTAAGAATAAAATCTTTTTGGCAGGTTTAGGCTGGTATTCTGTAACTCGTCCCTTTTATACAAAGATCCTTTACTGAAAGGACAGCTTATAACGGAAGGTCGAAAGGAAACCTTTAAAAAGCTATTCCGTAACTCGTCCGAGCTTTCCTTTGCGAAACGGATTATCTTTTCTAAAGGAAAAGATCAACGTTTTTACACGCCTAGTATAAAAATAAGTAGAATTTTCAAAACATAAACAATTTCTACTTCAATACTGCGCGGTCACATACAAATTTTTTTCAATTTTATTTAAATATTTGTTTATTTTCATTTTATTATTAAAAAACCACATACTTCCAGTGTGATTCATTCAAAACAATATTAATTTTTTTCATATTTCTCTTCATTTTTAACCGACTTCAAAAAAGGAGGAGGTTATCAATTCGTCTGTATTTTTTTTTTAATGTTTGTTACCTCATAACTCCGTCATTTATTAACCGATTTTCAAAATTTTTTCACAATTCGAAAGGATATAGTTTCAGATTGGTCCCATTTAAATTTCATCATAATCGGTTGAGTACTTTGGTTTTTATAAATTAAATAAGACGGTCATCTGTAGTTAAACACTTCAGGTCAACGTCGTTGTCATAGTTACGTTGCGATTTTGACACTAGAAGTTTAATTAAATGACATGACATATAGTCAGTAGCGGCTCGAGAATAGGGGGCACAACTTTGACATAAGAATGTTAACCTTAAAAATGACATTGACATATACTCAGTGGCGTTGCACAATATTTTTAAAATTAGCAAAAATCAAGTTACAAAGTGACAAATGAATTAATTTATGACATTAATGTACATTAATTAAATTAACCTATTTACTTTTAATTTAAAGCGCTCAAAATTGGTTATTGCCTTCAATAGTCTTTTCTTATGAATATAAAAAAAGAATTATATTAATACGACGTTTAGTTTTTTAAATTTGTACAAAAGATTAGAGGCTTCTTTCAACATCATTCCCTCTCTCTCTTTCCGCAGCGCACTCTTAAGGAACGCAAGATTCACTAAAAAGCAAGAAATAACAAAAATTTTTACAAAAAAAACAAAAACCGACTTCAAAAAAATGCACTAAAAAAAATTGCACTAAAAAGTAAAAAATAATTGCGTTATTTTTAGACTTGAATCTACTCACAAAATATAAATTTTTTATTATAATAAAAAAAATATAAATTGTTATTTTTGGAGTCGGTGCCAGCCAAGCTGTTAAGAAATTTACAAAATGTATTTGAAATCACATTAATACGACCATGTAGCAATACCGATGTCGTGTATACCTAGTGGTACTCCGCTACTTCGTTAATACACGTTTGTTAACCTTGGCTGGCACCGACTCCAAAAATAACAATTTATATTTTTTTTATTATAATAAAAAATTTATATTTTGTGAGTAGATTCAAGTCTAAAAATAACGCAATTATTTTTTACTTTTTAGTGCAATTTTTTTAGTGCATTTTTTTGAAGTCGGTTTTTGTTTTTTTATCATAAAAGCACCTAATGACCTATTTTTTACATAAAGGAACCATTTGGATAATTTTGACGTTCTTAATGGATCCTTTACAGTTACAGAATAAGCAAATTAATTACATCTACCAATCCCTTAAACAAAGATCGATATTTAAAGGCAGAGTTGAGTAAGGGATCCGTTATTGTTATTATTTACATTAAGGATCCCTTATGAGTTACAGAATGCTAACCTTTCCTATCGACTGGGTCGCAATGCATCCCAAATTCTGATTACTTCTTGAGGTCCTAGGACGCCCGCAAGTTTTCAGTCCTGAGTTTTATTTAACCTGATGTGAAAATTATAGTTATGCCTGAAAATAGTTGTTAAATTACAGTTACGGTAAAAAGTGATTTCCTTGGTTGTGCAGCCTAAACGCCGCACTGATTCGTGATTACCTCGGTTGAGCGGCTTATGGGCCACTCGCGGAGGAGGCGGATTAACGAAACAATTTAACGTTACAGACATAAATTAAGCCGATTATAGTATGTTTAGTCCGGTGCACCCGAATTGCACCACGAAAAGATTAGTTCACAAATCTCCTACCCGAATTGCACCACCGTAATTTCAGGTAAACACCTCATCAAGGGTCGGTCGTCCGAATTGCACCACCTCTATTGTAATATTTTAGGTAAGGTGGTTTTATTGTTAAAAGTTAAAGCACAATGCTGGAGTTTAACCTGATGCCTCCTACATGTAACATCGATTATTTTTTGTTTTTACGCGATTTTTTGGGGGTGAAACGTAATAGTTTACTGCCCCATACCGCAACTATACTTTTTAATGCTATTTCGAGGGTCTCTCACATCCCGGTTTCATTTATCCCGGGTTTCTTGATGTGTGGCGCTTTCTCGTATGTTTAGCCTAGTAACCAGAGTCAAAACCGCCCTGGAGGGGTGCAACGCGGAGCGGAGCGCAGCGGCGCCCCGTAAGGGTAGGTTTTGACGATGGATTACCCTCCTTATCGAATGCACACCCCAAAATTCGAAGGCAAAAAAAATTTAATTTTTTCACTGGTTTGGGTTATTATTTTATTAATACCTGCTCCGACCCTGTATAATATAATATGAATTAATATATTAAACTCGAAATTTAAATTGCAAAAAATTTAGATATTTGTGTATTTATTTCTTTATATTATCTGTTTGCTTGTGATACCTGCTCGGTTTGCTCGTGGTGCAATTCGGTAAAGCGATTACGGAACGACATTTGACCGTGGTGCAGTTCGGTCAAGGGATTACATTTACCTGGGTACAAGAAATGACCCCTGATAAGCCGTGGTGCAGTTAGGGTAGCACCGTTTAGTCCAGTCATTCAGTTCTTTTGTGTGGAAATACGCGTTTTTTGGGTACGGTAACCTAACCCTGGTCACTTCAAATAAATTGAAAATTTCCTATTGCAAAGAGGAAGGTTTATATAGTTTACTCATATAATTTAAACATGCGAAAGTATTATCAAAATTTTGAGTAAATCGAATTTGAAGTTTGCAAATTTACATGTAAAATTAACGAGATTCCCGCGCGTCGCTCATTCTGTTGACAGTCCGTGCAGTTATAATGACCCTAACTCTTAGAGTATTTCGCACCGGCAGATGCAGCTCGTCTCTCGTACATGTAACATCGATTATTTTTTGTTTTTACGCGATTTTTAGGGGGTGAAACGTAATAGTTTACTGCCCCATACCGCAACTATACTTTTTAATGCTATTTCAAGGGTCTGTAAGCTCCCGGTTTCATTTATCCCGGTTTTTTTTTATGGTAGGCGCCTTCTCGTATATTTAGCATAGTAACCGCTGCGCTCCGCTCCGCTCTGCACCCCTCCAGGGCGGTTTTGACGATGGATAAACCTCCCATCGAATGCACACCCCAAAAATCGAAGAAAAATTCGCTAAATTTACGTACTTTCAAATTGATTTTTCTCGAAATTTGATGTATACTTTCGCAAGTGAAATTTTTACAGTATACTCTATAAACCTTCCTCTTTGCTATAGGAAATTTTCAATTTTTTTGGGGTGACCACGGTTAGGTTACCGTCCCCCGTTTTTTTGCTTAAACCCCTTTTACATGGTATTGAAAAAACCCCTTTATAGCTTCAGAGATACTATATTGCAAAGAATATCATTTTTTATCGATTTTTGCTCAAAATAACGTGGTTTTCAGATTTCGATGTAGTTTTTTATGTGTCCATCTTTAAATTCCCGTATAGAACAACCTCATAGGCCTAATAGGTCCCTAGCTGTGAGCTTTCAAAATTGATCGTTTTTAACCTTTCTTGGCATTTCTTACATTTCTGACAATATCTCAATTTTAGTTGAATTGAAGTTTAAATTGGATATACTATTTTAAAGTATAGAGAAAAAATAAAGAGAGTGACTCTCGAAACGTCGGACGTGTCGAGTATTTAAATTACAGACATATCGGTCGGGTAGCGTAGTTAAATTGGACACACGTCGGCGTCGAACTTATTTTTTTCGAAGTAGTCCCAAAAATTTCTTTAGAAGTGAAGTACAATTTGTTTTCAATTAAAGTAAATAGAATACTATAAAAAAAGTCCTTCAAATCAGACTGAATTTCTTTTAAATTACAAAGTCCGTAAATACAAAAACATTCTTACCCAAGGAATTAAAAATATAATAAAAGTTGTTATGGGTTTTTATTTATTTTATTATAATTAAAAATTTTAATCAATTCCTTAATTTGAGAGGTAAAAACATATTTTTATACTGCGGCATTTGTATTTCGAAACAAAAGCTGTCGGATTTGAACTCAAAGATAAAATTAAAACAAAAAATTTTAAATGTTTGTTTAGTTAGTTTAATTAAAACAAATTTGAACTTCTTAAAACCTCTTTTGGAAGAAAAATAAGTGAAATGGTCCGACGTGTCTCTAATTTTTCTTACTTTAAAGCACATTTTTAGTTACTTTAATCTTATACTTTTTTTTGTGGGATGCATCAAAAACGAGTAAATGATGAAAAACTGAAACCTGAAAAATTCGCTAAAGAGCGATCAATTTTGAAAGCTCACAACTGAGGTTCTATTAAGTTGTTCTACGCAGACGATTTACAGATAATTTAATCTATTTTCATTTATTTGTGGGCTACTTTTGTATCAAATAAACAGGTAAAAAAGTTTATATTCAAATTTAAAAATACGGGTTCTTTGCAAGCCCGCATCTCGGAAAGTAGAAATTTTTTTTTCTAGTAATTAGTATAGGAAACTGCCTGGCATTAATTTTGTTCCAGTACGAGCCTGATTTCGAGAACGCAGAGGCTCTACTCTGAAGCAAAAATGAAAGGTTCAAACAAAAAAATCATATTTCTGTGTTATTTCCACACAAAAATACCTCAAGATTGGTTTGAACATTGAATTGACAATTCGGCCTTTAGGCTGCACAACCTTGTCAATCACGTACAAAACTTTTTCCGGGAGTAATTCAGAAATCATTAACTGCTATTCAGAAAAGTCAACTGTAATTCAGATTTGTCAACTAATATTCAAAAAGCGTCAAATAAAATTCAGACAATCGTCAAATCAGAATCAGAAAGGGTCAAATGAAATACAGAAAATGTCAAATAAAATTCATAAACTGTCAAATGAAAATCAGAAAGCATGAAATAAAATTGAGATAATGTAAACCTTTAAAAGCGTTGAAAATATAAATTAAAATAAGAAGTTTTTTCGATTTTCCGATTTTTATAAGGTGTTATTCTGAAGCCTACTTTTACAATAGTCCATTATTAATTCTCAGTTTAGATATGATTTCATCTTGTTTACATAAGTAATCTGAATTAAATTATTATGCCCTTCTGAATTGCAATTGACGCTTCTGATAGATTTAATCGACAAATCTGAATTTCATTTGGCGCTTTCTGAATATCAGTTGAAAAATCTGAATTACAGTTGACGATTTCTGAATTACTGGTGGAAACGGTGTAGTAATTTAATAGCATTAATTTATCTACGTATCTGTCTGTAATGCTAAATTAATTTGTTAATCTGTCCCCTCCCCTGTGCGGCGTCTAGGCTGCACAATTTCGAAGTTATTTCCACCCATACCGTTTTTCGCGACGATATGACTCGACAATGTTTTTTTCTATGAATATTTATAATCTGTTTTGTAATTTAAAACATCTAGCCAATGAATTGGCATTAACACGAGAATACTTAATGAAATATTCTCAACATGTCGGTGTTTAAATTAACTTTTTAGTTCATATTTTATGGTAATTAAGTAAATTTTAATAATATTCAAAATAACATCAAAATTGTTCATTGAAATGTGCAGATCTGTATATTAGTAGGCTTGAAGCGTTTCAGTCTTCTGACTTCTAGTGAATGGTTCAATAGCCTGCTTCCCAAAGCATTTGCGTGAGATTCGATTCTACCTCTGTATTTGTCATAGAATTTTAAATTTCGCTACGTAGAGAATTGTCTTGTAGATCGTGATGGATTACTTCATTTTAGTTCAAATCGGTTTCAGTATAACTTTATAGATTAAGAGTTTACTCGGCATTGATAACTTGGATCCTTTATCAATAATTAGTACATCTGTCTAAATTTCAGCTTAAGCTGTATTATTTTATTTAAAAAAATATGCATACCCAAATACAGAGTGTTTTATTATTTTAAACGTAGAATATAAAAATATGTAATTTATTTATCTGTGTGTTCGTAAAAATTGATTTATCCTCCCCTAGAGCGGCCTGCCAGCCGCACTACAAAAACAAATCACGTACTAGATGGCTATGCTAATTTCCTACAATAATAACTAAATTATTTTTGCATTTTGCACTTTGGCAACCTAAAAAAGGGCCATTTGAGTCAGAGAATTTTTATCGGGAATGTCGGGTAAGAAACTCCGAGTGGAGACTATTTTGAAGTGTTAATTATTAGTTACCAACTTAAAAAAGCTACAGTGCGGCATTTAGGCCACGCGGAAAGAAATAAATGAACAGATACATAATTAGTAGCAAGAAGGATTATCGGGTATGCGGACACCAAATGAAACAACTAGGTCACTTTGTCGACGTTTCGAAGGTATCTTAGGCCTTCATCTTCAAGACTGTGAAGAGAGACAAACGTGTGAAACATCGGTAAATAACAAAAATACTATATCTCACCTCCGTAACGTAATGTAAAATTTGCTGTAAGACAATGGAGTAGCAAAAAAGGTGTTCGATAGCTCGAAACACGATAACAGGCGTTAACTTTGTCAATGTAAAATATGTACAGCATTAAGAAAATAAATAAACAAATACACTTTAAAATTATGGACATTACAATTAAAATAATTTTCCAATATATGTACATCTGGTTGAAGTATAAATTTGACGTGGTCCCCTAGATAAAATCACGACCAATCCTATCGGATAATTTCAAACATGCAGTGTATTCCCGCCAAATAAGAAAACACTGTTGTGTGCCGGCGCCATCCATGGGTGATGCCATCGAACTAAAAATGTCAACAAACAAACAAATTAAACAAAAACTGGAGGTGGTCGTGAAATTAGAACGAAGAATAATAGGTGCGATTGCCAAGCCAATCAGTGCAGGTGTCAACCCGGTTTTTTAGTCTTACTGTTGAAGCACTTGAGAACGTTGCGATAATAGTCTTTTATCTGGTAAAAGTCATTTTGTTTGTTCACATTGGGACCCAAAGTGGATATAAAGGCGGCTTCCAGGAATGTGCGTTTGTGGAAATTGGTTTCATTGGCCAGGATTTCCACATCTTCTATGTTGAATTTGTGCGAGGAATCTATAATGTGCTCAGAAAATCCTGTTTTCTTGGAATTGTACTTGATGTCGTATGTATGTTGTCTTATTCTGTTCCTCAATATTTGTTTAGTTTGTCCAATGTACCTTTGGCCACACTCACATTTTATCCTGTAGACAACGTTTGCTCTATCCAATGTAGGAACCTTATCTTTTATTCTCGAGTATAAAATTCTTCCCAATTTAAAGTCGTTATAGAAGACCAACTTCAGGGAGCCATCGCTAATGACATCCTTGAAGGCATGTTGAAGCTGATTTTTCAATAACGGGTGATATGTGACCTTGCTGAATTTTATTTTCTCTAGATCAACTTGTTGTGACTTAGGGTTGATTATCGTGGGCGTTCTCTTCTGGAAAAGTGCACAGTCTATCAGTCGAGTAGGGTAGTCGTTTTCCAATAGCTGCAGCTTTAAATCGTGGAGTCTGGTGCCAATTAAATTCTTAGGTATGCAGGTCTCAATTCTATATTTCAGAGTACTTATCACACTCATTTTTTGGTTGATAGGGTGGGAGCTGTTGAAGTTAAGTAGCCTGCTAGTGGATGATGGTTTTTTATATATATCTGTAGAGAGCGATCCGTCTTCCCCTCTGATAACCTTGAGGTCCAAGAACGGAATCGAGTTGTTGGATTCCAATTCATAAGTGAAAGTAAGTAAACTATCGAATTCATTCAGTATCTCTATACATTTATCCACCCTATTTTTGGGAACAGCCGTTAGGATATCGTCCACATACAGGAGCAAGAAAGGAATTTCGAAGTCGATGGAACCAAAAAAGTTGTAAAGAAGATCATTCATTACGAAGCTCGAAAAGACAGGGGAAGACGGGTCACCCATCGCGCTGCCTATCAGTTGGGCGTATATTTTGTTGTCAAAGCTGAAATAGCTATTTTCGAAGATTGCAGATATTAATCTAATGAAGTCAACTAAAGGGATAGTAGTGAATGGAGCTACAGTTACTCACGAAAGGATTCGCACCCTATAATAAATTTCAATAAATCGTTTGTATCTTAATTATTTATTAAAAAAAATAGTTAGTTATAATTATATTTAACAAAGTGATTCTTTTAATTTGTACAATTTAAAAAAAAAATCATAAAATTTGCATGGTAACAGAAATAATGAACATTAAAACAATTAATACGCAAATTTCATGTTACAAAAGGATTCACACCTTTAACAAAGTTGCAGGATTGCATTCATTTTCTAAGAATTGTAATATAGATTATGTGCATTGTTTGCAAGCAATATGATTCATAATGCAGTTATTAAGTAACGTGTAACAGTTTATGTACATAAAAATTTATAATTTTTACTAAAATGGGGCGTAAAGGTAAAACTACTAGTTTTGATATCAGACAACTGGTAATTTATAATTATGAAAAGGGAAAATCATACAGCCAAATAGGAAATATCTTAAATTTAAGCAAAAGCACAGTAGCAGACATCATAAAACGCTATAAACGTGAAGATAGGATCGAAAACAAACCAATAACAGGCCGCCCACGAAAATTTACAGAAAGAGAACGAATGCAAATTGTCCGAAAAATACAGAAAAACCCTCGACTGAGTGCCCCGAAAATAACCACTGAGGTGTTACAAGAAATGGGAAAGAAAGTTAATCCACAAACAATTCGACGGGTACTACAAGAAAATAATTATCACGGTCGCATAGCTAGAAAAAAGCCGTATATTAGTGAAATCAACAGGAAGAAACGTATTAATTTCGCTAAAGAATTTAAATGTAAAGATGTAACGTGGTGGGATGATGTAATTTTTGCGGATGAGAGCAAATACAATATTTTTGGCTCCGATGGACGCACCATGGTATGGAGGAAACCAAATACGGAGCTGCAACCGAAAAATTTACAAGGTACTGTAAAACACGGATTCGGAAGTGTAATTGTTTGGGCTTCTATTTCAACTAAAGGGGTAGGTACACTAGTGTTTATTGAAGAAATAATAAATAAGTATAAATATTTAGACATTTTAAAATCTAACTTACTGCAAAGTGCCTATAAAATGGGGATCGTCGATACTTTTAAATTTTACCAAGATAACGACCCTAAACATAAATCACGTGTAGTGCAAGAATATCTGTTATACAAGTGCCCAAAAGTATTACAACCCCCTCCCCAATCACCAGACTTGAATCCCATAGAAAATCTATGGGACCATCTAGATCGTAAAATTCGGGAAACTCCGATACATACTAAAGAAGAGTTAAAAAAAAGACTACAAGAAGAATGGGACTTAATAAGCGTCGATTATTTAAAAAAAATTATTTGCAACATGCCCAAACGATTGGAACATGTTTTGAATCAAAACGGGTATCCAACAAAATATTAAATTATTTTTAAATTTTGTAAAATATTGTATTTTTTAATAATTTTTATAATACGTGCGAATCCTTTTGTAACATGAAATTAGCGTATTAATTGGTTTAATGTTCATTATTTCTGTTACCATGCAAATTTTATGATTTTTTTTTAAATTGTACAAATTAAAAGAATCACTTTGTTAAATATAATTATAACTAACTATTTTTTTTAATAAATAATTAAGATACAAACGATTTATTGAAATTTATTATAGGGTGCGAATCCTTTTGTGAGTAACTGTAGATACATAATTTAAAGGTGTAAAAGTAATTTGTAAAAAGTTAAGTAGATACAAAAAGTTTTTAATATTTTTAATGGTAAGGGAGATGGCAAGCAAATTGACGGTGTCGAAATAAATGAGACAAAGTACTTATTTAATGCATTTGTAACTTTTTAATTTCAACATGAAAATTAAAATATGAAGTCTACAATGCAGAAAATTCCGATTGTGGCAAATTGGAGCAGTACATCTGGAAGTGAATCGGAAACACATTATAATCTGAAAAGGAACTTCTGAGAGCTATGAAAGACCCAACTTCTGCTGTGAATAATACCGGAATAATACGAGAATTGTCTAATAGAACACATGTGTCAACCAAAGTGAGATTGCATGAAGGTTGATGTATGGGAATAAGAAAAGGGTAGTGGATTGTGGTGCTGATGAAAAGTCACATATTTCAAGCATCCAAATGAAAATGCATAAATTACAAAAATTATTTTTAGGTACGCAATTAAAAGTTTCCGCAAATATTTCAAATTAAAATATTTCAGTCCACATGCGTATGTTAACCCTACAAGTAATTTGATATTTGAATTCCCGAAAGTAATTAGAAACATTTTTGTTTTATATGTACATATATATAAAAACTTACCAATCAATTAGACATGATCAACTGGTGCTCCCCGAACGTCCACCGATGGTACTGTAACGTAACATTGCAGAGGTCGATCTTCCTGTTCGAGCCTTCGACCTGGCAAATAGTACACCAGGCAGGTAACCCCGATTAAAAATAGAAAGAATATGAACACGAAATCGAACATGATAAGAGAGTTCCACGTCAACAGGCGCATCACAAAGTCGAAATATGGGCGACATCCACTTCAACCATCACAAAGCACTTAAATGCAGTTTCACTCAAACCGTAATCGATACCAATATATTTTCCTTCTTTCCTCACTTACTTTTCTACTGAATTACAAATTTTTTTAATATTTCATCATAATAATAATAGAAGAAGTTTCGACAAACAAAAAAATATCAAAAAGTGAATAATGAACTTGCAAAATAACAAACTTTAAAAGTTCGTACTAAGCAAATTTGCGCCTCTCATCTAAAATACAGCAAAAATTTAAACAAACTTGTCAAGAATAATAAAAGTTTGATATTGTTAGCAGGACGCGCTCGACGGAATATTAAATGCAGCGTAGAAATTACATCAAGGACCAAATGAGTAGTAATAATGGTAATCAATATTGTACGCGATTTACAAAATTAAATTACGGATATTGCTCGGAGAACAAAAAGCATTTATTCATAATACTTGAAAACTGAAAGTAATTTTCTGAAAGCATTTTCTTGATCGAAAAACAATTTAGCTACCCTTTTTATCCTGTATTAGGGCCATTAGTAGATAAATTTATAATAGCAAAAGTTTTTGTAATAAATTAAAATCGGGAGTGTTGCTTCCCATGCTATCCTGCAAGGATTAAAGCCACCACATTTGTGTGATAGCTTCAATATAAGAAATATTTGTGATGACACTCTGTACCAGGATCTTTCATTATTTTAAGTTAATTTAGTTAAAATGGACAACTGCCGCATGTACAGGGCGTTATTAAATTACTGTAGATATTAGTTTTCTTGTTGCGTTTTTCTTTCGTGAACTCGGTCCATGTAAATTTCAATTGATTGATTAGTTTAACATTTTTTAAGCAAAGCTTAAATTTGAATTTTTTTTAGTTTACTTAGCTTTGAAATTTTTCAATTTAAATGTGATTTTTCGATAAAGAACTTTTTTCAAAGAGATCATCTTCGTAGTCTTTGCAACTACTTTTCTAGGGTTTTTTAATTATATGGATTACTCAAAAGCTTTCTGAGATCAATATTGCAAATTAGTAATAATTCTACTCAGAGCAACATATTAAACTTGTCCTAGATTTTAAACTAAAGAATTGAAATGTATTTTCTTTATTTGAACTTCACTAGGATATTTTCAAAATGCTTTTGTTCGTCGGATTTTTTTATAAATATTATTATTTCTTTTGTCGTGTAATCAGCACATTTGTTATGTAAGTCCATTTAGGATTACAAGTAAAGGTGATATAAGTAAATCTGAGTTACTATACTTTCTTAGCGTCATAGCATTTTATGCCTCGTACAAACTAACTTACAATGAACACCGTTAAATGTTAAATTCTAATTTAAATTATTTTTTGCCAATATATAGAGATTTTGATGACATATTTGCGTATTTTAAATTTATTGATTGATAGTTACCTATTTATACTGCCTTGTCGATGAGAGCACATTCCCATACTACGCAAATTAAATACATGAAATTTTTACTTTAGTGCTTTCTTAGAAAATTGCAATTTCAATTTTAATAATTTACATTTTTCACAGCCCTATGAAGGGCTGGTAATTTTATACGACTAGAGAGAAACCGTCTACTTGGGTCTAAGCTGGGGTTAGAGGTTCCCTTGCAAAGGTGCTATCCGAATTGCACCACGACACGATTAGTCCTTAATTACAAGTAAACGCCTGACCTTTAATAGTTTGTCCGAATTGCACCACCTCCAATGTAATCTTCTATATTTTTAAAGGCTCAAACACACTGTGGAGTTTAAGTAAATAAGCCAGCATTGTGCTTGGACTTGAAATCGGACAGGGCTGATCTTTTGTACAGGACAGGCTCACTTCTACCTTTAACTTCCCATGGGAGTGCTTTAATTGTATTTTGCAGAGCCAATGAGAACAATTTAGGGGATATTTTGTCACGCTGTCTTACCACTCTACAATATTTTTTAAATATTTCACATTTCCGCCGAATATCTTGAATTAATTGTAGCTTCGCCCATTGGCTCTCAAGAAGGCCCATCTTTTTATCGAGTCAAACGCCTTATGGACGGGGATGTTGTATTCGATGGGGTTTTCTGGATTTCGATGGATTTACTAAATCCTTTAAGGAAACCAGTCCGTTCTCCTGATCAGTAGGAATAGGAATCCAATTTGTTTGTTAAACGTTTCGTTATAATCTTAGTCAATACTTTGTATAGATGAAAGAGACTGGTCTAGTTTTCTACATCGGTGTTGTCCCCTTTTTTGAACATAAGAACGATTTACGCGTTACGCTCTTTCGGTATATTGCCTTCTTCCAAACATTTGTTGTGAAGCACTTTTAGAGCCTTTATAAGGAAGTTCAGAGCTTTGGGAGTTTTCACGGCATGACAAATACTTAGCCTACCTCGAGTAATTTTTTTTGGACATAGTTCATACGTTGTGTCGTGATAGATAGAAAATGATAGATAGATAGAAGGTAATTAAATTACAGTTTATGAATAAACTAAAAGAAAATGTATTTAAAAGAACGTTACTATAGTAACGACATTTTAATATCTACCTATTCAAGTATTTGAAAATATGTAAAGCGATAAATTGAATTAAATTTCGCCCCAATACATATCCATTTTTTGTCAAAAAATAATTTAAAGTTCTCATCCTGATATATTATCGTAACATAAGCTAAATTCGTTGATGCGCAAAATCCTTTGGATATACGAAGCTTCACATTTCTATTCAGTTTATCATTGACTCGATTACTGTACCTTTGTTTTCTGTAAATTTGAAGTGTAAATTTGAAATCACAACAATTTGCGAATTTTACTTCCCGACTTTAGTTCCTTTAAATCCATAAATGTGTAACTCCTGGAAACATTGTAAAAAAGCCAACATTCATTTCGTTGTATAATTAGCAAATAGAAAATAATTTTCCCGCTTATTTGAAAATCCGGTAAATCATTTATATTCGCCAAGTAATTTCTCAAGCAATTAATTTAAAGTATGGTTTTCATAAGTATTGAATTTTCGAACGAAACTTTGCAATAAAAAGTATTTTCATTAATTTTCATTTTAGCACAATAAAATTTCTCAAATTATTATATTAGATTCAATACAATTTGCCTTAATGAATTTTGCATACAAAGAGTTTAAATTTCAATGAATCGCAATTTTCCGAGCCGATTATTACTTAAAAACCATTATTTCTGTCTGGAGCAATAAATAATGAATTCATGGTGATACCCAATATGTTAATTTTAAATGCGTAATCCTAAAATTCTTGTTAAAATTTTAATATTACATCTGCTATTGAATTTATAAATAAAATTCGTCGATTTGAAAGGTATTACAATTTCGTACGTAATCAACTTCTGTAGGAAATAAACCAAACATTTCGGAAATTGAAATGCGAAATTCAAGCCAGAAAAAACTCGCCCAGATAAAAAGAACAACGAATTTTCAGATGAAAGGAAAAGCACAGTTGACGGTGGGTTCCAATGATCCACGCTTAAATAGTTAAGCTCGTCTTTTACGGGGATTACTGAAAGCATCATTGTTAAATATTCAAAATTGGGAGAACCTGATGGGCGTATCGAAGAAAACTAAACAATAACTTCAATATTACTTAAATCACCGATTTATCACGAACAATAACAAAATTGTGCTAACCTCGCGCTTTAAAACCAAGCAAAATTTTAAGGGATGTTAAAAATTGGTTAGTTTAATTTTTGACTTGATACAATAAAATTTTACAAGTTTAAAAGCTCAGGTAATGAAAACGGAAAATATTTATAAATAGAAAACACAAAATAGAGAAAAATGTTCGTGGAATTTACGAACATAAAAGAAATTTTCCTTTTTTATCGCATTTCCTGCGATATCAAATTTCCAAATTAAGTTCCTCGATCAATGCACTATTATTGGTATTTGCTATATCAAATGTAAAAATCTTGATCTGTTATTGCAGTGAGCTTTCTCTCAATAAAAGAAATTTTCTCATATTTCCTGTATTTTTCAATTGGTTTCAAATGAAATTGATTTCACAATACACACTTTCTAAAAGTCACGTCAAATTTACAAATTTAGTTGTTTAAATGCAATTATGCACCCTTACAGGTTCTTCCTGTTTCAAATTGATAAATAATCCTGAGTTGTTTTGTTAATTTCCTACAAGTTTGATGCAAAAATAACACGGAATTAGCTTGAAAACAGTTAATTTGCATAAGAGAGTTTCGACTGCAGTGGAAAATAATACAAGTAAACTTTGTCAAGATAATAATAAACCAAATAAGGAGGGCGACAGACGTACAAAAAGAAAATGTGTGGAAAATTATATTGGTTGAATTAAAAGTTCCTTCCAATTTTCGTCAAAAATTTGAAGGATGCTAAAAAGTTTGAAATTGGGCAAATGATCTAAAAATAGGCCCAGGTCTTATGGGAAAAAAACAACGTCATAAAAATGGTAGATTATAAGGGGTGGAAAAATGTTTAACAAATAATTACGAAACTTACATTAATAATGGAAAAAATCATTTAAAAAACGTAACTGATAACATGGCAGAAACAATAATGATAAAAAGTTCTCACAATTGGTTAATTAATTTTTCTTGTAATTTTAACAAAGTTTTCTATAAATTTATTAAGAAATTGTTTTTACAAAGGGAATATACACTTATTAATTAAAATAACTGTCAGTTTCGTTTTAAGCAACAAATTTTCTTTCATAAAAAATCCCAAGTCTGTACAGATACTACTGGCAAAAAAATTGGCTGCTATCAAAGAAAATGCATCCCCTTTGCTGCTATTAATTATTATTTAAGAAGTTAGAGCAATTTGTACAACTAAGTACTTTGCACTGTATTTTCACTTTCTACAAAATATTTATTTTATAAATTGAAATTAGTTTAGTAATTTTTTTATCAAAAATAAGTTTTTCAACTTTTCTCATTATTAGTTAACTTTTAAGAATGCATAAAATGTAAAGTTGCGTAATTTTTTGATAATAATTTTTTTCATCCCTTGCAGAGCGCTCGTATTGAATTTTTCCATAAATGGATCATTTGCAAAGTTTCAGAATTTTGACCAAGGTGTTGGGTCTCTGGTCCCACTGTGCATTGTAAATAAACACTAAAGTATTGATACGTGAGTGAGTGATTCTTACTTTTATACAGAGTGACTCTAAAAACCAGCGACGTTTTGCAGTACACTTATGGGACAATTACTATTAGACTCACTCCCTCACCACCACAAATTCAGAGTGATTCAGTCGCAATGCACCAATCTATGAGGTCAATTTCCTAAATAGTAGATTGAGACATTACCAATATAAAAATCCTAGAACTGCTATTATCTTTGATTATAGGTAGTATCTGATAAACAAACCATATGGGAGTTTTGGAAACACTTGGCGCTCCTTAATTTGGAGGCGGAATAAATGCCTTGAGCAACAATACAGACGACAAAAATTATATTAACAAAGCAATTTATGGCGACTTCCAATTAAGTAACACCTTCTCCTTATTACCTTTTAAACTACAACAGGTGTTTCCGAAACTTCCATAAGATTTGACAATCTGATACTATAAATTTTTGTTAGATGTAATGCAATTTTCATCAAATGGATTTATAATAAATTCATTTAATAAAACTATTGATTTTCATTGACACCCAATTGAGGATCACCCAAGGTAACACCGTAATTCAAAAATCTGCAACTTTTATTTCTTATAATTTTCTAATATAATATGGTTTTACTATTAAACAGTTTTCCTTTTCGTACAATGAAGTTTACACTTTTTCAGAAAAATTTGGTTCACCGGAAACAAAAAAAAACTTTTTAATTTTATAATAGTTTAGCTAGATCCGATATTTTCATTTTCAGTTCAAGCAGTTTCCAGACAACTGTCAGTTTAAGTTTTTGGTGGCTTAGTGATGTTGGTGGCGTGTCCTGTTGCAGTAATTCATTCATTCGTACGTGCAGAAAACAACCAAAAACTTTAATCATCTCTGAAAGTTTTAACTTTAAAATAACTTTATTCGGGAAGTTACATGAGAGCAAACTCATACAGGCGAGAAACCATTGCAAATCATTTGGAATCAATAATATCTCCTTGACAACAAAACTAAATTTGTTTGGGCACTAATTAACGGATATTGTAAGACTTCCAACAAATATTAAAAATGAAACTGTTTGGATGATTTTAATAACTTTTGTAATATTGACGATCTGGTTTCAAAAGTAGTCTCTCCTCTAGAAGTTTTGTTCCTATCTTTTCGTGGTCCTGTCAGGACATCTAATGTCAGCAAGGCAGTTATGAATTTGAAATTGAAAAAGCATAGGATCCTTATATTAATTTTTCTTTTCAACAGGTTTTCCCAATATCTCAACCCCGATTAAATTTCGAATCTGCCTGACCAGGTTTAAGAACGGATATGATTTTGGCTCGCTTAAGTTCAGCTGGAACGTCCTCAGTTTATAGAATATTCGAAAAGAATTCAGAGTCACCTTCTCGCCTTGTTCCCCGCATTCAGGAGAAATTCAAAGCTAAGAACTATCGATAAAGGAGTATCACAGGACTCAATTCAAGACCTTTGTTTTTTACCCTCAAATATCAATAATCTGCTATTCACAAAAATTGATAACACGGAAACGATATATCTTTGTGGTCAGAGGTAAAATACGCATCATTTGGAAGGTGATATGACTTAAGAAAAAGAACTTACTCCACTAAAAACAAAGATAACGTATTCAAAATACAATTTGCTCCTGCAGGTCAAGTAAAGGAGCAAATTGTGTTTGCTGGTGAAATAAATTCTATTTACTTCGGCTTGCATCGTAACCTTTGTCCAGTTCCTGGTTAATAAAACAACCACGTCCATTAACATTTAATTCGCTTTACACTATCACCTTCCGACTTAAATGCTGAAGTTTAATTTAAATTATTTCAGCTGCATCAACTATCATCAGCCCTGCAGCAAACGGCTCTTCGGAGAGCATATGGACTACTGTAAAATAAATAAGATCTATCGGGATAACTTGGGAAGTCTTATCAGTGCACTGGGATCAGAAGCTCATAGTAGCCAGCAGGGAGAATTACTGCACGAAACTGACTGCCAAGCATCGTTTAAAACTTGATAGTTTTATAGTTTATCCTTGTTTTCCTCATAAGCATTTACGAGCGGATAATCACTGCATGCATCCCCGTTATTCGTATTACTTGTTCGTTTTGTTTTCAGGCATCTGAGCGCAAAAATATCCTGGTAAACATGTACCAATTATCATAAATAAACATCAATGAGCGAAGGAGTGTTTGCATCCAGTCTGTACAGGATGTTATAGCTTCATTAGCTATCATCAGGACTGGTAACTGTAAGAATTTTCGTATAATTAAAAATTTCAAAACAAACTTGGCGAATAAAATAAAAATGTTATTTTTTTTCGTTTAATTATAATCATATAAGAACACAAAAAAAACAATAAGGTAAATAATATGAAATTCTTAAAATTACTTCCTCATTGTTGAAAAGTAATGAAGAAAAATATAAAGAATTAAATTTTTCGTAACTTAAATTACTGAATATAAAGCAGATATCCACGACTTCTCTTCATTAGCCTATTTGATGATCAAAGTTCCTTCATAATTAAATTTCAGAAGTATCATCCAGGCCCGGCTTTAAAAATGCCTACGTTGATTTCATATTCCACGTCCGATACATTAGCAGCTCAACTCTGATATGGCGGATTAGTGCTCCGTTTATTAGCATAATCGATCCCGATTCAAGCATCCATTTGACTAATTTTTTTTATCAAATGCTTCGAATAAACCAGTTGGGTTAAATTTGAGGAATTCGTGTCGAGATCAGAAAATTAATTAATTAAAACGGACTAAGGTTTCAACGATTAACGATCGATCTAATAAGGGAATAGAATTTTCAGTAGTGAAAAACGAAACTGCATGAAAAGCTTGTTGAGTTAACTTGATAAGTTTGGTTTCATGTTACATTTGGTTTATTTACCTCAAACGCAATATCACTAATGATGTCATTTATTAGAGGAAAACTTTTGAGAGGGTCAAGCATTTACTTTAAATTCAACATTAATCTTTATGAGCAAAATCGTTTGTTTGGACTTGATTACTGCCCAACAAGAGAGCCACATTAAACAAAATTAATAAAACGGCGAAATTTTAAATAACCTAAGTCGGTGCACTTCGGGCTTTACAAATTACATTCTCATCCCAATTATTTCAATAGTGTACGCCTAACATTAAATAAAAAATTCGTATACTCTGTAAATGTTCATTAATATTCACAGCACAAGTGCAAAGTGAATGCTACCAACCGCAAAATTACCAACGTTTCAAAAAGCTCTCGAGTTTTAAAATTCGAATACATTTCTGCTCAAGACACAAGTATTTCTCATTTCAAATGAACAATATCATAAAAAAATATCTTAAATAATGAACTGAAAAATTTCATAGCTTTCAAATTATATATCAAAATAAATAATTAAAACGAACCTGAGTAATAAAATATTTCAAGAATAAAAGCAAAATAAAATATTATGTGCAGTGCACGGTTAAATATTCTAACGTATAAAAATTAATATGTGGAAAAATACACAGAAAAATCGTGTCGTTTTAATTATAATTTTTGATTTTGAGTAGCCTGCCTGCCTTCCTTTAAGGAATCTCGATAATCCATTCATGCGCGTCCCTTAGGACATTAAAGTTGGGATTGGATTCATTTTGGACGATGAGAATTGGAGGAATGGACAACTTGTTTACCATATGGATTCGAATAAATGGTACGATGGGAATGACTACCTATTTCTCATGGAAGCTCATGCACAAATGAGAGGGATGTAAAAAGTATCAAACATAGAAGCCCTCAACTAAACTTGATTTGTTTAAAAATTTAATAATTTGCAATGCACATTGGACTGGATGATTTGATAAGCGATAACAAAAAAATGCGACATTTGAGTTTTAATATAGAAAATTTTTATAAAATATTTTTGAAGCAATTTGATTTGACTTAGTTAAATTTTGTAAATACGATGGAAATTTTTAAATTATTTGAATGGGTAGGCTAAAAGTTTAGAAGTTGATTGAATGGGATATGATAAATCATTTTACAAATCAAATTTGTAATTATTAAAATTGTTAGTTTGAGATATTGGAAAGAAAATAGGTTATTGCTGATTAATTTAATGAATTAAACCGTTTTTACACATCTGACAACGTCTTCCGCATTCCAAACGCCATTTGCCTCTATTTTGGGTATCTTCGACCATTCTCCATATTCTGAAACTTGGTAGTAAGATTTTTGGCAGTATGATTCTTTTCGTGTGATAAGGTGTAGGCTCATCGCCATGTCTTACGCCACAACTCCCAACCTGGAGAGACAGAGAGATTTCAGTTAGGGCCTCCTACCCTTATTCAAGTAATTCCATGAATTAACACCAAATTTCTGAAGTCCATTTTAAATTTGTCAATTCAAACCCTCAATGTTAAAACGTCAGAATCAATTTTTCAATTTTAATTTTTAAACCATCCAAATTATAGATTTTAACGCTCGCCGGTCAACCGGGAGTATTTTTTACTATGAACGGATCATTGGTTACATGATGGGATCTACTGTTTAACTTGGAATCTGAACTACGGCCACATAATCCGGGTCTTATGGTCAAAAGTGCATTAGAACTATTAATAGACGAGGTCCTTTTCGCGAAGAACAGGATGCAGTTTTAGGTCGTGCCCAGGACCGAATGAGGACTCTTATTAGCTTTATATTGTCATGTTTCGTTTTGACATCGGATTAGTCGAGACATTTCCACGTGAAAGTTTGTAATTTGAAATGTAGTTTTTATTATTTTGAGCGTACAAAGGGAATTTTATTATTTTACGTATTATTTGGTCACTATGAGGTTTTGTAGTAAGCCAACAGATTTTGTATTTAATTTAAAATTTAGCAGCGTATTCAAATTGCATCTGCATGCCACAAAATCGGTCAGGTGTAAAATTACGAGTCCTACCATTTTGATACGAGTTCTGAAGTGAATTTAATAAAATTTAAATTTTTAATAACAGATTTGAACATTTAGGAAGATTTACGGCAATTAAAATAGATGGAGGGGAAGAAAATTTTTAATTTTTTAAATGAGAAATTAGGACATGTTTCGATCTCATTAAATTATAGAAAAATGTCATTTGCTATATTTCCTGATTTTTAAATTGAATGGGATTTTCTTAATTTTTGTTTTGGTTAACGAAGAGATAAAACAACAGACAATGCTAAAGAATGTGGTGGAAAGGGCATCCCATTTAAAGTGGAATTGGGCAGAACACATGGCCAGAATGACGCTGCAATGAAGACCGAGAGCTGGAAGAACAAAAACACAATGGAGGGACAAACTAAAAAAGAGGGAAGATATTGGATGGTTTAACTTGGCGGAAGATAGAGAGAGGAGAATGATGAGGAAGGAAGAAACAAGCTAGTAGTGAAAGTGATGAAATAAATTATACACTGTAGGTATTTTACCTTATACATAATTTTTTGGATCCTATAATGCGAGAGGAACCCGACACTAAAAGCTAAGTTGATTCCAATTCTGGTAAAAAAAAGTTATTAAAATCATAATTACAAAATGTTATTAAATTTGCAAATTGTTTATTTCAAACATTTTAATATTTATTCGTCGGCGTTCCATCTTTTATACTAAAACATAAAAGTAAATAAAGGTAATAAACTTTTAAAATCCCGAAAATAATCGACCCTAACATCAAATAAGACAAATTTTCAGCTATGCCAACCTCTTTGAAAATAATCGTATTACAAAATTATAGGTATTAACTAACCGATTTTCAGGTTGACTGCTACAGCATCACTTTTGTTCCAAAGTTCTAATTACGTTCCCATTTATTTTTAGCAGAAATTTTAAAGCCCAACTGTACCAATAAAATTTCGAACATCAAACCATCAAATTAGCACTTCTTTTATTGCTAAAGTGATTGATTTTTAATGCTCTTTTTCTACAATTGTCTCAAACGTTCGAGCGTTATATAAAATTTTTTTTAGGATTTTTCTCCAATATGTGGAGTGGAATGAGCAGCAACAAGTTTGGAAGAAAAGCTCGAAATAAAAAACTTAAAATGGAAAAACGTCGATAGAGAACTTGAAATAAATTTGGTAATAGAAAAGTAAATCGTTGGTACTAAAAATGTTTCAATCTTCGATTTTCAGTAAACTTAATAATACATTTTCAGATCCACTTAATGAAAATTATCCACAGGTGTTTAATTCCTTTCCTAAATTTGCCTTCGTACAACTGATAGGAATGGTGATTGTAATACATTTGTAGCACCTGCTACAGCCTTACTTTAACATTCGTAAATCATTAAATTAATGGTTTACCTTCAGTGGAAATTACTTATAGCTGTAATTAATTTTCGACAATGTTATAGTTCACTCCATATTCAGGATAATTTAAATAATGATGAGATTGAAAATCAAACAAGGAAACTTCATAAGCATGATGATTTTTTTAAATTTAATCCAAAACCAAATTAAGCTTATCTAACCGTCATAGAAATTCTCGAGTACATCAATTTCATAGGAACCGTAATTAAATTAGCAACTATGTATGTATTTATTAAACCAAAATTTAATATATCAAATACTTTCAGTTGAAGCCTGAAAATCGGAATTAACCATAAATTTCCGCGCGAGGCAGTGTGCGTCCCAAATATCAGACCCTTTGATTAGAATCACAGTGAAAAAAAGGGTTTCCTGAAAAAATGTCGAAATTAAACTTTTTATCTGTTTTAGTTTTGATCAGGACTAAACTATTTCGTTGAATGCTGCTCGGCCCAGATTGTTTAACAATCCAATACAGGAAATATTTCAACTGTTGCGCAATTAAATGATCTACCAATACAAAACGTGAAGAATTACTAATTCATGAAGTCTGGATTTAAGCTAAGAAATTATCATTTACAGCTGAAAATAAAATGAAGTTTCTCATCCGCTTAAAGTTAACAACACTAAATAGCAGTTATACTTTAGGTTTCTAATGAACTCATAATTAAAACGTAAAATATTTAAAAGAGTTTAGGCATAAGAAAGTTGGAAGAAAAATTTAAACTGCTTCCAGTACTATTTGGAAAATAAAAACTTTTCGTCCAAATTTCCACGCGTAAATTTTACAAATTTAACACTCTCATAAAAAATTAACTTTATAATTAAAGAATAAACTTCTTTATGAACACGAAACGTTTCAACGTCTTTGCATAAAGTTTATTTATTGTTATATCAAGTGAAAAAAAAACGCGTTTGTGATATTGATTACCATTACTCATTTGTATCCTGATAAAATAGGGCACGATTTTCCATAAAAGAAAGAGGGAAATATTTATAGGTATTATAAATTAACAACAAATTTTCTGTTAACTTACGTTATCCTTCATTAAAATAAAAAAATTGCTTAGAAAATAAATTTTCCACGCACTGTGAATTCAGCACTAGAAGGAAATTAATTCGAAGTTATTTTGAAAATTTTGTAAAATAAAAAATTAAAATAATAATTTTTTTTTGCATTTCAATTCGAGCACCGTGACGGCAGCGCTAGACTGTATGGCGTCTCGACGAAACCGTGGTCGACGAGAGACTGATATAAGGGCGGCGAACTAAAACCACCCTGCATAGAATCGCAAATGCATCAGCCATCAGCAAAATAATGTTTCTGCGCTGTGTCTAATATCCTAGCAATACTTTTATTTATTAAAACACGTACATACATACACAATATCCATCGACGGTATTTACTTCCATTTTTTAATTAAATTTTCAAATTTAATCTACCTTCAACATTGTGACAAAGTCAAATTAGTTTTTGAAAGCGGTCAATAACATTTTAAAAATGTTGATCATCAATGCTTTTAAACAATCGTGTTTTATGATAAACCAATTTGTAGAGCTGTCAGTTACGTTAATGAGATGAAATTTTAGTACGCCCCTACCGTGACAGGGTGGTCTAAATTTCCTTTGAACAAATTAGAAGCGCCAACGTTTGGTAGAACGACCAACAGTTAATTAGAGTAAAACATGAAGTTTTACATAAACTGGGTTTACGCACACGCCGTAACGCAATATACGTAAACAGCCTCGGTGCACTCTTGAGCATAGCCAATTTTTTCCAAAAACTTTCTTCGCATCATCGAGCCATCTCATCTGGGGTCTGCCTTTACTTTTCTTTGTTCTTTTGGGCTTCGATTCTATTATTTTGAGTATCGATTTATTGTGGTCCTGTCAGGAGTTGTGGACCAGCCCAACTCCACTTCAAATGTGCCACTCTTTCCGTAACATCCGCTATCCCCGTTCTTCCTCTGATCTCGTCATTTCTAATTCGATCTTTCAAACTCATTCCCAGTACCGATCTCTCCATTCCACTCTGTAATGAAACTTCTTTGCTTCTTCTTGGCCTGGCAAACTATTTGATTTTGATAGGTTCGTGTTTTGCATTGTACGGTAGATTTGTTTGTTGGAGATCTGATGCTAGTTTTGCAGTTTTCTTACGTCATTCGTGCCATCGCAATTGAGGATTTGTTTCAGTAACCATAGCTATCATTTTGCCAGTGTATTTAGTTGTCGCGTGGTTCTTAGGCATTTGGGTGGGCAAATTTCGTATCAACCTGCATGGTTCCTCCACTGTATACCTGTATGTTTCTGATAACATTGCAATACCTTGAATCCACTCTCGCGCTATTTAGCGCTTTAAAAATGACCCACTTTTCTATTTTGCTATTGAATCGAACTCTTTATGATGGCCAACAAAAGCCAGATGTAAGGAGACATTATACTATGTGCACTCCTCTTCTCTTGAAGTGCACAAAGTGGTCAATTCACCTGTATTAAAATTAAACAAAAGCTAAAAACTTACATAGTAGAAACTTGAGACACATTAATCAAACCAACAACATTCAACAGCATAGCACGACCTCAAAATATAAGAATTCGTTCAATTTGTCTGTATATCTTTTAAATAAGATCCGCGGCTAAATTGTTAACAATCAGTATAAACAGGAAGATCAAGGACAATAGAAAAAAATTTATAGGCTATATTCGGATCATGAAACAATAAACTTGTTATTATGAAGTTCTTACTTAGCCAGGATCGAACTGGGTACATCTACATTAGTAATCAAACGCACAAACCGCCAAGCTGTGACCGTCTCGAGACTAAAATTAATGCTTATAATTAACGTAAGAACACTAATACAGCATAATTTCTAATTATTCTGTTCAAAGTAATTTAAATTGTAATAATTGATGCTGTTACCTGCATTCACATTCTTTAAATCAGTCAAAGAGGGAAATAATTAAAAATTATCCTTGACACTTTTCCTTACGTTGAGTGTAAATTTTAATTTTCGGTTGTGCATATAGCTTTAAGCTGGGTATTTGATATTTAATCAATTTTTGAAGTTAAGCTAATTGAAAATTCCAAGTATCTTAAAGCTACATTTACTTTTTTGGGTAAAGGACTAAGATTATGACAAAGGGTCAAAGTGGTATGTAAAATAAAATAGACATTTTATGTATTTTGATCCAGTTTGATCTTTTAGATAAAAAAAAATCAAACAGAGTCAATCTAAAGGAAGAGTATCTGCACGTCCAACTTGAAAGGTTGGAAATAGCATTTGAGATGATTTAATATTTTTCAGCTTTATTTTCAATAAAGGTGAAAATATAAAATTTTAATTTATTATGAAAGTTAAAGTAAATAATGGAGGAATATCATGTATGTTATCTCTTATCCATTTACAATGGCGACTTCTTTAAATTTCAAGTACAGAAAATACATTTTCATTCTTTTATAGAAAAGTATGAATAAATAAAACTCCGTGCAGCAAATAAAACTCCTTAAAGATGCTTTTGACAAAGAATATTTTATATAGATCTTACATACATACATCTTAAAGATTTGGTTGAATTAAAATGGAAGCTTTATTCGGTCTAATAATAAAATCTGCTCAACTCCAATCCAGAATCGAACTCAAAATCTCCGCTTTATTCTCATAATATTTATGTACACGAAAGTTTAAACTTTAAACGACGACTTCAAAAGAATTAAATTGTTGAGACAATCATTACGGACGATATGGAAGGAATGAAATGAAATTTTCGTGCCAAAATGTGAAAGGATGATTATACATAATAACATTCTAAGCATAATGAAGTTAAGTCTGGAATGTAAATAGACGCCCTAAAATTACTTTAAAAAATTATACCAGAAAGTTTGTCAGAAGCATTTTGCATTTTTCGTCGTCGGAAACAATAGAAAAATTTGCGTATTTCTCCTATATGTTTAAATTGAAACAAAATCTCGTGTACTTAAAATTTACAAAAAATGTACGCCTAAAAGCAATTCCACTTCTAAACTTAAAGTAAAAACGGTAAAAGCGGTATGAGAAAAAGATGTCCCTTGACAGCTTCGACGATTCCACAAAAAGTTTAAGTATTGGGAAAACTACTTATGACGCGACATCCTTGATAAGATTGAAGCTCACAACTGTTGTAATTCAATCAAACAAAATAATTCGGAAAACAATAAATTGATTCTTCTATTGTCTTAAAAAAAATTTCGATTTACCTCGTCCAGTATTGATCGTCTGGAAGTCAGCTTACCTGAAACAAAAACTAAAAGTTAGCAACAAAAATTTATACATTTTAATTTGGTGAGAGTGAGGGTAGAAAATTTCAATAAAATAGATTTTTAAGTATTCCTCTTTTTAGAAACATGAACCGTGAACGTGGCAATTGGGTACTCAAAAACCCATTTTCTTGAGAACAAAAAGTTAGTAGATACAATAACATAGAATTTTTTATCTGTGTAACTTTTAAAATCATTTTGCATTTTTTTCACTCTTCAACTTTTACTAACCAATTTTCACACTTTTTGTTTCATTTTCTACTTGAGGCGGAATTACAAAATATTATCATTTTTTTTATGACGAATGGAAATTTTAAGCTTTCAGCTTTCCAATAAAAACATAAATTTTACATGAGAAATAAGTATCTGTCTCAGAATTTTTGATTATGTTGCTGTCAGTATTAAAAGTTATGGATGGGACGGTATAATAGGATTAAAATAAAACCTAAAAAATAAAAATTTGATATTTTCCCCTAAGCGACAATTAAATTAGGGGTTTCAAAAACTTCTTCTCAAAAGTCTATTCTAAGAATAAAATTTAATAAAATATGAATAAATAATAACTGAAATAGACATCTATTTTTGATGTTCCTTCTTTTATTTTCTAACGGAATTTTTCGATGACTTCAATACCGATTTTGTGCGCAAGCGCTGTGATTAAATAATGCTTGGTCAGATATGACTGCGTTTTGGCTTCTCGAATTACACTTACAACTATCGAATTTTTTTACAGAAAATTCAATTTCCTTCAAAATTTTCTAAATCAATACATTTGTTACGATTATTGCAGCGTTTTAAGTGAAAAGTCGCGGCCTGTTTTATATCGAATGGTTCATCCATGCTACTTTTATTCTTTGATGCGAGGTTTTCAATTTGTTGTACTATATTTATTTGTGCGGCTTAATCAATTCAATAAATTATCTATATATAAAATTGAATGGTCTTCTATAGCTATCTGATCATTATTTCATTTGTTATTATGTTAACAAGGAATCTATATAATTAACTATTAATTACAAAATTCAATTCCATCTAATGTTCCGCAATGCTATATATTATGTAACTATAATATTAATTTCTAATTTGTATTAAAAAATTCAAGCGTCTACAGTATGTTGTAAATGTTTATCTAAAATAATAAAATGCACTGCACGTTTTTCTATTTTCTTGTGCTGGATTATTTAAATGCAGAGGTTAGATTTTCTATCCTTTTGTCTTTTATAATATTGCGTGCAAGAGTTATTCTATGGCGCCGTTGGGCAAGCAAATAACGGGATTTAAATTTAAGCTTAAGTTACATAGTACAAGTGCACTCGATGCACACCAAACAATAAACGTCCCAGATTGCAATTGAAGAAACGCCCAAGATCTAAAGAAGACCCAAAAAATGTGGATGTCCATTACAAAGGGTATGACAGAAACTACAAAGAGATGTGCGCTAACAAAAACTTGAATAAAGAGGAAATATTGGATGTCAGATGAAACAATCCGTCCACTATTGCACCTAATGGTTGGAGCTTCCAACCCAAAGAATAAATGTCCTAGATAGTAAAGCAATTCAAAAATTACTCATAGGGTCCAAGATACCTACGAGAGAGGAACGCCCAAAAAAGATGTGGACGTCTATCAAAAGGGGGATGATAGAAACTACATCAATAAAAAGAAGAAACATTGGATGTCAGATGAAACAATCCGTCCACTATTGGATCTAAAGGTTGGTGCTTCTACACCAAAGAAAAAACGTCCCAGATAGTGAAGCAATTGAAGAAGCGCTTTAGGGTCTGCGATACCAACGAGAAAGTAAGACCCAAAAAAGATGTGGATGTCTATTAAAAAGGGGATGGCAAAAATTACAAACAGATGTGACCAAGAACTTCAATGAAGAGGAAGCATTGGATGTTCAGATGAAACAATCCGTCCACTATTGGACCTTCCAACCCAAAGAATAAATGTCCCAGATAGTAAAGCAATTCAAGAATTGCTCATAGGGTCCGAGATACCTACGAGAGAGGAAGCAACAGACACAAGCAACACATGCAGGGCGTAACAGGGAAGCAGTGATCAGCTCTTTGAAGATGCTGCCATGATGTTACTATGTTCCTTCGCAGAACGAAAGAAACAGAGGGAAAGTGAGGAGTAAAGTAGCAGTTGTACTCTCGGAAGTGCAAAAAATTATTTCAACTACTCTGATACTGATTAAAACTTCATAAGTAATTGAATAATAATAAATTCAAATTTGACACTAACATTGTAAAATATGTTAATTTTAAAATATCGACAAACAAACTAATTTAGAATCGAGTTTTTCAAAATTAAAAGCTCGACATATTATGTATGAATAATATACACGATGTATTTGTAGCAATACATTTAATGAATTTTACTCGTGTGTTTGGATAGCATATAGTATATAAAATATTTCCGTTAAAAAAAACTACCCCTACCAATTCATTTGAAGGTAGTTTTTACAGTATTTTAATTATTTGTTTGTTAAACGAGCAAATACATTATTTCCATTAGATTACACAGACCGCCAGGGGTAGTAAAAGCCATCTATTGGATCAAGAAAATTGTTATAATATTGAGAAATTAATCAATGGGGATTTGCTTCTACACGCCGTTAAAGGTGAAATTCCACGATTTTCTTCGTAATTTTTGCATTCCTAAAAATTTTTTAAACTGTTCATATTTCTTGACCGCAGCGTTTGGCCATTTACCTCATCAATTTCCAATAACGAGATAAAAAAAAACATAAAATTACTGAAAATATCGAACCGGAACAGTTTGTATAATTTTATAATGAAGCAAAGGTTAACAACCCCTTTGTTTATTTTTGAGGCCTATAAATCGAATCGAAAGGTTTCAACATGGCAGTTTCTCTACGGTTTTATCAGGACAAATTCAATAGCGCATTTATAGCTATTTCACCGTATCATTTTAATTCAATTTTTTTACAGCTCGTTAAGGGTGAAATTTCCTCGCTTCTTAAACGACCCTTTATTTTTGAATTTCTGAGAACAAAATATACACATAAGAAAATATGGAAATAATCGCTCTCACTTCGATGTAGAATTTTCCGGTGCTACTTGAGCGAATTTTACTTGTTTCTTAACCCATTAGTATCAAAATGTTACATAGGAGTAACCTCTGCCTGGCCATTATCGCATTAGCGAAGCGGCAAATATTATGCAGTGACCTTGACCTTTCGGCGTATGGATGTCTCGCATTTCATTTACAAGAGATATCGATCCCTAATTAATATTGTATTATTAATTAGGCGCTTAACAGCTGTGGTTATTACTTATTAAGTTAAGAAATGACATATTTTTATTAAATGCATCATGAATAAAAATCGATTTTAAATACATGGACCCTCGAAACTTTTAACATTGTGTTCTAATAATAAAATGGATGGATGAATTTTCGATAATTAAAATATATAACCAACTCGTGTCTCGCCTGCCAAACATTTAGTTTTATCGACACTAATTAAATTTAAAAGAGCGTGTTACATGAGCTACTCCGGAGGAAAATTAATTAGATAGATAATTCAATAGTTCGTGACCTTTAAAATCAGAATGAAGAATTTACTAAGTTTGCAAATTTTAATCAGACGTGTCTGTTGTATAAGATCGGGCTGCGTGCATTTTGACTTATGTTATAAGCAAAATTCGTGTTGAAAAGATAATTTTCCGAACCTAAATATCAAACAATGTATTCTGGAGGCGTTTTCGTTTTCACAAGGTGCAAAATTTCGTAAGAAAAACTTCAATATACTTTCCACCCTCTTTCATCAATGTAAATATAATATTATTTATTCACAAAACCTTACGCGAATGTTGATCTTATTAAAACACACGAAAAACTATATAGACAACCTTAATGTAATTTAAGAATGAATAAACTAAGAGAAAGCGGCTTCCTGCTACAGCTTTAATTTAAATTGTATTCGTCAGCCAATCAAAATCACGCAACCACCAATGCAAGGCGATCAGTGGAAATTACATAAATTTTCCAATATTTTTCCGACATCGCGATAAAAGCACGTAAAAGGTGTGTCGACAAAATCAGTGAGGAAATTACAGAACTCCTTAATACATAATCTAATTAGTTAAAAGCGGCAAACTTGAAAGATTTAATAAAATTTTCTGGCACACTTTTCTTGGAAATAATTTTCACATAAAACAAAAGCTAAAATCGACTACGTGAAGTCCATATTATTCGATTAGCGTCAGCCCATAGCTTGTAAGTCTACTAAAAGAAAATGTACTTGACGCCATCATAGATAATTGGCGCCGGAAAAATGAACTTCCTTTAGAAAAATTATTAAAATTGATTACCGTAAAATATGTACGGCGCGCGCCGTGGTTAATAAAATTGAAAAAAAATAACGGAGATAAACTTCCGATTTGTTGGGTGAAAACGGATAACTTGTAAACGAAATTACGATTTGAACAAAATTAGGTTACAAAAAATTCAATTAACTTAACAATAGGTTTTTTTTTATTTTCAAATAAACTAGATAGTAAAATGTGATTGAAATATAATTAATACTGAATAAATTTGTAGAAAATGTATTCCGTTTGGAGACAAAAACTTGTAATTAATTTCAAATATTAACTCTTGTAAACGCCAGCCAGCTAAATTTTTTAATTATATCATTATTAATTACGTTTAGCGTCTAAGCTTTTTGTTTAACTTTCGAATGGTAATTTTATGTTGGAATACTAACTAATCCTTTCTGTTTTCTCACGAGATCGATGTTTTATTATAATCGGTAATCGGATTAAGTTCATGATTAACATAATAGAGAAGTTTTCTAATTTTGCAGAGTTTTCGTGTCCAACAAGTTTTAAACGCCTTATAGCTAGATATGGAGCCTTCAGCACCGCAACCTACACATGCAATGAATTATGTAAGCATTTCATGCCGAAATCCATTAGCTGTGTGGGTTTGTGGTTCTAAAATATTGTGGGCCGATTATCCGGGGATGGGATTAGGGAAAAATGGAAATTAAACCATTTTATGTGCGAAGGATTTTTAAAAGAATTTAATAATTGGAATTCCCACTGCTCTCACAACCTATGACCTTTTAAATATTTTACTGTCATTCTTATTTTCTAGCTCAAGTGGTCGATAGTAAACTTTATTTTTCGTCCTTCCCACACAATAGCGACTTGCCCTAAAGGACACAAGGACACGTGTCCGCCCATCCAAAACCGAAAACAACCAAAATTATTAATGAAATTATATTTTGCTTTTTTAAAATTGATATCAAAAAAAAAGTTGATACGTCAACACTTCATTTTGAAAATAATGTTCATGACATATTACCTTGCTAGTTAAGAAACGGACAAGACCTTATTAACCCGGAATCGAACTGAGTGCCACGGCATTAGTAAGCATAAAGTTTAGAAATAAAAATATCAGAGAAAGTAATTAGCAAAGTCTTGCGGAAAACTTGTAAATTAAGTTGAATTAAATTTTATTACATTTAACGTGGTTTGAAAATTTGTAAAAGTGAAACTTGCAATGTGCTGTCTTAAAAACTGACTGCTGTGAACCGCCCACGGCAGGACCATCAGAAATTGTACTCGACGTTAAATTTAACGCCACAGGACACTAAGGTGGCCCTAATACCAACAGAGACAAAACATTTAAATTGAAAATATAAAAAACTGCAGGTATCAATTGAATAAAATTTTAGAAGAAAAATCTTTTCCAGGAAATTCTTATTGATCGTAAACGACTGTTTGGTGCATTCAGTTCAGTTCCGGCACTTCATTCCCGTGGGAATATCGCCACGTCGTTGGACGTTTTTGGATCCATTTTCCAGGGTGGATCAATCCCTACTGTCTCCAGTTCCTTGTTCAGCTTCACATCTTACAGTCCTATCTTCGTCTTGGCATCTCCACTATCCTTCTCCATTTCATTCTATCCATCGCTGTCACATACCAATTCTCAACTTTCATCACTCTCAGGTCACTTTCTATTTCTTTCTCCCACCTTGTTCTGGGTCTCCCCCTTGGCCTCTCCTCACTTGGTCTCCACTTCATCGCGATTCCAATTGCACTGTTCTCTTGTGATCTCAGTACATGGCCAACCCAACCCAATCTCATCGCTTTTATGTGTCTCACTATATTTCGTCTTTCTAACTCGTGTTCTATTTCTTCGTTTGTTCTTCTTCTATATTGTTCCTCGCCAATTCTAACTAGCCCCAATATTTTTCTTACTATTCCCCTTTCAAAGACATTCAGCTTCTCTTCTTCTTTTTTTGTTAGGCACATTACCTCCAAACCATACGTCACAACCGGTCTTATTAAGGTCCTATAGATTTTCATTTTTGTCTTTTTTTGTATCTGGTTACTCGTGATTAGCTTTCTGTTGCAATAAAATGCTCTACTTCCAGCCATCAATCTGTCCTTAATTATGTCTTTTCTCTCGTTTGAGTTATTAATTTGCATACCCAGGTATCTAAATGTTTGTACTTCCTCAAAAATAAAATCTTTCACTCGTATTTCACTCAACTGCCTGTTACTTCCTCTAAAACATCTCATAAATTTAGTTTTCGATTCGTTTATTTGGAGTCCCGCTTCTTCTGCTTCTTTTATAATCGTTTCTAACGTTTCGATTAATGCCCTGTGTGATCTTGATATTATATCACCTTGACGCACTCCCGCATTTATAGAAAATTCTTCAGTTGTTCCGCTTTTTGTTGTTATTACCGTTGCTGATTTTTTGAGTGTCATTTGTATCAATTGTATAAGTTTTACTGGTATTTTCATTTTTTTCATTTCCTCGACTATTAGACTATTTCTGCTGACTCGGTCAAAGGCCTGTTTGAAATCAACAAATATCATCTCAACCCCGATGTCATGTTCGTAGCACTTTTCCAATATCTGGTTCACTATGAAAATTGCATCTATTGTTGATCTACCGGGTCTAAATCCTTGTTGGTAGTCGCCTATTTCTTTATTAGCATATACTTGTAATCTTGCGTGAATCATTTTCGACAATGTCTTATAAAAGTTACTCAGCAGTGATATTTCCCGGTAATTCTTACAATTTGTTATGTCTCCTTTTTTATGTATCGGTATTATCCTTGCCGCATTCCATTCTTCTGGCATGATCTCTTCTCTCCATACTTCCAGCATCAATTGGTACATTCTTCTCAACACTGCTTCTTCTTCTACTTTCATTAGTTCGTTGTTTATGCCATCTAATCCTGATGCCTTTCTGTTTTTCATTGAGTTCAACGCTTTGCAAAATTCTTCATAAGTTGGTTCTTCTACCGTTTCCATTGCGTTTTGGTTTACTGCTTCGTTGTTAATTATGCTTTCTCCTCGTTCAGTAGCTCTTTGAAGTGTTCTCTCCAGATGTTGTTGATCTCATCTTCTTCATATTTCATCTGCCCTTCACTGGTCTTTATACCTCGCGTATCCGTCTTATTGGTTCTTTTCTGTTCTTTAATTTTCTTGTAAAACTCTCTGGGGTTTTTGTTGTTTGTTTCTATTTCAATCATCACTTCTTCCATCCACCTCTGTTTCTTTTGTTTGCACATTTTAACTGCGATTCTTCTCTTTTCTTTGTATATCTCATTGTCATCTGTTTTTTGTGATCTCATCCATTTCATCTTGGCCTCTCTCTTCATCTCTATTACAGCCTCCACTCTTCATCAAACCACTCTTTTTTTCTGTTTTTATTCATTCTACCAATTGTCTTTTCTGCTGCCTCTGTTATGCTATTTCTTATATTGACCCATACCTCTTCTACGCCTCTACCTATTTGTTTATTCATTATTTCTTCTTTTAACATTTGTTCATATCTTTTCCGTGTTTATTGCTCATATAGTTTATCTATTGCTAATCTGTTATTTCTTTCTTTATTCTGTCTTGTATCTTTCTGTTTCATATCTATTTTGGCTTCCATAATGACTATATTGTGATCTGTGTCTACACTTGTTCCTCGATATGATCTTGCATCGGTTAGGTACTTTAAAAGTTCTTCTCTTCGATATCAGTATATGGTCAATCTGATTACCTCTGTTTGTTCCTGGGATCGTCCATGTTTCCTTGTGTTTAATACTATGCTTGAAATCTGTAGTTGCTATTCTTAAGTTACACAACGTCGATAGATTACACAGTTTTTCTCCATTTTCACTTGTTCTCTCGTGTATCGTGTGCAATCCAGCTACGTCCTTCACACAATCTTCCCTACCAATTTGGGCGTTAAAATCTCCTAACAATATTATGTCATCTCTTTTTGGGATTCTTCGGTATATTTTCTCAATTTCATCATACACTTCTGCTTTTCTCTCGTCATCTGCATCTTCTGTGGGGGCATATACATTTATGACTGATACATTTGCCTTTTCTCCTCTTATTCTCACATATGCAAGTCTTCCGCCCATTGGTTCAAATTCCATCACTTTATCTCTCATGTTTTCACTCACTACAAAGGCTACTCCATTTTTACCCTGTTTACTTTCCCCTGAGTATAGTAGTGTAAAGTCTCTTCCCTTTATTTCACCGCTTTCCCTCCATCGCACCTCCTGCAACGCTGCCAGGGCAATTTTGTATCGCTTGATCTCATTTATCACCTCGTTCATTCTTCCTGGTATCATCATCGTTCTTATATTCCATGTCGCTACTCTTATCCTTTTCTTCTCTTTCTTCCTTTTCCCTCTCTCCGTTGCTATTTGTTTCCTGTTTGTGTTTCCTTTTATCTTCTCAGTTTCCGTTTTCATTGCATTTGTCGTCGTTGTATGGCAGCCCGGGTTAACATTTGTTAGTTTTTTGCAGGGTCATCTTCTCCGTCTTCATTCACTTGGCATTTCAGAGTTTGCTCTATGATGTTCCAGTTATAGGTTTTGTTATTTACTGTTAGTTTTTGGTATCCAATTTTTACCCTGTTCCCCTTTTCGGCTTCCTTTTTAGCCTGTTCTCTCAATATACTCTGTATCTGCAGCTCTTTCTGCGTCATATCATTATCTATATAAATCTTGCCTCCCTTCAGTTTGCTCTTGTTCCTCATAATCTGCACCTTCTCTTCCCAGGACTGCACTTTAGCCACAACAACCTTGTTTTCGCTTATCTTTCCTATTTGAAAAGCTTCATTTAGCTTAACATCCACGCCCACTTCAGTTTTCAGGAATACTTGCACTCTTTCCTTTAGGTTCTTCGCATCTGTCATGTCGATTCCTTTAATCACTATGTTATTTCGTTTTCTTGCCTTTTCCTGGTTTTCGATTGTATTTTCCAGTGTTTTGACTCTTTGGTTTAGCTGTTGCCTTTCTTCAGCCCAGCTTTCTTCTCTATTTTTCATCTCAGCCTGCATTTTTCCCATATCCTGTTTCATCTTTTTAATTTCCTCTCGATTTTCTTTGAAACCCTCTCTCATCTCTGATCTCATCTCTTCAATTGCTTGTAGAACTCGATCCATTGCAATGCTTTCCTCGTTGTCATAATTGAGTGTATTGTTCGTTTTGGTCGGGGATCTTGTTGTTATTTTACTTATTTTGAAATTTTTTTCTGGGTTATCTGTGCTTTCTTCCTGTTCCGATTGTCTCTTCCGGCTATAGTAGTATGTTATTAGATTTTCGCTGTTTACTCGTTCTCTGATATCTGTTCTACTTGATCCTTGAGCCTTGCTGTTGCTACTATTCATTTGGTACACTTTCTGTGCAATCAGCTTTTATGGTTCTTCACCTTTATGTAAATGTTGATCTTGTCGTATTTCTCCCCATACGCTATTTCTTTTCGCTTTTACACCCGTATAACACACACACCCAGTTCAACACTTCGGAAGTGTATGCGCTATTATTCTTGATATATGTAACTGTGAGATGGTTTCTTACTCTAGTAACTTTCCAAATTTTCGGTTTAATACTTTCTCTATTGGCATCTCTGTGTTTATTTCAGAGTGTTAAAAATTTTAACCTGAATTGGTATATCACACGTTTTATTAATCTTTATGAATATAAAGTTTAGAAATAAAAATATCAAAGAAAGTACATAATTAGCAAAGTCCTGCGGAAAACTTGTAAATTAAGTTGAATTAAATTTTATTACATTTAACGTAGTTTGAAAATTTGTAAAAGTGAAACTTGCAACGTGCTGTCTTAAAAACTGACTGCGGTGAACCGCCCACGGGAGAACCATCAGAAATTGTACTCGACGTTAAATTTAACGCCACAGGACACTAAGGTGGCCCCTAATACCAACAGAGACAAAACATCAAAGCATTTAAATTGAAAATATAAAAAACTGCAGGTATCAATTGAATAAAATTTTAGAAGAAAAATCTTTTCCAGCAAATTCTTATTGATCGTAAACGACTGTTTGGTGCATTATCCAGTGCAAATCATCCATGCAGGGCTCAAGAAAAATAAATTAAGAATATTCATACAAGACACATTTCGTTGGTCAGGTTTAGTTTTCTTTTGGTTTATTAAAAGCATTAAAATTCAATTGCCTTGAGAAAAAAGAATAACAAACGAAACAATTAGAGAAAGGGCCGAAGTTGAAGTGGCGATGGGGTGGACATCGGTGGACCCATAAGAATCGTGCAATGGAAATCAAGGGAAGCTACGTAGTAGAAGAAGTGTGGGAAGACCGCCGATAAGATGGACATACTACATCAAACAGATAGCAGCTAAAAATGGCTACAGATTCCCCAGCATAGAATGGAATGGAGCGGCCTACGTTCAGAAGAAGAGAAAAAGAGTTTTAACTGTGATTTCTGATTTAATCGATGGATTCGTGAAAAATATAGTGAAAATTCATATTAATCATATCTGTATTATTAGTATAATCTAAAAAGATGCACAAAACACTTTTCAGAACTAAACTCCTAAGATTCGACGTTAAATAGGACCGATGAAATGAATTGGATACCGAGCCAAAAAGTAAAAAACTAGAACTCCTGGAAGCCATAGAAATTAATAATCTAAAATATTCTTCCAAACCTTTGAAATGGTCAATCTGATACCTTAAAATCCCCCTCCCGTTTCTCTACCACAGCGAAAACGAGTCCCGCCGCTCAACATGAATGACATTCCATTGGGTCATTGGGAGGAGGAAGATGAAGCCGATACAGTTCGTCAGAGTGCTGGGAGTATATCGATGATTCTGCGCAAAAAGGACCAATCTGCAATATCACATTGGTTTCTAAAACTGTATAACTTTCAGAAGGTAGAGAAAAATACAGATTGGCCCTCTTTACACTCACTTTCAGAAACTACTTTACATTGGCCACTGCAGATTGGTCTTTTTTACTTGTCATCTTGAACGCAAAATATATTGACAAAAACTTGTCATATGGACCCCACCTGGCCAGGATATCCCAGAAATACCTCTGCGCAAGAGCCTCTCGACCACCTGGAGTAAGACTAAAGACGAACTCATAAGACAAGGATAATGGCTCAAGGACGAAGCGCCATTCCCTTTTTTAGAATAGTTCTAAGAAGAAAAAGAATCCTGAAAGGGTGGAAGAAAGAAGAAGATACCAGAAGCAACATCGTTCTTAGAACAGCGGAATGCGCCGGAATTAATGCACAAGTGGATCAAAGGGAAAAATATAAATTTACCGTATTTTCATTCTCTTCTTCAGGTGCCGTACTTGATTCCACAGGTGTAGGCGACTTCTCAACTTTAACATTGGGGTTATGCCTTTAGATTTAGAAAATACCCAACTGAACTTTTTAAGTGCGTATGTGTATGTGCCCCAGATTTTTTGAAATTAAAATACGACACCCCATCAGTTGTCCTTGAAGATAAAATTTAAATGACGGTTTTATATTTTCTGACGTCGATATAAAACAAACTTTAATTTCTGTTTTGCGAAAATGATGGTATTAAATTTCAGAAAATAATTTTGTTTTAGCTTTACTTGTCTGAAGCAGAGCAGGAATCCGCGAATTGTTTTTCTGGGCCATTAACCTTTTAAGCTTGTGTCAGGTTAGCAGCAAAAAAAAGCTTTCTGTACAAAGTTTCATGCCACAAATTATGGTTTTAATGAGTACATGGCTAGAATGATAAGCTCCGGTAATATGCTATGTGTAAGCGACAGTATTGAGCTACTACCCCAATCTCGGGCTTAATTTAAATGGACTTTTACGTGGAACATAAACTTTCAGGTATAAAATGCTATGGACCATAATAGATAAGTATAACGTATTTACGTTATATTATATGTATGTTGTTATTATTCAAACTGAAGAAGATTCTTAGAACCTTTAGCTAAGTTATTAAAGTTTAAGGCTTGAAGAAAGCACTCCAATGTCCAACTTTCCACGTTCATTACCTTTCAATAAATTTTAAAAAACCGGAGGCCGATTAGGCGCAAACTCAACTGGACGCAAACTGAATTTTTCTGATTAAATTTTAAAAGGTAAAACTGGGTGCACAATGATCGATTTGAAAACTTGGAACCTCGCACACCGCACGCTCGGTTATTTGAAATGCCAATTGTGAGAATAAGTTACGAAATCCAAAATGGTGATAATAAAATCGTTTAAAATAAATGAACAATATTATTTAATTATTTTGTGAATAATACAGACCCTCTTAAATTATTTCATTTGAAAATTTAATTTGGTTAAAACAAAAACCTTTAAACTTGACTGAGATGGACGTTATATGGAGAATTTCGTTAGGGGTTGCTTTAGATGGAATTTGTTACTTCCACGAGTGTAATTTTACTTCGTTTACATAGAAATTTAAATATTTATTTAGAATGCTGTTGCTAAAATCACTTGGAAAGAAAATATTTTTCTTAAATTAGAAAACCCGAGTTAATTGCATCGTTATATCAAATGAACTAATTTAATTCGGCGTCAATGGTGAAACAATAAAGCGGAAGTAGAAAACATTTCCTTAATAAACTTGATTTTATAATTTATTAAATCACCTCGGCGACTTGTTAAACTTAATTAACATTTTATAAACCTGCATAAATCCAGAAAAACCTTTCATTCGGAGCTTACATTTGTCTTACAAAATTACAAATATTTCATCGGGACACTAAAAAACGTGTAAGGGTTGTACGAATAAATCTTAACTTGACGATGTCAAAATGTTGCATAAGAATTTAAATAAGAAAAAACATCAAATCGAGTGCATCTGCGCTAGGTAATTTTTAACGAAGAGAAAATATAATCCTCGTTGTTACATTAATAATGAACAAATTTGAATAGCATTTTTTGTTAATCCTTATTCAAAATCCGATTGGTTATGTAAATTTTATTTAAAGTCCGTTTGAAATAAAACATTTTTGCAAGAAATATTACATATTTGTAAACATTTAAAATAATACCAAAAGAACTTAACCCATTTTTATGCAATATCGCACAATTATGTAAAGTGGATATTGAATTTTCCATAAAATCTGGCTATGAAATATGCCCATCGACAACTTCATGTCGAAAACGTGCTCATTTTCAATCAGTATAAAATTAACATTAATAACATGAACAAAAAACCAATTTCCACTTAACGATTAAAAGTGAGAAATATTCGAACCCATCTTTCGGCTTGTTAAGAAAAACGCGTTAGTTTATTATGTAAAAGGCAAAAACAGAAATAAAACACAAAACAAAGAAATACATTTTCATTCTTTCACGTAGTTACATCAAGAGAGTTCAGACAATGGTCAAGTAAATGTTGCAGGTGCCACGTTTAAAGGTTTGATACGACTTATACGGCCCTTGGGTAACAAGTTTCCCACCGAAAGCCGTAAAAACAAATACGACGGTATCAAAAAGGCAAACAAAAAAATTTATTTCTAAGGGATGGTCAAACACAAATGCGACTTTAATTCATTAGCGTGACCCATTTGCAATAAAAGAATTAATCGATTTAACAGGTAGGCAATTTAAATGAATATTTATTTAGACTCCACGTGGGTGGGAAAACGGGAGATTCTCATTTCCCCGAGTACGCAGATGGCTTTTGCAAGTTTAGAATTACATATGTTCATCTTAAATCCACTGCAATGCTTAAACCGATCATTTGCTTTGCTAATTCTGGTATAATTCTCTTATGTTTGTATTTTGTTAACAAGTCGAGGTGTTGACATTATAGAATACGACTGCGGTAAAGCGTGTGTCATGTGGATAAATTGAAAACTGACGTTAGTTACGCTTGAAGATTTTCCTGTGAAAATTATACAGATGAATGAAAACCTGGCGTTGGATAAGAATGCTTCATAACTTTTACTTCCAACGCTTGCTCAAAAGTTGTATCACTTAAATGCAATGCAATGGAAAAAATATTTAATATTAGAAAACCAATAATTCGAAAATATAACAGGAAAGTGGATGGGAACTACGCATTTATACTTCCATAAGGCCGAGCATTCATGTGCTATTCCTGCAATTGGATCAGCCGGTTATCCTTAGAACCGAAAAAAGTCTGTAAGTATCACACTTTCACGACTTCCAGGTTTAAAATTATTTTGTTATCAGCTTCCAATTCTGCATGGGAAACTTTTACTAATTTTTTTCAAACCTGTCTGTTTTCGGTCTCTCATTCGAGTTCCAACCAACCAACCACCACGACTTTTTATTATTTCACTATCCTGATTCCGACAAGTTGAACTTTATAATATAGCAAACGACGTTTCCATATTATAAACATATTCATGTTCGTGCGTGTGCAAGGGCATACGCAGCTTTAGCCGACAAATTCATTCATTTGAAAACCAATTTTATTATTTTAAATTTCAAAATTTAATTTGTTTGTTTGCTACTTACTTTACATTATTGCTACCTTCCCTCGCGACTCGTTACTTAGGTAAAAGATGTAAACATAAATGAAACGCGGACAGTTTAATAAATATCACAGAAAGTTAGCAGAAACTTATAAAATCTTCAAGTTTAAAACAAAACCAACAAAATAATTAAACGACTGGATAAATTAGGTCGATTCAGCTGAAAACATTAAAATTTCCCGAAGTAAACACTCACACATGAAGTGTAAACTTTAAAGTTTAGAAGTGGATGAAAAACTTATAAATCAGCAACTTTTCATTTCTTAAGAACTTGAGCTTTTAAATTTATCGATAGCAATTAATTCATGCACAATATTATAAAATGTTCTGTTTGCTAGATTATTTAAAAAAAATTAGCAAAAATATCCAACACCAATTTTACAGCGTTTGAAATAACATACAAAAAATTAACGACTTGGTTTTTGCTGCAAAACCGCACAGAAGAAATAAAAATCAGTTCGTAGTTTTATTACTGGAAGTTTGCTACCACTGAATATTATAAAAAGGTTTCAGTTTTCCCGTTAGGTTTTATATCAAAACAGTATAAATTATAAATGGAAATGTGAGATCGCTGCAAGCTGAAAAGCTCTGAGAGAAATGTAACTTTCCATTCAATTTCAGTTTCATCATGATCAAACGGATCGAGGTATGACCAGGGGGACTCCCCTTGGTAGATCAGATGTAAATATATCTGATCACTGGCCGCATAATTTAAAATCGCTTCCTTCTCCAGTGTTGGTGTAACACCCCGAGAATTTTTTCAGAACCTTCAGTAAGTGTTGACATCGTCGTTGAAATGAACCGACTAAATTTTACATCAATAATTACTATGACGTGGAGTAAAGAACAAGGGTCATATAGAGTGAGCTTGTTAGATGTCACTATAATTTCCAATTAAGGAATTAAAGTGAAAATCCAATATACGTAATAGTTTCAGCCAAGGATTACAGGCTTATGTAATACAAATAAAAACCCTTAATGGAATATAAATTTGATAAAGAGGAATTAGGGAATTGCAGAGAAATAGTTTGCTCTACTTAATTTCATACAAACTGAGTTAACTCAAACATCATAAAAAGAGTTAATAGAAGAACTCTGAAAGTTTGCACGTTTCAAGATTGCATATTTTAAATTTACCCATTTTTAATGTTAATTTAATAACGGAAATGGTGGAAGACGATATTGATAATATGTATATTTAGTTTTTTTCGTTAGTAGGCCTACGGAATCTAGGACATTCAAGGGCGGCCAGTGCTGGCTCGTAGGCTTTGATAAGGAAACTTTTAAGTGGCCTTTAACAAATTAAACAATTTCATGAGAAAACTAATTTGTAGGAAAACATTTTCACAAAATCAGAACCTAACTTAATGATAAATTTTAAATTCAATTTAAATGTCTGTTATAATCTTTAAGTGATGTTAATCAATTGATCCCGAGGGGGAAACCGGTGTGGAAATTAGGTGCACAAGCTCGTGGAAGTTAGAGTAAGTTAGTGGAATTCCTAATCAAAGAGGAAGTTTGGTGCACAGAATTTTCAATGGAAACAAATTATGCATAGCTTAGTCTGCTTAAGAATAGGCAACATGGTTTCCATGAAATGCATTAGACTTCCACTGCTATAACTCAGTTTCTTGACACCCTCTAAGTCTCAAAGTCTGTATGGTGTAACAGATTTATGTTTTGACATCCGAGACTCTTGATTAACTAAGACTTCTTCGGTCTACCTCAGACTTTCATGGACTACCCGAATAAATTAAACTACATTCTATATTTTGGTAATAAACCTTTTATAAGAGATAAAAGTTAATTAAGGGATTTTGTTGCATCAACAGACCAAAGAAAAATGTACATACATTCATTATTATGCTCCTGTCTCTAAGAGCCAGTTTTATAACAGAAGATCATTCTCGAGTCAGAGTTAAACCAGGGATTTCTGCTATTTGATTGGTTGATACACCAAAAATCTCTAGGTTAACTCCAACTCGAAGACGATCTTCTGTTATTCAACTTCCCCTCAGAGTTATATTATTTGATAATTACTTTAACATGAAATTTTAACCACGGCACAAATAATACAGAAACATCAAAGTTGGTTAAAAGAGGGGGGGAATCTCCACCCCATGAATTAAAGAAAAGAAAAAGTACACCAATATTGTTAAAAATATAACTTTTTGCGATGCTTTGCCCCCAAGAAATTAATCTGGATCCTTACTTCAGCTACTGGAAATTGAATCTATGACTGGATGGCATAAAAAATTCCGTCAAGACAAAATCACAGCGAAAGTGGTAAAATGGAAAGGACAGATCGACAGTCACCACCGTCAAGAGGCTGAAGACATTTGAGGAGAGCCAACTCTGGCACATGGCGTACAAGAAAATACTGCGCAGCAGTGGCCATAGATGTCCAAAAACGCCTTCAATTCCGCCAGATGGAGGTGTATCCTCGAAGAGCTTAGTGGAACAATGCTGACTCCATATTTCTTCAACATGGCGCAGAATTATCTTAACGACAGGCAGCTAAACATAATATGAGAGGATATTCTATTCCGGAAGAATCGGCAACTAAATCTGAAGAACCGAACGTACGATAGAAAACGCATATACATAGGATTGATATGGAGATTCAGACGGACCTGATCCCTAAAGTATCAACAACGGAGTCTGAAGAGTTCTTCTATATTGGAGTTGGATGTGATTACCCTTCGGTCTAGTACAATTGGGCGCGATCGATTGGGCGCCATCGATTGGGCGCGATCGATTGGGCGCAACGACAACTGGGCGCAGCGACAACTGGGCGCAAATACAACTGGGCGCAAATACAATTGGGCGCAAATACAATTGGGCGCGAGGGAAGATTTATCCATTACATATTACTTATTATAACAGATAGTAAGAATTTTTTTTCTAAAAAACTATTATTTACGTAACTAAATCTAGAAATGTTTATTTAGCAAATAAAAAAAATTATAATTAAAAATTTAAACTAAATGTTTTTAAAATGTTTATTCCTTCTAACTTCCACTAAAATTTAGAAATAATGTTTATTTAGCCAATAAAAAAAATTATAATTAAAAATTTAAAGTAAATGTTTTTAAAATGTTTATTCCTTCTAACTTTTACAAATAATAACAATGCCTATTAATATAGTACCCAACTGATCAGGAATTCATTTCATAATTATGGGAAATGCCTCGCAAAAAGTCTATAACACTTCTATTCGCGTAATCCTCTACTAGATTCTTAATGCGCGAATCAGCCTCCAAGTAATGGAGGCTGATAACCTTAACCTTATGTTGTTAGCAGGAGATTAAGGTTATTGAAATTTAAGAACGGCTTAAATACAGGGCCAGCGTATGCCTGTTTGGCGCACGGTTATTTTTGAAAATTAAACCAAACTTTATCGTAAAAGGTTGATCGTTAGCTTTTGTTCCATTGCTGGCGGCCGGCAATGTTTTCTCCAGATTTGTGGTCAGTGTATAATCGCGTCTTAACTGACACGGGAACAAACAATCATACTGAAGCGGCACATAGACGATTAGAGGCAGAGCTAAGTATGGATCTAAGCTAAGTATGGAGCTAAGTATGGAAACATTTGGAAATTAATTTCTAGTTTAAAAGTTATTCAACGTGGGCGAGATCTGTTTTATGAAAAATTAGTTGCCGGAAACAATCCACCTATTAAGAAAAGAAAATAGTCGGAGGCTGATGCGCGCATCAAAAATCTAGTAGACGATTACGCCACATAGGGGTCGTCCATAAATTACGTCACGCAATTTTAAGCAATTTTTAACCCCCTCCCCCCATCTCCACACTTCGTCACACAAACCTAGACCCCCCTCCAAATATTACGTCACATATTCTTGACCCCCCTCCCCAATGTAGTTTTATTGACTTCTTAGTAAATTTTACAATCGGTTTCATTTTGATTTTTATAACAATTTATTATAATAGATTTATGACGGCTCTGTATATTTATACATAAATATACACGTACAGATTACCAACTAAAATTAAGTTTTTTAATCTTTTAATCTTTTTACGTTTTTTAAAATTTTAAAAATCATTTTGAAAGTTCAAAAAATAGTATTTTTGAAATACTTGTTAGAAGAAGGAGAACATGAGGGGCCAAATTATACGAGGGCCGGTCCTGACCAATGTCAGGACGTTAGAAACCAATTATTGCATGTGTAAAACATACTTTTATCTTAAGTTGTCAAGTTGGCAACCTGTTACTAACTCGACATTTCAAGAAGCTTTTACGTTTTTAGAGAGAGAGAGAAATAAAAGCAATAATAATTTTAGTGACGTCACAATTTTTGAACCCCCCCCCGCCCCCCATCGTCACAAGGGTCGGAACCCCCTCCCCCCCTAGGAGCGTAACGTAATTTATGGACGACCCCATAGAAATATTATAGACTTTTTGCGGGGAATTTCCCATAATTACGAAATGAATCCATGATTAGTTAGGTACTTTATTAATAGGCATTTTTATTATTTGTAATTGTTAGGACTAAACATTTTAAAAACATTTAGTTTAAATTTTTAATTATAATTTTTTTTATTGTCTAAATAAACATTTCTAGATTTAAAACATTTTTATACGTAAATACCTATTAGTTTTTTATAAAAAAATTCTTACAATCAGTTATAATAATTAATACGTAATAGATAAATCTCCCTCGCGCCCAATTGTATTTGCGCCCAATTGTATTTGCGCCCAGTTGTCGCTGTGCCCAGTTGTCGTTGCGCCCAATCGATCGCGCCCAATTGTCGGTCACCGGATTACCCTTCACTCCAAATCAGAAGGACCAAATGGGCAAATATAACCAAAACATTGTTATATAAGAGACTCTTCTTCGGCTATCAAATAAAAGAAACCTAAGAGCAGCGATATTAAGGCCCAAACAGATCATGGATTCTCAATTCACAATAGAAGCAGCAGAAGGAACAGCTTCGGAAATGGACGAGAGTTTCTAGAGACAGCGGTCAAGAGCAGAAGACAATGAGAGGCTGATCGGCAAAAAACAGAAGTTAAAACCATAGTACCCAGGCAAAGCTAACCCCAAGGCTTTTTTCTTGGAAATTTTGAAAAAAAAATTAGGGAAAGTAGCAAAGGAATAAAACCTCAGCCTGCCAAGAAAATTAGTAAAACAAAGATATGTGTTGGTAAAAGTAAAGAGTGGAAGACAGACAAGGAGCTTCTGAAGACTCACATCCAGAACAGTATTGCAGGAGTGGAAGGCGGATATATGGAAAAGGCTGTCAAGATTCATGTTAAAGATACATTGACGAGTTGAGGAAGAGGTTAGAAAGAGCGTAGCAGAAGTAACGGGTTCAGGAACACAAATAACCGGCGCAGAGGTAAACCATTAAAGCAGGGCGGTAGTTTTAATGGGTGAAAATTCCACACTACCACACGGTGTGGGCTGGTAGTATGTATAAAAGTTTTCCTCCTTTCTCGGTAAAAAAAGTTGGGTATTTATTTTATTCCTTTTAAAATGCTCATTCTATTGTGTTTTCGGTAATTTCAATAAATTGTTTGTTATAGGCGAATTTGTATTCGAAGTGAGTCTATTATTATAGATGGATCCCACTGTATATTTCTTTATTTCCTAATATAAATTCACAAAATTTACGTTTAATTTGCACAAAAAAAATCTCCTGGATCCTCTTAATCCAACGAAATATATAAATTTTAAAATATCTATGCGAAATCATTTCCAACGACATCGATTCCCATTATAAATCATCCTGCGTCATCTGTATAATTTGTGATAAGAAACTCTTCATAAACGATTTTTCTTTATTAAGTGAATTTTGCACGGAGTAGATTAATTTAATAGATGACACGTTTTGTACAAACACGCAATCAAGACAAAATCAATTTATCAAATAAAATTGATATGCTAATTTTTCCGTTTCTCCGCTTTCGTATTATTCTTAATTTTTATCAAACAGGCATAATTAAATTAAGTGGCATGTTTTGCAAAATTAACGAATTTATTTTTCAAGCACTAGAATCCTTAAAAAAATTTAAATGACCTAATTTTTGCTTTCAAAAATTATAAAAGCTCGTTTCAAAAAATTCAATGCAATTTCCCCCTGTTATTTAAAACGTGTATAACTTAACGAGAAATGTTGATGAGATTTGGGTATTATAACTAATTGAGTCGAGAACGGTAAGTTATTTAATGAAATTCTGCAACTTAACATAGCAACGCATTGGGCCAATGGAGTAGTAAAATCTAACTAATTACACGAAAGTGCACGTTAATTGTTGGCTATACTCAGCAATAACCACTTCCCTATTCAATTATTAATTTCTTGGACAATTTCATGTCATAACTTACAATAACGTTTTCCTAAATAGTTTTACCGGCTACCAGTTTCATAACTTAATTTTGGGAACTCATATTGCGGTGCTACATTGTTTAAACGCTCTTTCAGCGCAATTTATGGGAAAACTAATGAAAATGGAAATATTACAGTTGTTGAAACAACTATTTCATCTCGATAGCTTTGTTGCGCTAAACTGCATAATGATTTTGTATTAAAAAAATTGGAGGTGCCGGGCATCGATCCCGGTACCTCTCGCATGCTAAGCGAGCGCTCTACCATCTGAGCTACACCCCCTGTTGGATATCTTTAAGAATTCAATCAAGGCGATCTTGATATTTTCTAAAAGTAGATCAAAAGTCAAGTATACACCAACTTTCGCTCATGCGTAGCTTGACGAATCGGCGACTTGGCATTTCCGTTCACTTGCGTACTAATTAAAAAAAAATTTAATGGTGCAGGCGTCGGGGATCGATTCTGGTACCTCTGTACCCCAAAAGCATGTTATAAATAAATTTTTATGGTGAACTTAGATTTTCTAAAAGTCATCTCAAATTGAGTACAATATTGAAAGTAATTTTTTAAAAGCTTACCAAAATCCAAACAAGCAAGCTGTAGACTATGAAACTTAACGTCAACTTTTGAATAATTTAAATTTCCAGTTATGCTTGGCCGAAAGGAAAATTTTGTTTCATTTGCTGGGGTGAAATGTCAAAAAGTTAATAACTGAGTTTTTCAAGTTGATTAAAATTTGAAGACACGAACTGCATTTATTAACTTGAAATTTAATCCTATTGGATTAACAATAAAATACCCTCTTTAATTGTTCGTCCCCTGTGACGTTCACGTCATGAACTTTGATCTTTCTGCATGTCTGCACTAAGGAAATAAACATTTGGAAGGAATTACGTTAAAGGTTACCACGAACGCAACGTCAAATAGTTAATTTTGCAATATCCTCCTATGAAAGCGGATATTAGAATTCAAATTGCAATTTTATTCATTTCGAATGATGAACTTTAACTAAAACATCCAATAAAACATCTGCAAATAATTAACTAGTTGGAATAGTAGAAAAAATGTAATAAAAATATAGTAAAAATGTAATTAAGAAAATGTGCGCATATAAGCATCCTTTACAGACCTACGGCATTGATTACATATGCAATGTTTTTATTGGTTGACTCTGAATTGTACCGTTAAGCACTTGACATAACAAGTACGGATTTACTTCATGTTTGTGCTCTTTATATGCCTTGTACTTTTTGAATTTTATTTGAACATTACTTCATTTATTAAACAACCAATTAAAAAAAAATTCTTACAAAATTAATTGCTACTTTAATAATTTCTCAAGCATGTAATGAAGATCATGAAACAAACGATCTCTTTTATGTAACACTTATTTAATTAAATATGCTAGAAAGGGGCTAAATTGTCTAAATCTATAACTGTACAACAATTTGTTAAAATATTTAATACTTGAAAAAAACTTATGAATAAAAGCTTTGAACTAACAAATGTAACGAAGATCTGAAAATACGAACTCAAGTGTCTCTTACAGAATGTTTGAATAAACTCAGCATCATAATAAAAATAATGATTTTTATTATGTTAAAAAGATTGCAAATTAAAAAATATAATAACGAATAATTTAATAATAAATAAAGCATCGATTAAATTGTAAGAATATTGAGTTGATAATATTTCCTGAAACGTTCCTGATCGTTTATTTGATTTTTGATGGTGCTTTGTAGAAACCCGCATCCACAACTTAAACAGTAGAAGTGGCTGAAAAACGACAATTTCTGCAGAAGGTAATGAAAACTCTGAGTTTTCGACAGCGACCACCGCCCAGAAGGTTTTTCCGCAATATCTTCCTGCAAGGTGATCCTAGAATAAAATGGTTTGTATAAGTCTTATAGAGGACATAATTACCTACAGTTTTTGATGAGAACATCTTTCTATAACTCGAATAGGTACCGAGGTACAGCGCTGTAAAGTGGACCGTTTTTAACGGAGTAAACTCTCCATTTTTAGCGAACTTGGTCATGTTTATTGGTTATTGATTACACATTTAAAAGAAACACAAAAACTAAAATAAAGTGAATTTAAACACTCTTAATAGCGTTTTATTTATCCTACCACCCCGTAGTTAATACATACGGTAAAAGTAAATGTGTAATCAATAACGAATAAACATTAAAAATTTAGATCAACATAGAACCTAAATTTTCTCCACTTTACAACGTTATACCTCTGTATCTGTGGAGATAATGAAAAATATTTGAAACAAAAATTGTGGGAAATTACGTCCTCTATAAGATTTATGAGAACTATTTTTGGCGTAAGTTCAACTGGTAGGGAGATGTTCCGAAAAAAACCTGTGAAAAAAATTTTAAGCAGTCGTTGAAGTCGCAACCGTATCAAAAAATCAGAACTACCCAACCTTTTGAAAGATAAAATTAGTGTGTAGATTTCGACCGTCAAATCCTAAGATGAGCAAAAAAAAAAGTGTTCATACAACCGCCGGTGCTACCCGAACTGCACCACGGCTTATCAGGGGTCATTTCTTGTAGCCAGGTAAATGTAATCCCTTGACCGAACTGCACCACGGTCAAATGTCGTTCCGTAATCGCTTTACCGAATTGCACCACGAGCAAACCGAGCCGGTATCACAAGCAAACAGATAATATAAAGAAATAAATACACAAAATTTTTTTTGCCTTCGAATTTTGGGATGTGCATTCGATAAGGAGGGTAATCCATCGTCAAAACCTACCCTTACGGGGCGCCGCTGCGCTCCTCTCCGCGTTGCACCCCTCCATGGCGGTTTTGACTCTGATGGTTACTAGGCTAAACATACGAGAAGGCGCCACACATCAAGAAAACCGGGATAAATGAAATCGGGATGTGAGAGACCCTCGAAATAGCATTAAAAAGTATAGTTGCGCTATGGGGCAGTAAACTATTACGTTTCACCCCCAAAAAATCGCGTAAAAACAAAAAATAATCGATGTTACATGTAGGAGGCATCAGGTTAAACTCCAGCATTGTGCTTTAACTTTTAACAATAAAACCACCTTACCTAAAATATTACAATAGAGGTGGTGCAATTCGGACGACCGACCCTTTTGGTGAGGTGTTTACCTGAAATTACGGTGGTGCAATTCGGGTAGGAGATTTGTGAACTAATCTTTTCGTGGTGCAATTCGGGTGCACCGCAACCGCCAACGTTATAAAAGTAGGGTTATATAATTAATTTTTAATTAAATTAATTAATTCAACATAAATTAATAATCCATACTTCTTCGATTGTAAATCCTCGATTGCATAATTTACCTATTCGGGAAAACCAAAAAGAAAATTATTACAAGCCCACTTAGAAACAAATTTCAGTAGTTTTAATTTTTGAAGATCTAAGAAATAGTCAATAATTAATTCAAAGAGGTTCACGTTAAAAAAAGTTGATCAACCCAAACTGACTGTAAGTCAGTCTTACCCAACTGTCTTGAAAGTTATTTGCAAAAGCTTTTGGGAGATGGGCTGTAAAACCGACAGCCCCCCCCCCCATCGCGAATGTTTTAATATAATTGGTGTCAACTCGTTTGAGATTCAATGAGGTTCTATTCCCGTCATTAGAACTAACTTCAAAGAGTTTTAATAAACATTCGATAGTTTAGAAGAATATTGGGAAGAACTTTGCTACTGTAGAAATGCTAGTTCCCCCCCCCCCCCCCCCCATTGTGAATTTTTCAATAAAATTAACATAAATCGTTTGAGCTTCAATGAGCTTCTACTCCCACCGCTTGAACCCCAAAGGTAAAAAAGTTACAGCGTTAAAAGCTTGTGAAACTGAAAATTTTACCGTTCCGAGCAAGTAGCGCTTAAAATTTTTATATTAAGTTCTTTATCCGGACCACTTTTGCCTGAAATTTAAAATTACTGAAAATAAAAGTATAAATTTTTTGAAAAACCTAAAAATATTAGAAACTGAAGATGAACCTTCATGAGGTTTAGCGAAGTATAAACATACTGCTATGTTCTCCCACTGAAATCCTCTTATGTGATTTGCCCCACGATTGGAATCCAAATGTATATATTATGCTATATTTCCCACTTGCTTCCCTGGTGTGAAATGCCCCATTTCTGAGACTTTATTAATTAGGCTATTTTTTATGTCGAACCTTTATATTTTCTTTTTAACAATAATTAATGGTTTGAACACATAACATCATCAAAATTGATAAATAGTTTTAATTGAACGTAACACGATGGAAAATTTACTTTATTTTTGTTCATTCTTATTCCTAATCTTCAGTCTATCCTGACCGTCTCAGATTCCATTTTTCAACTGAATTTATTTTAAATCCCCTAACTGGTTATATTGCCTTTTCCAAAATTTTATTCCATTTAATTTCCAAAATGTTATTTCAATTTATTTTTCAAAATCTTCTTCCAATCGACGAAATTCTTACTATTAGACGTTCACTGTATCTTTCAAGCTATAAATTTTGTTATTGCTCCTGGGAAATTGAATCAAATTTCTTTCACCACCAAAGCTCAATCTATTCTTATCTACCATCCGTCCCTAAGTTACTAAAAATACATCTACAAAACAAAATTCCGTGTATCCGCCGTTCATATTTTAATCCACTTAAAAAAATTACCCATGGGTACGATGCACCAACCTTTCCTAATTATTTTTGTACATGTCTCAAACCACTTAATTCACACTTTATATTATTTATGAAGATACTTCATTGGACCAGGTGTATGAGCAAATTGATCTGGGTATATCATGGCAATACTTGCCATTACATCCGGGGAATTGTTTAGCAATTTTAGTCCAATATTCGTTTGATGGGCCATGCAACCTTTTTTTGGTTTTCCTAAATAATTATTTCTTTCTTTTGTAGTAATTTTAACTTTTTAGAAAAAATGGTCCAATTGTAGAACTTACTTACTATATTTAAGCGCTACTTGCTTGAAGCGATGTGAAATTTTATAATTTCACAATCTTTCAGGCTCAAAAAACCCAGTTTTCGCGAATAACTGCACGATGCGTGTGGTTCAAACGATTTAAATGCAAGCTCTTTTATCTTGGAAAGATCCAAGCCCTCGACTTAAGACTGGGGAATTGCCGTCTGCTGCCGCAGAATGCGGTTAAGGTGCTCGGCGTACATCTGGATCGCCGGCTGAGCTTTGGCCTTCACTGCGAAGAAACGGCTAAAAAGGCAGCGAGACTTGCGGCGGCCCTCACACGGCTGATGCCCAACATCGGAGGCCCGTCATACTCCAAGAGTCATACGCGGCGCCAGTGTGGGGGCAGGCGATGAAAGTCGCCAAATACCGGCACCACCTGGAGAGGGTCCAGAGAGCGACGACCCTCCGGGTAACTTCATCTTACCGCACCACATCGAGCGACGCCCTAGCGGTGGTGGCGGCGATACCCCAGATCGACCTCCTGGTCGAAGAGAGAATAAACAATTACGAAAACCCGCAAGATAGAAAAAACAACAGACAAAGACTCATGTACCTGTGGCAAGAGAGGTGGTCCGGGGCACGGAAGGGGCCCTGGACAAGAAAACTAATACCCACACTGCAGCCATGGGTCGAAAGAAGACACGGCGAGCTCGGCTTCGAACTCACCCAGGTCCTGACCGGCCACGGGTGCTTCAACCACTACCTCCACCGGTTTCGAAGATCAGAAACACCAAACTGCACCTACTGCGAAGGGGTGGTGGACGACGTCCAACATACGGTATTCATGTGCCCGAGATGGGCCGAAGCGAGAAGAGAGCAAGAGCTGAGCCATCTAACACGAGAGACAATTATAGAAGAGATGATCCGGGACCAAGAATCTTGGGATCTAGTTGGTCTCGGACTCCAGACAATAATGAAGACCAAGTTCCGCGAGGAACTTGATAGACAAAACCAACAAGAAGACTAATAACTAAGAAGAGAAAAGACCCGAAAGGGTGAAGATCTCCAATGAAGACTGGTTGGTGGCAGCGGAAGAAATGACAACGTCGAATCCCGCTGTCACCAAGGAGTGGGGTTTTAGTCGGTAAAAATCCGATACTACCAATCCACAACATCGGGGTAGTGTCTTTTGAAGATTTCCCCACTCCCACCGAACGCAAAAAAATGCAAGCTCTTTGAAACTCAAACTAAGCTCAAACATTTGACACGAATTTAATTACAGAATTTTACGAACCCGGAAGATCGGATAATCAAGACTCGGATAATCAGGGTTCTATGTACAGGTAAATAGTGCGACCATAGTACCATATAGTAGGTTCAATTCCCAGTTGCCATAAAATTATTTGTGCCGTGGTTGGGATTCCCCGTTAAGCTGTCGGTCATCGTTTACATTTAGGCAGTAAAAACCTACTTGCAGTTTGGCGTTACCCCAAAATTCAATTGCATTGCAAGATAATAGTATAGATACTATATTCAATAAATAGTAGATACTATTAACGGATCAATTCGTTTATGTTACGATTATGAAACGTTAATTTCCATAATTATAATGCTCACTGATCGAAATTTTGCATAACATTCAGCTACCCAAATGAATTGAAAATTCAATGATCGCGGTTAGACCCTTCTCCAAAAAAAAAACTAATGAAGATAAACCACAGTTTATCCAACTTAATTACGATTATAAACGATCGAGGTAAGTAAACAACAATTAAATTTCAATTAACAATAACGCTTATTATACTAATTAACCCGAAAGTAGCAAGTTTTAGTAACAACTAAAATGTTACAAAAATTAACAAGATGATAGTTGGAGATAACACTAAAGTTTTGCCCTATTTTAGAAATGATGATGAGGGCAATTTAATTTTCGTTCGTAGTAAATTAAAAGTTAATCAGCTAAGTAAAAATATCAGAGAAGCCAGTAACTATTATCGAAAGCTTGTGAATCAAACTGAATTTTATTAATTTATTTGCTTTTTAATTTAATTATATTACTCGGAGGTATAATAAGCTACCGGTAGAGTGGTTACCTACCGCAAAGAAAACAAATTATAGAAATTCGAACACATCTAATTTTTTACACTAATTAAATTTTTTTAGTTTCGCTTCTATAATACTAAATAAAAATAAAATATACCTATTTGTAATTATACAAATCAGTTGTTCATAACATCTTCCGATGTTGTCTGATTCCTAGTTCCCACTCATTCCTGTTGTTTCATTGATCTGATAAATATTAATAATAATATTTAATTAATACACACAAAGCAAATAATGATGACAAAGCATGGATTTGATAAACCTAAAATAGATTTCTAGCATACTAACAGAATATATTAATTATTAATAACTATTAGGAGTGTCCATGCGATTTTCGCCTCTAAGGTCTGTCGTGTATGTTGAAAGGTTGAAACGTAAGTTGAAATATCGCACAGTCGAAATGTAAAGTCGCAAAGTTGAATTGTTGAAATATGTTTATTAGTTGTAAAAGTTTAATAGGTATATAGACAAATTATAACATGTGTGATTGGTACCACTTCAATCTCAGGTACTTAACTGCTGGGTTAGCTCAGGGCTAACCCAGGGAGGAATTAGTTATAGTGCATATATAACAATATCTCCCCCCCCCCCTTAATAGCTCAATCGAACTGGGGCTTTTCGCACTCTTGTCGATCTTCTTAAACTTGGAGTTTCTTCCTGTACGTCGGTGTTTTGGTTATCGTCTTGCATTGAACTTCTTACCTTCTCTTCTTGGTCGTTTTCTTGCTCCGTTTCTCCAGTAGAATTGCTTATTTCTTCCCTTTCTTCGTCCAAAATATAATTTGTATCTTCTTCGTCAGGCATTCTTCCTTCATATGGTAACATTTGATTTGCATGCCTATGTTGTATCCGGCCTTCAATATTGCAATCGTAGTTTAACCTACCTCTTTTTCCAATAACGGTCCCAAAAGACCACTTCTTTTCAGGATTATTGTATATTCGTGCCTGGATTTTGTCGCCCGGTTTAAATTCTTTTATATTTCCTTCGGTTAATTGTTTTTCTGAAATGTCAATACTGACATTTCTTCGTACCAAATCGATTCTTGATCTAATGTTTCTTTTAAACATAAGTTCGGCAGGGGCAATATTGGTAGTCGAATGTGGTGTCTTCCTGTAATGCAGTAGGAATTTGTAAAGACCTAATTTTATATCGGTATTCGAACTTAAAGCCGCTCGCAGGCTTCTTTTCACTGTTTGAACGTATCGTTCGGCTTGGCCGTTTGTGGCTGGATGGTACGGTGCCGAAACTTTATGTAGAATTCCATTTTGTTGTAAAAAGTTTTCGAATTCGGCGGATTTGAAATTGGTTCCATTATCAGTCACAACAACATTAGGTAAGCCGAATCGAGCAAACATATCCCGTAGAAGATCAATAGTAGTAGTTGACGTGATCGAATTCGTCGGTATTGCTTCAATCCATTTCGAATAAGAATCCACCAATATGAGTAGATATGTCCCATGAAATGGACCTGCGTAGTCCAAGTGTATTCGTTGCCAAGGTGTCGTTGCGTAATCCCAGGGATGTACAGTAATCTTGGTTGGATTGTTACGAGTTTTGCAACATGCGGTACACTCCCTTGTTACTTTTTCTATATCGTTGTCGATTCCTGGCCACCAAACATATCCTCTTGCTAACGCTTTCATCTTAACAATTCCTGAATGTGCACAATGAAGTTCTTCCAATATTCTGTGACGTAAAGGTTTTGGAATAGCTACTCGAATTCCTTTCAATAAACAACCGTCTTGAAGCGTAAAATCTGTTATTACATATCCGTTTGGTATTTTGGTCCCATTTTCTACGGCCATATAAATTTGAAGCAATTCCGTATCCTTCAATGTGTGTTTTCGAATTTCTTTATGCGTTATTGGTAAGTTTTCAATTTGGGTTATTTGAAATATTTCTGCTCTATCATATGCTGTTTTTGCTACTTCTAGAGGTGCTCGGGATAAATAGTCGACGTTACCATGATCTTGTGTTCTTCTATATCTAATTTCGTAGTTGAACCCAGATAAAAATATTCCATAATGTAGTAATCTGGTTGCCGACGTAGCTGGTAAATCCTTGTTTTGATGAAAGATTCTCATTAACGGTTGATTGTCGGTTACCAATACGAATTTTCTTCCATAACAATACTGAAAGAACTTCTTAATTCCCCATACTATGGCTGTCGCTTCTTTGTCAATTTGACTGTAATTCGTTTCAGCCGTGTTTAATGATCGAGATGCAAAAGCGATAGGCCTCTCCGAGCCGTCAGGCATAATATGCGAAATTGCTACCCCCAGACCAGTGGGTGATGCGTCTGTTGCCAACACTAGCGGTAATTTAGAATCGTAAGGTACCAAAACTTTAGTACTTGTTATATCTTTTCGAAGTGAGTTAAATGATTCATCGCATTCCTGATTCCACTGAAACGGCGTGTCTTTTTTCAAGAGTTTGTATAACGGGTGCAGTTTTGTTGCTATGTTGGGCAAGAATTTTTGATAATAGAGCACTAATCCTAAAAATGTACGTAATTGTGACACATTTAGTGGTTTTGAAGTATTGATGATTGCGTCTATTTTTTCTGGTAATGTGTGCAATCCGTTGCAGTCTATTTGATGACCTAGGTAAGTAATGTTGTCTTTGAAAAATCTGCATTTCGTTCTATTAAGGTGTAAATTGTTACTTCGTAATCGGTCCATTACCTTTGCCAATCGTTGGAACAACTCTTCTACTGTACTGCCCTGTACGGCAATGTCGTCGAAAAAACAAACTACTCCATCTAGGTCTTGTAATGTTTGATCCATAAATCGCTGCCAGGCACTTGGTGCTGTTTTCACTCCGAACATGAGTCGTTTAACTTTGTAAACGCCCTTATGCGTTGATATCGCTTGTAACATCGAAGTTTCTTCATCCACTGGCATGTGTAGATATGCGTTTGAAATGTCCAAATTACAAAAATATTTCCCGCCATTCATCTTATTAAAAATATCGTCGATAATTGGTATTGGGTAACAATCGTCTTTGATGAGTTTGTTAATCGTTGCATTGTAGGCTGCGCATAATCGTATGCGTCCATCCTTCCTCATCACTGGAACAACCGGTGTACCCCATGACGAATGTATCACTTGTTCAATAATCCCTAAATTTTCGAGACGTTGAATTTCCTCTTCCACTTTACTTCTGATTGCATACGGAACTTGTCTTGGCTTCATAAAAATCGGTTGAACAGCTGGATCCGTGAGCTTGAATTTGTATTTAATATTGGGAATTTCCCCAACGTCATTAGAAAAGACATCTTTATACTTCTCCAATAATTGCTCTAATTTTTCGTGGTTTTGATTTTGTTCGACCTCTATTCGTTGTATCTCTTCTAATTTGACTCGTTGATTCATTAAACGTATCCAATCTCTACCAAATATTGCATCAACTTTATCATCCACAATATAAATTGTTCCCATTGCAGTTTTGTTTCTGAAATGTACTGAGACGCTTGCTATTCCTATTGATCGGACAATTTCACCGGTATACGTTTTCAATTTAGTCGTAGTCGTTTGTAGTTTTATACCTGGACATACCTTCTTAAATTGATTGAGTGACATCGTTGACACCGCTGCTCCCGTATCAAGTTCCATTTGGCATTGGTTATCGTTTAGTCGTACTTGTATCATTAGCTTACCGTTATCCGCATTGATCGAGTTTACCGTTGCTAGTTTTCGTATTGTGCAGAAATCCTCTTCTTCTGTGTCACTGGAGTTATCCTTTCGCCAATTCTGTATTTGGCGTTGGTTTTTGAATTTAGTTTCTTTTTTTCCTAGACATACCGATTGTATATGCCCTTTTTTTCCGCAGGCGTTGCATGAACTTTGTTTAGCGTAACAGGTATCGGCTTTGTGGCCTTCCTTTCCACATCGATAACACTTCCCTTGTAGATGCGACATGTAATTACTTTTACGTCCTCCTGTATCTTGTGCCTTCCAAAAGTTGGTTGTTTTTATCGAATCATTTCGTACCGCATTGATTGTAATATTTTCAGGTTGCATTTGCTGAGCTTCCTTCTTCGATATTTCTATAACGTTTGCCATTTTCACCATTTTGTCGAATTTGACTGTAGTCTCCTGTTGGAGTAACTTTTCGCGTATACTGCTATCTCTGATACCTCGAATGAATTGGGATCGTAAGTGCGTATTAATTGTTGATGCACTGCAGCCTTCGCACTTGAATTCGCAATTTATGGTCATCTTTTTGAGTTCTGCCACATAATCCGAAATTGTCTCACCTTCATGTTGTAATCGAAGCGTGAATTTATGCTGTTCTGCTATTATACTAGCTTTAGGTGAGAGGTATTCTTTCAGTCGCGTAACTAGATCGGCGTATGTCTTCGTATTTGGAACATCTGGTGCTGTAAGTTTGGTCAGTATCGTATAAACCTTTGGACTTAAACAACTAATTAAAATTCTTATACGAATTTTATCACATTCAGGCGTCGATCCTTGAATTCCTTTTAGTTCAAGATGGTTATCTAGCCTTTGTAAGTATGAATCGAACGTTTCATTATTCTCCTCGTATGGTTGTAAGTTTTCCTTGAAATCTAAATATGCCGGTGCATCCTTTTTTTGATTCTCAGCTTCGGTTTGTGTTTTCTGCATGTTCATCAACATGGTCGCCATTTGTGCCATAACTTGTTCCATCGTAGTAGTCATTTTCGTAAGTTGTTATTAAGTTCAATACCGTCGCGTGTAATTGAAATATTGTAGGTTCGATCTATCCTCGTCGCCAATTTGTCGTGTATGTTGAAAGGTTGAAACGTAAGTTGAAATATCGCACAGTCGAAATGTAAAGTCGCAAAGTTGAATTGTTGAAATATGTTTATTAGTTGTAAAAGTTTAATAGGTATATAGACAAATTATAACATGTGTGATTGGTACCACTTCAATCTCAGGTACTTAACTGCTGGGTTAGCTCAGGGCTAACCCAGGGAGGAATTAGTTATAGTGCATATATAACAAGGTCAAAAATAGTACACTTGAAATTAAACGTTTTAAGGCGAGAATCGCCTACATTAGAAGAGATAATCGCCTGGATTATGTAAGCGATTCTCGTCGTTAAAAGTTCTTGACCAATCTCGCCAAACCCTTTCAACTTAAAATTTTTGTGATTTTTTATATTCTAATTCCGAATTTTTGGTAGCCATGTGTATTTTAGTGTCCTAATGAACCCCTCAAAAGTTCACTGTCGGCTTTTCCCACAATTAGATATTTTAGTTTTTTTTAATTATATACTTACGAGTATATTATTTTCCGATTCAGCCATCCAAGCAGCCCAGATATTTTGAAAGCCCTCTTCAAACTTTACCAATAATAACAATAACAAAAGTAAGTACCAAAACAACAACAGACGCGTATATTTTTTGCCATTAAATTTCGACCAATAACATGCACTAATTTTGTTATTAGTGCCGTAGGTCTGGAAAGGATGTTGGGAAGTGTTTATGTTGGGTAAGTAGCTATCAAAAACTAAACTGTGCAAAGCGTAGGTATTATAACGTTTATTGTTCTCGTAGCTTGAGAAGTTCCTAGATAAGATACAGAAACACTTTTTGCTTTGAAGATTACTTTGTCCAAAATTAATTAATTTTTATAAAAAAAATTATTAACATTAACTGTACAATGGAAGCACTCTTCCATTTAGACGTACAAAGAACCATCATTTTAATAGTCTTAAGTTAACCTCATATATCTACAGGGTTAGGCACAAATATAACGGTTTGTTAGGGTATTTTTTATAAATTTAAAGTTGCAAAACCACGGATTTTAACAGCGACATATGTACATACATAGTACATGTTTTTATAATTAGATCTTATCGGTGGCGTAAGAAGGATAAGGATATAAACACTTCGCGAATTACTGATGTACGGATTAACCCTTAATTCGTTAATCCATTCAGTGAAGTCTTTACATACATAATCAAATATAAATTTTAGTCACTTTCGGGGTTCTAGGGATTCCTTCTATACACTACTGATGGGATCTAATAAGATCAAGACATGTTTGTCGTTGTTGGAATACCCGGTTGTGACTTCTAAAATTTAATAACATAAAATCCACTCGAGATTCGTTCAGGCGTTATATTCACAAAAAAAGTATATCTAATTTTTCCATTAGCACTGGTTTTGTTTCCATGTTATTAAACTAACAAGCCATAAGATTCTCCAATAGACCAACTACTTAAACCCACAATTAAGGGATTGTAATTTAAGGCATTAACCACATTAGCAGTGCTAAGCTCGTTGGAAAGCTTCTAACGGGGACAAAAAGATTGCATTTTTACACAAAAGAGTGCGATAATGTCAAAAATCTCATTTATATTGTAATTAATTTTTACAATGATCATAGATATGAAAATCATGTTGCAGCCATCCAGGCATTACGTGAGAATAAATACCGGTACATGTCTACTCATGTTGATGAAGCATGATAATAATTGCTGCTAACATGCATATGTATAGCTTAATTACAGCAGCAATAGATTAATATAAAAGTCTAATTGCAAAAAGTTGCAAACATTTAAAACTAAAACTACTAGTTTAAATTAAAATGGGAAATTTATAACCCAAACGAGGTTCTACTAATTCGCCAAGAAATAAAAAACCTTGGGATGTATTCCTTCGCATTATTATTCTCCAACAATGGTTAGTTAATGGATGAGTCCACCTACACCGATCTTCTAATTAAAAGGGTCTAATGAATTGAAAACTAACATCCTTGTCGAAGCTCTGCCCACAGTTCGATAACAACGGCTAGAAATATGTTACCAATTCGGTATCGGTATGGCGATTTCAAAATGTCGTTTATCATTCTTTGTAAAGGGACATTTTAAATAACACGCATTTTAGACGAAAGTTGTATATTTCTTTTACGAATGAAAAATAATATCGGATAAATGTCCACCAAGACCAAGTATACAGGCGTCGATCCTTTCGTTAAAATTTTCGATGACATTTTTTGTATAATTGCGGCTCTATCTTAGGGGCCGTTCATGTATTACGTAAGACGTTTTTTCCTACTTTTAGACTCCCCCCTCGCCCTAGTAAGAAAAAATAAGAAAATGTATACCCCCCCCCCCCACACTAATCTTACGTAAGATAAATTATTACCCAATGAGAAGCCATATATTAAACATTAAAAGTGAAATTAATGAAGATATTATGTTTATTTTATATTAAACAAAATGTTATTCAAACAATTTACTTTATAGTGTAAGAAAATTGCGAAAAAAATCCAAAATCGGTCTAAAATATAAATAATTAATAGTACCTATTGTGTTGTACATTAACATTAATACCAACAGCACCTAAATTAGATTAAATAATTTTGAAATTTTGAAATTTAATTAAAAAAATAAAATCTTACGTAAGAAATTGTCTTGACCCCCCTACCCCCAAGTAAGAAAAAATAAGATGTCAGCTACCCCCCCTCCCCCTAAACGTCTTACGTAATACATGAACGGTCCCTTACCAATTACGTGTCGAATGTTGGTTTTCAAGGCTTCAAAGGATCGTGGGTTATCTGTATAAATTTGATCTTTCACACAACCCCACAAAAATTATTCTAATGGTGTTAAATCACACGATCTAAGCGGTCAATTGACTGCAGAATTATTCGATCGGGAAATTTCGTTCGCAATAAATTCAATATTTGAGTGGCATTTGACGCCGTCCTGTTGAACCCACATATGACTCATATATCGTCGGCTTACTGCTAAAACAAGATAACTCCAAAATGATAGTTTTGAGTAAAACTGATTTTAAAGTTTGATTCACCATAAACAAGTTAACAAAAGTTAAAAATGAACTTCTTAATACTCCTTTAATTTTTGACTTCCAGTTATCAGGTTTTGTCAAAATGTAGTTTGCTCTTATTTGAATGCAATCATGTACTATATAACTCATTTTGTCCAAAAATGGAGTTATCTTGTTTTGGCAGTAAGCCGACGATATCATCAATAATAGGTAAAAAAATTGCCACTATGTCCCACTAACCCAATCCATTGACAGTTGAAACGGTCAAAATTCAATTTGGACCTTACATACATTACTTTTGATTTTTTTGAACTTTCTAATTAAAACTACAGAGTAATTTTTAATTACAACACCCTGTATTGGCCAGTATTACTGCAATGTTCCAGGAGTGCAGTTATGCTCATTTTTAATTTTTAAAACGTAATTTCGTTAACACAGCAATTCTCATGGAGTTTCCTGGACTTTCACAGTTTCGAGGACATTTGCTTCCGAAATTTTTGTGGGATGTGGATCATGGATTTCGCCTTTTTGGATATTGAATGGTTTATTTTTGGATGCTCCTTTTGGTGATTGGTATTAGTCACACGTTAAACAAGTAGGTCCTCTATGTATGTGAAAACAATTTGAACGCACATCATATGCATAGAAAGAGACAGAACTAGATGGGTCACCAAACCCTCATTAGGGTAAAAGGACGGAGAAGGATTAGTCACAATGTCCCGTAATTTAATGCCCACATTTTGGAAATGTTAACGGCTGCTCCTGTTACTTGAGGGAGAGCTGAGGTCGTGGGTTTGACGTGGAAACATTGTCCTTAAATTTAATTAAGAGCGCCAGCTGATTGGACAAACGTTTCTGCTGGAGGCTATTTATTTTGATCTTAAAAATCGCATGGCGATTATAAAAATTTAACCAGGAAAAAATTTTACTGAATAAAAAACGTATACGGAGAATTCAGAATCCAGGGAATAGCCTGAAAATTAAGGATGGAAAAGTAAGCGGACTCGCAAATTCATTATTTAATTCATTATAAATTCATTAACTTGCATTATCTTTATATGCAATTTGATAGAAGTATTCTGTACTTATTATCTTTGTTCTAATTTTTGATTACGACAATGATTTTTCCGTTGTAATTTGATTAAATTACTCAAAGACGTAACGATTTTTGAAATCGCTCTTGGATTTTCTGAAACCCAAATGCGACAGAAACCCATCACCTTGTTCAATGATGAAATTAGTGAATTATCGACGAACAAAATGATAGGTTGGGTTTAATTCTTGCATTAACGGATCCTGGTAAATCTTTACACAAAATTCACCATGTGGTGCTCCTGGATAAGCCATATTGCTAAGAAAGCCGTGGAATTGATAAATTTGGATCTTCCTCAACACTTTCACTTCCAGCAGCAAGATTTTCTGATGCTTACTTATTTCAGTATTTAACCACTAAATCTTTAATAGCGGTCTCAGAAGGACGATTATAACGACCAAAAATATAGGAAATTTTGTGACATGTACTTTTCACAGATCCACCATTTTCGTAGTGGATTTTAATTATTTTCATGCGATTTTCTATAGAAAATGAAGACATTATAATAAATTGTACACCTTGTACTTGACATATTATGTCATAAAACAGAATGAAAAAACTGTCGCTGCATCCCCTATTAAAAAACCAAGTCCTACTTGCTTTGGTTTTTGCGGTAAAATTAAATACTCGGGATGATTTGTTCGTCCAATAATTTGTTACCGCTTCATCTTCAGCAGCAAATTTGTTTTTCAGATCACCAATCAATTTTCAGAAATTTGATTTAAAATTAACGACGCTACACCTCAAACCGTACAATAATTATTCGGTAAATACTAATTTATATGCTAAAATAACCAAACAATCACAAACGGTTAGTTGAAAATCGCAAGAGTTTTTCGCGAACTTTTCCTATTATTTAAATCTTAGCAAAACATTAATAATTTTAAAATTACTGCAAAAAGACGTAGGAATAAATTTGAATAATTTGAAAATTGCATTACAATTATATGCATTTAATTTTGCATTAAACGTACGAACTGAAAGGAAGCTAATGGAAACTTAAAATGCAAAAATTCTTCAGTTTTTCAAGCTAAAATTTTAATAATTAAATTTCCCTACAGCTTTCCAAGTGTACGTTTATTAGAATCGGAAAATTTCTTGGAATGTTTTTGGGGTACCTACCCTAAGAGGTTTTAGAGAGATCGACTTTTTTATATCTTGTATAAACGACATAAGTCCACGAAAATAACAATTCTGTTCATTTTATCGAGCTAAACGACAATTTTCCAAATAATCAAGAACAAAAGGCTGGTATCTCGGCGACGTTTTAATGGTCAGGTTTAATCGTTGACACATAAAGGGTTTATATGTTGTTTAAACTAAAATTGTATAAATAAACGTCAACAAAGTAGCAACTTGCCTTAATTATGATGAAGAGAGTCTCTTATACATTAACTTTCCTCAAGTTGTATGATGAAACAAGACAAACTTTCAAAGCTTTTCTCATTAAATACTTACAGTGATTTGTCTTCATAACAAAATATTAAAATCTTACGCGAAGCTTAGGTTACACTGTGGACTTCCTGAACACTCGAAATAATTTTGAATCTCACTAAATTTTTAATAAAGCCGACGAAGAGTTTTATTAGTGCAACCGGTTTTTCGCGTTTTCTTGAAATATAATGCATTACTTTATTAACGGCATGCGCCTATTCTATAATTGTCTACTGTATTATAAATCGCATTGTTACTTTTGTTCTTAAAGGAAATTATTGCTTTCCACAAACCCACTATCCCTTTATTTTCTTCGCCTTTAGGGCAAAGAAATCATGAATTATGTTTCTAATTTAGTTGCGCCACAAGCACTGCCTGAATAGTTTTTCATGATGAAAGCTTTCAGGGATAAGTTTTGATATAACGTCAGTTGTGTGATGGTGAAGGGGAAATTGAAGTTCATGCAAATATCGAGTTTTAGCAAATTTAGTCAACTTATGACGGAGATTAAAATAATTTTAATCTTCGAAATTGATTCACAAAATTTGAAATGAAACCAGGGACGGATTCGCCTAAAACTAAGATTTTAAGGTGATGATTCAGGTAATTCAGTAATACAATCCCCAAGCCCCATAACTCCATTCGGGTTAATTTTAACTGTTATTTCGCCCCTGTACAGCAGATATTTAGTCTGAAACTCGCGATTAAAGAAAGCGTAATTAAAAGTTCTGGTAGTGCGTGTAATGTGAAAGCTTGACACTTATTGCTTGTGTAAGAGTTTTATTAAAAGTACAATTGGTTAACGAACGGATATTGTTTACTGCAGAACGTAATAAGTGCCATGAACATGAAGTTTCGAAAAGAAATTATCCGCCACTTTGTCTTGTTAAGTTGCTCCACTCAAATAAAATTATCGATAACCTATCCCGGTGAAGAGTGAGGATGTGATGAAAATCGAACTAGGAATTAATTTAGTTGATAACCATCTACTATGTAACGTTATGTATTATCAAGTTAATGTGCTACATAGTTTAAGTGTTTGTTTATAGTATCACGGTGCACGTTTCATGTTACCGAATAGTTATAATACTTTGGAGGAAACCTTCTGCTTCCAAATGGATAGACAGTTTCTAAAAGGACAAATTGTTTACATGAAAATTCAATAAACAAGTTTTCATTTCATGAAAATCCTTCAAATTCTTGAAAAACATTCAAATATTTGCAACTACGTGCTAGCATATTAAATAACCTCAAGTGATTTTCTTTAACATTGTGGTAAGTTTAAGTGCATTTTATGAAAGCTTTAGTTTTCCCATCGTAAGTTTCCAACTTAATAAACTGCCATATGAAAACGGAAACTTTCATCTCCGCGCTCAGAATTAACACTTTCGAATACTCCGGTGTAGCGATCGATCGCACAAAAATTCATTCATCTACATGATAACAAAATGTGCCAAATGAAATGTGGAAGTGTTCCAATTTTTTAGGTAAGAGAACATCACGGTAAGTAGGTGCTATACAGAAGGTGTCTTTTCGGAAGACTGTTTATCAAACTATCTCTTACATCTGTGCGATAACTTCACCCTCCACTTCACAGACGAAAAAACAACTCAATCTAATTCGTGCCTTCCAAGATATTTTAATTTGAATTTTTTTTATGAATTTCCCGAGCAAGGAGAAAACCATAAAGACTTTATCTTTCTGCGCCATTTAATATCGAAAATTGAACGATTTGTTAAGTGATTCATACATTGAATTTTTAATATCCAAATTTATTCCTTTCTAAAAAGGTTCTTATTGCTTTTTAATAGTACTTCGATCAACACGCGTTAATTACGAAATGAAAACCTTGTTTCAATAGACCGTTATAAGAAAAATCGATGTTACAGGTCTGAGATATTAAAAGAAACTGCGGTTTTGTTGAGTTATTTTTTATTTATAGCCACTTTCTAACACTTTTGTCATTTACGTTTTCCACCTAATGGAATTCAGAATCGTAAAAGAATTCAAACCATTCACATAGTAGAGCGAGAAAAGTATCGAACTGTAGAAATGGCATCTGTCGTTTACGACGTCGTTTTTGAAGTTAAGATTTCTGAGAGTTATGAGTTATTTACGGTAAAAGCTAAATTTACATTTTACTCAAAATTGATGCAACACTAATTTTATCTTTCTCATTAATATAAACAGGGGATTATTGCTACCTATGTTTACGTTCTGCACTTTCATATTATTGCATATACGGATCTTCTGCTTCGACAACATCCATATACCACAACTATTGTCTACAACCTTCAAGCATGTCATACGTGGTTTGTCCTTTGATCCACATAGTTACTCTTTAGGGTCCTATTGATCTAGAAGCTATAAAAGTCTCGATGATTGGACATTTCAAATAACATGAACTGCGAGAAACAAAATGCTAATATTTGCTTCGTCACTCTATGCACATTTATTATTGACTTATTGAATTTACTTTCAAACCGCAGGTACTTACATAACCCAGTCATTATTGACGTTATGCACACAAGTTTTTCCAAGTCTCGCATATTACATAAAACTCCTATTCCAGCTGCATTCAATTTCTCTTGTGCATTTCATTGAAATTTAACAAAGCAGACGTCTGATAGCTGAGACAATATGAGATCAGCTGGGTGACATCGTCTAATAGTGGTAAGCTGTGATGCCAGCCCGTTGCTAGCTCCCAATAGCAGGCAACAAGCTGTAATGACTTATCTGGATAATCGCTGATAATAATTCATAATACTAGCTATAGTCACCTGAAAACTGTAATAACAGCCCGGTTTCTATCTGACAGCTTCTAGTAGTAGTAAACGACCAGTTGACAGCCGAAAACATTTTCGGTTGTGAATTGTCGTCCTCATTGTAAAATCCTCCATTTGTCGTCATAACATGATTACCCTGGTTGTGCGGCCTAAAGGCCGCATTGAAATATATTACTATGTATCGCTTCTTTTTATAAGGGACACATGTAAAATAAAATGAAAATTCAAAAATGAACTTGACAATACTTCCTTATTTTTTATGATTTTGAATACCCTTTTTGCTAGCTCTATTTTGTCAATACTATTTAGCATGAAAATACTCTTAACCACAGAAGTCGATTCCTCGAGGGTGTGCTCTTTTGCTTTTTCTGAAAAATAACTTAAGAGGAGGGAAATTCGTCCCTCAAAGATACTCAAACGATATTGAATACTAAACAATTTATTTCCAAACAATAACATGAACAAATAATAAATAAACCAAACTTATACTAAAATCGAAATTCAACATGTAACAAATAAATAATTTTTATAATACTAAACAGATTGAAGTTTTATTTCCGTTTTCCGTTTTACGCGTCGTTGTTTATTAACCGTTCACTAATATCCCGCAAAAAGTTAAATAAGTTTATCTTACCAATAACAGGTGTCGCCGTTATGTTTCTTAAATAATTTTAACATCCAGTTATCTACGAACAATGGTGAATCCTAACTTTTCTTGAGAATCACCTCGTGTAACTTTGTTTAGTGCTCCAATAATCATTTACAGCAAATCTTTGTTCCAATCGGTTATTATCACTGCACAGCTTATAAAAGGTAAGTACCTCTGTATTTATTATCAACATCAATCTCACGAAATTTCTTGTAATTCATACAACTTTATGTAAATCTTTCTTTGTTTCAGCTCCTCCACGTCGAATTGGGCTTTTAATCCAATTTTAACAACTTTTCTGACCAGAGTACCATAAAACGCTCTGACCTCTTACACATTTGATAATCATCCTTTTTTATTTATTTTTAGTCTGCTGTTTCCTTGGTTTTTACGAGTTTATCAATTTTGTCACTCCTTGATATCTTTTATAACGTGAGTACAATGCATCTTTGATATCAATTTTATTTTTTAAACCAAAATGTCATTTTAAATAATTTCATCTCTGTTTTTAGGATCGTCACAACAACCTACCGTCTGGTTACACTCAACACGCATCAGTCCCGGATGAACGAATCGTTGCATTTGTCTTTACCGTGACCACACCAAATTACGTAAATCTTTTGTACATTTACCTCACTTCTTAAAATTACCCTACATTTATAATACTAAAAACTTAATTATACATTGAACAAATTTTTCTATGAATATAAAATTATTGTAGTACATGATTTTTATATCATTGCTGGACGAATTTTTCCTCTCACTTATTTTGTTGATAACTGAATTTATTAGAGCGTTCAAGATTATCTGTTGAAATCTTCTTTGTCATTAAGAGTTTTCATGTAATTTGTGATCTTTATAGTGCTTATTCATTTTTAAAATTATTTACATTTTGAGTCATTGCAATATATGTCTTCGATTTAAAGGTAGCTCTTCCTTATGTACCTGTTTTTTACTTTATTTTGTAATGCTTACTTTAATAAAAGATTATTACATTAATTAGAATGAATAACATACAGGAGGACTTGTTCTAAATCGAGAAGTAGACGAAAAATAATTTCTGGCTAACCAATTCAACAAAAACTCACGTAGTGGAATTTGGAAACAACATCGAAAAAGTCATGATTTTGCTATTTCAAGGCATTCGTTTACAGAGAATGGACGTGGTAAGAAATTTAGGAGTGTTGATGAACCATCAAAATATGAAGATCATGTTACACTAATAAGATGGGAACCTATATTAAGGAAGAACCTACATTAACAAGGGAGACTTCTTAATAAAAGTAAGAAGACAGAAAAAAACTAAATGGAGAAAACCTACGAATATGATGTAAAAATAGAAATGCTGTTCATAGATTTATCGTTTGATAGAGTGAATAGAGGATAGCTAATAAAAGAAATGGAATATCTGAAAGTTATCAGGAAACTGATCGGAACAACAGCAGTGGTAGTAAGCAAAGAAGGAAATAGCGAGGAATTTCCAATCAACTCAGAAGAGAGACAAAGGGGATTCTTTGTCGGCTACTCTGTTCAACATTGTCTTAGAAGGAATAATGAAGACTTGTGACCTTCGAAGAAATAGAACGAGAAGCACGTAAAGCAGGTCTGAGGGTGAATGAAGATAAGACCAAGTTTATGAGGTGCAACAGAGATAGAGGAGGAAGATTGAAAGAGATAGGAATCCTAAATTACACCTTCATCAGTGGTTTTACGGTACATCATTGCAAAATTTGAACTGAAATAAACTCAGTATTTTTTTCAAAAAAACTAATATTAAATTAATTGAATTTTAAAATATTAGTACACATGCATACATTCTTAAGTTAATACTAAAAATGGGTGGGGAGGTTACAAATTGAATTATGAAATTATTAAAAACGATAATTTGCGGTATCTATGATTCGGTATCAGGTAAGCTCAAAAAGAAAACAAATGGTTATTGAAAATAAAATTATAACAAATGTTGCTAGAAAATTCAGATTTATTGAAAAGAAACGGAAAATTATAAGTGAGAATTTTAAATGAAGGAAATGAATAAAATTACAGATAGTAAAATACCACAGAAATTGAAGATATAAATTAAAAAATAAGACGAAACAATACAACAAATAAAACTGAATATAACCAAAAATGAGAAAACAATGAGGAATTACAAAAATTTGAAAAACAAGCTATCGTTTGTAATAATTTTTCAATTCAATTTTACCACCACCCCCTTTCTTTAATGCTTAATTTTTCCATTAAATCTGGACTTACTGGACTATTTACAATTTAATTATTTAATTTTATAAGTCTCTTGAAAATATTTTTTCCGGAAATCGTCATTGAAACAACATTTCCCTGCTTATGCACGCGCAGGGAAATTGAACTTTACTGACTAGTCCGGTAATAATTAGTAAGGTTAATAATAACAAAATAAAATAGACAAATGTCAATGTCAAAAAATGTCGTTCAATTAGTGTTTTAAAATTTCGATTTTAAATTTCGATTTTTTACGATTTTCGGAAAAATTTAATACAAAACATGTCAGTAAAATGTCTCACTTGACTCGGAGCTCTAAAATACTCGGCACAAAGTGCCTCGTATTTCAACATTGCTCCTCGTCAGTAATATGTCATTTTCCTGACTTTTATGTAAATAACTATTATTTACACAATTACGTACTAAAAACACCACGCGTTGTTTCCTTTTTAAATTGGAATTTTTGATGAAATAAATTCTGTAATATCGATATACAGTATTTCTGTAAAGATTCCAAAAAACGCCAATTTTAGTTTTTCACTGGCTACATTTTAGCGGAAATATTCATAGTTTATCTTCACCCGGATGAATGCAACAACCCCCTAACTTTTCTTTTTCAAATGTAAGGATATATCAAGTGTTACATCATTTGAAAACTTTTTGCTAGAGGAATTTCCAATAAAAAAAAACTTTCATTTTAAGTTAAATATTAAGACGAAATTTTTCCAAATAGGTGGATTTGAAGAAGAGATGCGATTGAATGGCAAGAAATATCTCCATACCTTATTCCACCCGATTTATTTTTACGAGTAATGTAAAAATGCCGGACACAATTGCAAATTTTTATTTCTTTATACACTTAACCTTTTCAAATCGTCTAGGAAATAAACAATGCATTGAATCCTTCTCGAATTGAGCTTTCAAACGACGTGCACTTGATATATACCTTTACATTTGAAAAATCTTAGGAGTGGTTGCATGCATCCTGGAGGGTATCCATGCCCCCTCCCCCCCCCCCCCCGTTGCAAATTTTTTAATGAAATTAAAGTCAATAGTTTGAGTTATTTATGAGTAATAATGTACTGAAAAGTCTTAGCAATATTGTTAGTTAGCAAGCTGTCGGAAGTATGATAGTCGTTGTTAGCAGAACACCTCAAAACGTTGTTAACTATCTGTGAACCAAGTGTGCTTGATAGCAAGCAATAATAGCTGACTAATGGACTATCTGCCATTCCGAAAATAGCTAGAATATTTTATCAATTTTCTTAAAAATTGTATTAGAAAGTTCGCTATGTGGGTCAAGTCATGTAACTGCCAGGTGCAACTATCGGTCAACTATTTGTCAGCTCAAAAATACCACTTGAAGGCAATCTTCTAAAACAGGTCGTGTATAGCAATGAAAATAAGAAAAGTCTAGTAACTATTCGATTAGTTTCGATAACTTATCAATATTAATGCGCATTCTCGATCGAACTATTTACAGCCCAGTAAACTGTTAATGTCGCGATCTTGTGTAATTCCCAATATCCATCCACCTTAACTGCGTGGTAAAACTAAAGTATCCCATCTTATGAGTTAATATATTGGTTTATCAGATAAAACCAACATTAAAAACTCATTAGCTTCCTATCGACGTATAAACTAAGTAAAGCATGAAGCATACATAATAAGATCCTTTAAAACATGTTGCGAAAAAGTTGTAACATAAAATATTCTAAACACTTTTGCCCTGAAGTAGCTCATTTTGTATCAAAACACGTGTTAATGTAAAATATAAACTTAATATTCGCATCGGGTCATTTTCTTAATGAGAAAACTGAAAAGAATCTGAAACAAAAATTCGCGGCGTTGCAATTAAAATCATCAATTATGAAGGATCCTGTGACGAAAATACAAGTCATTATATTTCTTCCAATTTATACATATACACTACGTTATGATTGAATGAGAAAACTCCCGTAATGAATAGCGCGACATAAATAATTATTTTTGCTTAGAAATCCAACAGCTATTCATTTTAAACATTAAAAGTAAGTTTTTAAATTTATTTTTTCCTAAGTACTACAATATTCCGTTTTCAGGATTTTGATTTTCCTCGTTATAATACAACCAGGTTGAACTAAACCCTAATTTATATAGACTATGAAGATTGAATCAGTTCGTCCCCATAACTCAATTATTATTAAACCTTAATGCGATACCGAGATGGACAGATTAAACCATCATAATAGACCTTCCTATCGTGCCTTTCAGCTTGTTTCTCCTGAAATTTTAATTTATCCGTTACATCAACAATTCATGCAGCTATACGCACATAAAAATTCGTTCGTTTCCGAAATCTTATCTTATAATTAATCCTTTAAAAGTAAAATACATAATGTACCGGACGATCAAAGACACTACGATTGCTCACTTTTCAGTCCTGAAATGTCGACGCAACTTGCTCGGAGTCACTGGCCGACTCTTATTATTATTCTATTGTATTTTCTAAATAAACATTTAGGAATCCAACCGAACGGACCAAATTGAATTGTCAAAAGTTGTTTCACATATTACATATCAGGTAGGTGTAGTTATTTTATGTAAAATAGGTAGGCAATGCGACTAAGCTGACAATTTCTACGACTTCCTAAGCCATTTACGTCAGAAGTAATAGGATTACGAATTTGAACTCCCTGGTTCGTTTGTTTATAGATTTCCATTTAGTGTGTGTTCGGTATCTGTCGTCTTATAAGCTTTCAAGCTTGTGCTTCATCACATAATACTTTCGGGGTAATGCAATTTTCTGTAACTAAATCAGTTTATTACCTAACAAAAATTTTAATGTTAAACGAAATTTGTGGTACTAGTATGTGAATAGGTAAGACTTTGAGAACATAGGGGGGGCTACGTCTTGAAAAGACAAATTACAATAATTTGTCTTATGTATACAGGGTATTAGTGTGCACCTGGTTAACCAAAGTTAGAAATAATATTTGCACGTCCATTATTATAATATAAACAGTAAATTTGATCCTAAAATAATGACTACAATATACCTATATACCTTTTACGAATCCGTCCGGTAAAAACTTCGGCTAACGTAGTCAAGTTTAATTAAAATTAAACTAATATTTTTTGAAGATGTTACTCATAGAATTCGATTATAATTTTAATGGGTATATCTTCTTTTGACAACAACTTTGATCTTATCAAAAAGAAAAACATGTTATTCCCTTGACGTCTGACGAACAAATACAAATTCTAAAGATTTAGTATGAAAACCAAATAAATGATCCTTCTTTCATTTGAAACTGTTGAGCGATTCAAATGCTTGAGTGGCAGTAAGAAACTCTAAGAATCGTCATTTATAATACAAAGCGTTTTGTTATATAAAATGGTGAAATATTAAATAGGCAGTAGTATGAACCGTTCAAAATTTATTCGTTTGTATAAATACGCCTACAACGCAAATTAGTACGCATAAAACATTCGTGTACATCATTTTCAATACGCAGTGGTGTGGCGAAAGCGTACATCGGTGGGCTAGGGAGCGAGAAACTGCGGTTCAGTTTCTAGTCTTGAACAACACAACTGCAATATTGTATATAATGTAAATAATTATGTATATAATATTTAATAGACATTTGACCATTCAATTTCAATTATTTTTGTAAAATTTATCAGCGACTTACAGTAGAAGATTTCAATTTCATTTATAAATTTAAGGGTAGGGTTTGTTATTGTGATGAGATAGTACACCAGAATTGTAAAAGGGGAGAAAAACCACGAATTTGCCGATTTTCGCAGATAAATCATGATGGATTTACATGCCCAAATCTGGAGTGGGTAACTGTCGTGATTTTATTAAAAAGATTTGATTTTGTGCTAATATGAATAATTTTATTTATTTGAATTTGAAAAGTTGTTTTTTTTCTGTTGGCACTATGTTTTCATGGTAAAGATGCGTTAGTAAAGCCGAATTTTTAAGCCAGTGTGTTGGCCTTTGCCGGCGTAGACACGCCAGAAATTTGTTAATAAAAAGGGTCTAAATGACCCTTGACGAGACGGTCACGCCAGAAATTTGTAGAAGAGTTGCTTTTAAGTTTTGATTGTAAGAGGAATGTATGCAGAAATGTGTAAAAACAATTATAATTTAGAATTGTATTGGGCATTACATGTTTGAAAGTTTGTAAAAGGTGTGTAAAAATAAAGTTTAAGTTCTTAAAGAGTGTTAAACTAACAAAGTTTGTGGTTTAAAAAAAATCACAACAATATAATAGGTAATATATAATTATATAAAAATTATTAGTCATGGATTTTAATTCCAAAGTATTGAAAGAATAAAAGTTGAAAAAATAAAAAGTTCAAATAAAAAATTTGAAAGAATTACAGCAAAAAAAAACTTCCATTTACTTATGGCCCCTACTGTATGTGCATCGTATTAACTTGAAAAACCTTCATTCTTTACAAATCCCTGATTATCCTAACACATCTAGGGCGAAATAAATGTGGTCGTGTCCTAAAGAAAAGCAACTAGAAAAAAATTAGGTAGAATTTTTTGTTTCCATTTGGATAAGTAACAGGGTGACTGGCCTTTTAATTTATCACTGCACGAAGTTACAAATAAAGTAAAACAACGCTTTTTGTATATACAATTTTCCAAGTATCAAATTTTTACACCATTTTCTTTTGTTTTAGATGCAAAATTATGGTAAAACATAAAAGAAACGTCGGAAAATCTGAAGCAAAAACAGTGACAGAACCTTCAAATGTCAACACATCGGTTGACGAAATCGATTCTGACGAAGAAGGAAATTTTGCAAATTGGTTTCGGAATGCTGAAGGGATGGAGGTTATGAAATTTTTTGTTATATTAAACTCGTTGTTCGTTTTCTTGATGATGAGTTGGCCTCAAATTAAGATAACACTAGATGAAATGTATTACTACTACAAGGACTATTTTCATCCAGAAAAATAAGATGTTTGCTTTGGCTGTGCGCGGTTTAATTTTTCTACCCATTATGTTGTGGTATTCCGTCACGGTCTTCAATTTAACAGATAAATATTTTTATGAAAAGTACGGCACGCACCTGAAGAACGAGATTAAACGAAATGAGAAAAGTGGAGAAGCAACTGGTAGCTTGGTGAATAAAGGAAAAGCAGAAACGAAAGGCTCAGATGTGTGCATGTTACCAAAAAAACCAACACTTTTACGTAATCAAAATTGTGAAAGTCTTCCTAATCCGCTCATTTATTCTTTCAGTTTTAAGGGTTTCAAGTTTGTTGAAAAGAAAAGTGAAAAATTGTGTTCAAGTGTAAAATAACAAATTTTCTACATGGTTTGAACTGTAATTTATGTTATTTAGTCAAGAAACGTATGTTACTTCAATAAACTGTCTATCTGTCCGAAAAGGGAATGTAAAAAATGCGAGATGTCTACTGACCTGAAACTTCAGCACAGGAATCTCGCCAAAATGAAAAACGTCGGAAGAAAAATCCACCCCTTTTAAGTTAATCTAATATAATTTTTTAAAAGTTAACCGACATAAATTTAAATTAAATGCCATTTGTTTGAAGGGTCTCTTAGAAAGGAACTGAACATAGAAAATTTTGAGTGCAACATAAGAAGAATGAGCTGGACTTTTGAGCAATATAAGTAGCATTAGTACATAATTTTTGTAAAACAAATCTATTGGTTGTAATAAAATCGATTATCATTCAATATAAGTGTAAATAACCTCACCGAAATTCAATGCAGTAATTTGCAAAGAACAGGATGTTTCTCGTACATGGTACTCAATTATACCAATTAAAAAATGTCGGTACAAATAAAACTCGTATTTACTAGATCGATCGCTCAGAAGTGTTCAGCTTAACCGCTAGACCACCAACCTTCATTTAAATTTGTTTAATTAAATAATTGGATTGTGGAAACCCTCGAGGTTTATTCGTTACGTCTTTCAATCGGAAGAGTAATTTTAACCATTTCTATTCGCTAGATGTACGTATTTCCTGGATTGCACATTGCAATGTACAATGCACTGCAAAATATTTTGTCACGTAGGTATCATTGATTGGTGTTTGCTTCCTATACAAAGTTCCATATTCAGGCAATATTGCTTGGTAATGTTCAATACGATTCAAACTTAAATAAAATAATTCCGCCTTATTTGGCAGTAAAGAAAGTTTAAAAATGTTATTCAGTCAATAAATTCTCCAACTACATAAAACTTTGATAATACTCAAGCAAATGGAAATGAAAGTAAATATTGAAACAAAATTCTTTTACAAAAATTGCAGAAATACTTCGTAAGTTTTAAACAAATGCAGAACATTTTTTTCATTATGTTATATATGCCGAAAATAACTTCTGAATCACTCTTTCAAAATTAATAAAAGAAGATTATTGCTATAAATCCTACCACTATTTTCATAAGATTCTATTGGAAAATTACGTGCAACACGCAACTACCAGAGATTTTTTTTATAGAGCTGGAGGGAAAATGCTCCATTAAGTTCAATAGAAGGTACTCAAAAATCGTTTACAGTTCCTGAATGAAATGTTGTTCGGGATATTTCTTGGTAAATTTTCCAGGCGATGCCTTTATGTGTACAACAACGAAAAGGTATTATGTACTATTTTTCATACTTTCACTTTCAGTAAGCACACAGCCAATTATAAATATCTGGAAATTGAAGTGTCAGCACTGAAATGACCCACACTTGGAAAGCGTGGAAAGCACCGTAACTCATTTAAGTAGATTACTTTCCGTTCTAGGAGTATGATCAGAATAAGTAGGATGAATATTATGTGTACCTTCTGTGTTCATCGCCCGTGGATCATTATAATTTGAAAAACGGTTCCCTGGTACATATTAACAAAACCAACATAAAAAATTAAAAGTACATAAAGGTAAACGGTTTTAAAATACTCTGCAATTAAAATTTTAACGTAATTTCATATTTTGATGCGGAAAAATTGTTAAGCAGTTCTTGAGAACAACGACCTGAATACAAACTTAATAATAATTACAATCTATCAAAATTAAGTAGTGCCTTAGGCGATTCTTTACGTAAAACAGCGAAAAACTTTAGAATAATAATTACTTCAAGGATATTTTATGGAATTTTCCAATTAAATCATATAAAATTTTATTATTTATTGTCCGATCAAAGTAGCAATTTTTTTGTGTTTGATTGTACGTTAGGTAATCAAGGTCAGACTTGATTGACTATTCAATCTTTCCATTATATTTTAAAATCATCTAAGCAAGATTGTATTGAATTTATTCATCTAATCATTCAAGATTAAATAATCAGAAAATGACGATAAGAATCCAAGGAAAATTGATTATAACGACGAGGAGGAACATTTGGGAAACGAGCTAAGCTCTTATTACAAGCTGTTTGATAATTTTTCTTTCGTTGCAGGTATAAGCCACCTATTACAATAATATATCGCCAAGGTATGGAAGGGGGGGAAACAAAATAATTAAGTAAATCTCTTCACCGTAAGCACTTCGCTGTCACTGTTAGAAAATACCTCTTTTACAAGTAGGCGCATTGAGATGATCACACAGAGTCTTGCACGATACCTCGCGCTAAATCTTTCGATTTCTCTTTTGATAGAAGCTAATGGTATGTCACATTGAATGACAGTGCTGGATGTGTATTTCAGTGTCGACAATTGCGCGAAGCACTCTATTTTGAAATCTCTACAGGATTCCAAGAGGTTTACATTCCATTACATAAATACATTTTATGTGCAGCCACGTGGCAGTAAAATGGTCATTGTGGTCATCTGCCATCAGGCTACTGCGGAAAATGTTTAACGTAGCAAATTCCTAACTGCTGTGTTTAGTCGTCAGCGCGTTCACACATGGTTAAGAACCACCAACCACGGCTAAACTAACCAGTAACAACGATTTACCAACTGAAACTGATACTTTCAGGGTTCCGAAAAATCTCTGTTATGATAATTCACGAATATCTCGGTTTAGGTTCTCTTGAGTGCAAAACGTTGAGTAATGAAAAATAAAGTAGACTAAATTTTCTATAAAAAACATCTTGTACTTTTTCTTGTTAATCGATCAGTTACAAAATTACAACCATCAGAGCACGCGATACATCATCGATGATGTGACAATAACTCCTATCTCGATTTTTTTACGAAATCAAGAGTTTAGTCCCATTTTACAGGGTAAAATGTAATCTAGTAATAGGCACATCACCGGCGATATATTTCCTAAGTATATCAATCCATGCGGACTGTAGGTTCCCTTCTCTGTCAAATACTTTTCATCGGTGCTAAGGTTAAGCATGGAGAACCTATAACAGTTTAAAGTCGGTTCAGGACGACTAAAATAGAAGTTGGAGAAAAATATTTTAGGCATTTTAACCCCAACGGAAGAACGGGTAAAACACATTCTCTCAATTCTTTTCCCAACACACCCCGAAAAGGCAGTCGTCACGAGACCGCCAGCGACAAACATACGAATCTTTGAAAAGAAGAACTAGAAAAGGTCATCAAAAACACGAATAACAAAGCTCCGGGTCCGAACGAAGCACCGGCCATAATCCTAAAGGAGATTTTAACGTCCATCCCGACCTCCTCCTCAAGTTCTTTAACAATATTCTGTTAAAAGGCGTTTTCAGAAGATTGGAAGAGAGTCGAATTAATATTAATTAGAAAAGGCAACAAACTGTGTAACCTTCGATTCCAGACATAATAATTTTAGTTTGAATCCATTTATTGTTTCAATACATTTATTAAAGTTGGCGGTAAAATTTATCTCTACTCATTTATATTTGATAATTTTCTAGTGGAATTAAAAATATCCCCAATAGTTTTCAGGAAGTGACGTAGAATTAGATAGATACCAAGTAGATACGGAGGTAGAATAATTTTGGCCTGCAAGAGTTTGAGTAAAGTAGAATAAATAAGTTAAGAGTTGGAAATTTATATTTATTTGCCAGTATTTTGGGATCATCTACTGTTTATTCGAGTTTGGAGGTATATTGATGGTTTTTTTTGGTCAATATAATCCATAGCCACTTAAGTGGGATATAATACGATACACCGATTCGAGCTGGTTGGAATTATTGCGAACCCATCAACGTTTTCGCATTTATGGTTGCTAGTGCATATATTTTGGAAGAATCTATACTGATTTAACTATTATTCACGACGTAGCTTCTTTTATTCTGTTGGTCGGAAGCTCAACGTTCACTAGAATTTTTTTGGATGATAAGATACAATTTGGAGGTTAAAAATATTAGTCTTGCCTGGTTAAACCAAGAAAAGTTGGTTCATCCGTCAACTTGGTTATTATCGTCGATTGGTTCGATCAAGGTACCTTTTTGGGAGTAATTGGAAGTTCTCCACCCTGTTGTTAGTTTATTTTTCGAGTTTTAAGCAGTTCCTAAGTACAAGTACGAGCACGCTATATTTTAAGATTCGGCGATTCACTTTGTTGTTTGGTAGTCCAGTGGCGTGGGATTTGCAGCGGCGTAAAATCAAGGCGGAACCACCGCAATATATTCAGCTAAGTGACAATTGCTTTTGTTTTATTATTTTTTTTAAACTGTCTATTTGCGCTATGTTTGATTGACAACCTAACTGCAATATTTGTTTGCTTGATAAGCACGCCGAAACAGCGTACTTGTAAAGATTAGTGTTAACGCCTATACAGATCTGTTCCGCGTTTATTCGATTGTTTTTTTATTGAAAGATTATTTGATTGACAATTTGAATTTTTGGTTTGCTATACTATTATATAATATCAAAGGGAAGGATCTCGGGTAGTGGAGTTTGTACTCAAGAAAACAATTTAATTAAATCGACCGGTTTCGACAAGATTTCTTGTCATCTTCAAGACTATAATATAAGAGAAAAAATATACAATTCAGAAGCTGTTACAAATTGGTGATAACACATAATAATAATACTAGAGTAAACGTTAATAGGGAAGATGCATAAATTTTTTTTATAGCGTAGTTGGATCAAAAATAACTAAATATACTAATTAATGCTATTTAATTTATTTATTTTCGTTTTGATAATAATTTAAAAAATATTTAAAAATCCGTCAATTTGAATTGAACGAAACGACCGCGCAATTTGCCACAGAACGTGTGACGTCACAGTTTAATTTTACATTCATTTATATTATTTTTCTGTGGTTTTGTGCTTTGAAAGTTGAAGTTTGTTAGTGTCAAAAGCTGTTATTTATCATAATTAAATCAATTAAAAACAAGAAAGTTAAAAAAGTACTTTACACGAGTATTGTAAACATGAAAGTGAGGTTATTGTTATTGTGCCGGTGACTTCGTTGCGTTTAAGGTCACATGTTTTATTTTAAATTATTATTGAATTTTAAAATGGATTATTTATAACAATATACAATAAATAGAAGTTATTTTTGCTGATTTGATATTTACTATATAGGATTAATCGGAAAATACTGTTTTAACTAAAGTTTTTTTTTCATGCATGTTCCCCATTATTTACCTCTTAAGTGGGATGGTATAGTTTTCAACCGAAGTACCGTAAAAAATAGAACACGATATAAAATTGGTGGCGTCAAATTATTTTGACATAATAAATATTATGAGAACAATGACATGTGGATTATTGTAAATAATCTCGTAACCACAACACAAAAATAAATTAGATTAAACAAAATTATTAGAACTTAAATTGTTGTACGACTTGTCAGTTTTAATATATGCAGCTTGCAGTTCCATAGAATATCTATGACAATTAATTATGTGTTCGGATCCCTCTTCATCACTTGGTCCCCATCGAAAGCGAATATTAAAAAATTGATAATCGCACGGAAGAATTCCGCCACATATTTTTGGACATTTATGATCACACCAAAAAGCGTAAAGAATGACAGAGTGGCCATCATTGTATATACGCATTTCCTGTGGACATTCACCATATTCATATTCCGATGAAAATGCAAGTGCTGGAATAGTTTCAGAACTTCTCACAATAACATTATTTGCTGAAATATTAATAGGAGATTGGCTTGTTCCTCGACTACTAGGAAATCTTTTTTTCCAAGATGAAGGTCCTCCATTGTTGATGTAACTGTAATTGTAGAAAGCATCACTTTTACCAAGTAAAAAACCATCCAAATTAATCACATTCATTGCATGGAGACATCCAACAATTATAATGATTACAACTAATAACAGCACTGCCGATATTAAATACTCCATTATGTAAGAATGGATTCTTGAACACTTAGTAGAGTCCACGAGGATTAAAAGCTGACAATGCTGTGCCGAATAGTGCAAATCCTGTCCTTGTTGGAAGGATACCCCTCTTTTGGATTTAAATTTACTACTTTGACTTTTTGGAAGCGATTTATTTGCAGCATCGGACGAAAACGAAACACGCAAATTTAATAGATCTAGGTCGTTATCTTTTACGTTATCCTCTTCATGAGTAGTATAAGCTTTTCGCATGGAAATATATTATAATATAATATATTTGACTGTTTGATATTTTGAATTTTTTTGTTACCGATTGACTGATAGTTTTTATTTTTAATAAATTATTGTAGTGCTTCATATGTGCTTTTGTTTGATTCCTATAGCTTTCACGATTCAGATAACAGCAAGAGTTGGGAGCGGAAAAAATCGTGTGGCGCCGGGTAAACTTTTTCATTTAATTTTGAGCCACCTTCACCCTGAGCTCTCACTAGCTAGCCGAAGCTCCGCTCCCATAATAGAGCTGCGGGACACCCCCAGTTTTCGACCATGTAGCGACCACTGGCGTACTAATGCAAAATTTTGTTTTTTATCGATAAAATGTTATCAAAGGATATGAAATATACATTTTTTATCAAATTTAAGGGTGGGCAACCCTTCAAAATGGCTGTTAATGCGTCAATAAATTTCACTAAATTTCACTAATAAATTAACGAATAGTTATAATAAACAATAAATTTCGCTGGTAAATTATCATAATAGCTCTTGGAGAGACTGCTATTGCCGAAAATCGTGAATTTTCATAGAGGTATTTATGATTTTTATCCACGAAGAAGTGAGGACAAGCGCACGCGGACTCGCGGAAAACTTGATCGAACTTGTCGTGCGAGTAAGCATGTTCAATCAAGCTCAGAAATTAGTTTTTCGCTGCTCTCGCGGTGATAAGGTGCGCTTAAATGAAGTGTGCAGTTTTTGTTGTTAAAAATTTAAAAAAAAAGATACGAAAAAATCCAATTTTTAGCGATTTGGCGCCTTTTGCATAGGTTGCGCCCCCTATAATTCAGTCAAAAATACATATTTTCTATCTCTGAACATTATTCAATTAAGTTAAAAAAAAAATAGGCATTAGTACGCGACTGGTCGGTTGGTCGTTTTCCGAGCGCTTTTTTGGGGGTGTCCCGCAGCTCTATAATAAAAGCGTTATCTGAAGACACTATAAATTTTATTACTGAGTCACACGTTTTTATACGTATAGCTGTTGTGGTGACCCAAGTTACGCTATAACTGCTGAAGAGACCCAATTCCGAGAGACCGATTTGCTTGCTCGACCACATTGGGAAACTGTTTGAACGTTTGATCCTTGACAGAATAACACGGGAACTGGAACGATCGGGTGACCTAGCAGAAAATCAATTTGGATTCTGAAAATAGAGATCGACCGTCAAAGCACTCGACAAAATGGTGACATCTATAAGAAAGTCAAAGGAGGGAACGTGGAGAATAAGAAAAACGGTAGCATTAATCACGCTAGAAGTCAAAAATGCATTCAACTCCGTTAGCTGGAGATGTATTATAAAATAAATGGCGAATAGGGGCATTCCACCCTACCTGGTGAACATCGTGGCAAACTACTTTAACGACAGGACACTGATCATTGATGAACAATTATGGAAGAGAAAGATTAAATTGACCAGCGGGCTGTCTCGTTGGGCTCCGTACTGGCGCCGTTGCTATGGAACATAATGTACGATGGTGTCGTCAACTTCCCCACTCCAGCCGGGGTAGAGGCTCTTGGATTTTACGACGACATTGCCATATGTAAGCGGATGAAAGCAAGGAGGCTTCAACTCGTCCCGAGAAGACGGAAGCGGTCTTGACGGAACCAATTTCCTTTGTAGTGGAGGGTAACTCCATCGATAATCCCTATCGGCAAGAGTGCTGGGGGTGGACGTCGACAAACACCTGTCCTTTGGCCCACACTTGTCCAGAGTGGCCGCAAAGGTAACGACCTCAGACGTGGCCCTCTGTAGGCTGATGCTGAATATAAGAGGAACGAAGGAGCTCAAGAGAAGGCTGATATGGAGCTTGGCAAACTCAATCATGCTCTACACGGCGCCGATATGGATGGAATCTAAACAGAGGCATTTTAAAGGAAGAATCTGCTAAAAATCTGTAGGGCCTATAGGACAGCCCCTACAGAAGCACCGTTGGTCCTCGCTTCCCAGATGCCAATCAACCTGAAGGCACAAACAAGAGAGACAACGTTTAGATCAGAGACGAAGGAAGAGTAACTCCAAATTATGGCTAAATGGCAATGTAGATGGGACACAGCAGAGAATGGGAGGTGGATTGATAAGTTGAAACCCACTATCGACCCGTGGATAACAAGGAAACACGGGCAATTGAAATACCATGGCTGCTTTAACACTGCAGAGGTTCAAGAGAGCTGCAGCCCGGATCTATAGCTACTGCACAGACGTGGATGACGCGGAACATTAAATCTTCATCTGCGCTAAATGGGCACAAGAGCGACAGGAAAGCCAACTCAATTGGGGGTCAAACTGAGGCCCAAAAATATGGCGCAGTTCATGCTGAAAAGTTAAGAGAAATGGAAAACTGTTAGTGGCCATTATGACGAGAAAGGCCGAGGAAGAAAGGATAAGATAAAACGAAGATATGGACACAAGCTGGAAAGAAGAGAAAAGTTCCGGAAGGGCGGAAGACAGGAAAATAGACAGAAGGCACCCGGGCAGAAGACAAGAGGTATACGGTCAAATTCTGACTCTGATCACTTCTTGATTATCGCTTGGTAATAATTAAAAACAACGGGCAATGGAAAAATTCAATAATGAAGACATTAAGGGTGATTATGAAGCTGATATGAACACTGAAATGATAAACATGAACAAACAAGAATATTAATGAAGCTTGGGAAAATATAAAAATGTAATAAAAATATACATAAAAAGAAACGGAGGATATACAGAAAGAATGATAAATAAAAAATGGTATGACGAGGAATATTAAAAAAAATAGAACAGAAGCGAAAAGTTAGAGAAAAATGGTTAAGATCGGGGCTGGAAGTAGACATGGAAGAACAAGCATGAGTAAGAAACGAAGTCGATAAGATGTACAAATAAAATAAGAACAAATAGATGAAAGATATCTTCTTCTTGTTCTTAAGACAGCAGAGGAAATATAAAAAGGAGAGAAAATAATTTGAAAAAACTATAAGTGAAGTCGTGAAGATAAAGAAACAACCAATAGGCCCTGCAAAAAAAACCACAGTTAAAAACGAAGGAATTTTGAAGAATGAAAAAATGGTGACATTCGCGATGAAGCATAAAGTTTGACTTTTGGAGAAGAGAAGCTTAGCGTCTACAAGAGAAAGATACTAAAGAACGATAATGGACCCAAAGAAGATAAGAGACGGGAAACAAGAATAAGAAAGGATACTGTGAACTGATGAATGAAATAGAAAATGAGGATAATAATGAGAAGTTTATAAGGGCAACAGTGAGTCAACGAGAATTCTGACAAAATGAAAATCGAACGTAGAAAGACTCAGAGGAAATTGAATAAGGGATTCAAGATTGATGGGTTTTAACAGTTTTAACTGCTGGAGAAATAAATCCAGTGACAGAATCAGCTGGACCAAAGGGATGAAAATCGCGAAATTACACGAATTACTATAAAAATTGAACGTAGAAAAATTTAAAAAAACGAGTTATTCACCTTGAGAATGGACACATGTAACAAATTTCAACTTCCTTAAATCTTTTTGCAAGTTTTAGCAATTTTTTCGGCTTCTTTGCTTGGACTATATGCCCAAAATATGCATTAGCCAACATCAAAAAACCGATAAGACAATTGGAAGAAACTGTTTAATATGTATGGGAGTGGGGAGTGCTTTGCTCTCACAACAGACCGGAAGTGATTTTTTCGAAAAAAATTGTATGACATGATGTGACCGGAGTGAGGTAGCATCCTCCCCATCTCTACATCAGTTCCCCTTTAGCGCTACATTGCTTTATTGTAAAATATTGCTCCCTGGATATGGTAATTGTTCAATTTTTCAAAAAAATCACCCGCGACGCTTTCCATAAGTGATTATGTTATATTCCCCACAAACACTGCTTGAAAGTTTGAACAAAAATCGCCTACGGCAGTTAATTTAAATTAATCTTTTAGCACATTATGTTTATGTATCCTACAACCCCGTTTAATTAATGGCGTTTCATTATGATCCCCTTAGCAGCCCGCCAATGCTTTGCTTTGCCGAATATAATTATCTATAAGTGGCAGCTCTTGAAATTCTCTTCAGTACAAATCGAACGCCGGAATTTAGGTTAGGGACCCCAGATCAATAGCAGTTGAGTTGATTCTTCAAACTTCCATTCAGAAGTATTATTGGTATTATTGAGTTACAACCCCTGATCTGAATTCCGATCATCGAATAGTTAATCAAACTTAATACCCAATCGTCACATTTCTGTGTGGTACCCTGTATAATTTAAGAGTCGCCCTTAAAAGAATTTTCAATTTAAAAATTTTAAACGATATCAAATTAATAACGGTTATTTCCGGTTGAATATTTAGCTAAAAAAATTTCAAGATTCAAATTAAACAAGTTTAGCTACCTTTCATTGAACTTGACCTAGCAGATTTGCCTAGAGCAAATCAAGTCGGTCGGGTTGGTTTGCACTTTTTGAATCATCAGTGATTAATCGAACGTTTGCTTGAGAAAACTTGCAGTTAGATGATTCAATTTATAAATTACGTTCGTTGTTTTGAAAAACCGAAAAAAAATTTAGGTGGTGCAAACTAGGAAATAAAACAAACGAGTCGGTGTTACGTCAACTTCTACTTTTGTTTCACATAAATATAATTTGAGAGACGTAGAAACTGCAATTAGCATTTTATTATAAACAAACAACTTATTGTTTGCGACATAAATATACCAAAAAAACATCATAAATATTAATAGGGATTAACATCATCATCAACGCAAATTATTCAAACGAATCTACCTACACAGGTTGCTTCCAGCAGTGCACCCTTATTGCCTTATTTACCTACTTTGTGAACAAAGAGATTCACAATTTTGATATTTTACCCCCAAAACGAACTGTTCCAGAATTTTAAAAACAAAAACAAATGCGATAAAGGCACCATCCATTCAAAACAACGAAAATTTCTTACCTTTAAATCCTGTTTGTGAGGTTATGACAAATAATAAAAATGTTTCCACAACATTACACGTAATCCATGAAAATCCGAAGACACCCGCACAGCGCACTTAATTAACGGTTTTATAATAAGCAAAAATTAAAGTTCTCTGACATAAAAACACTATAATTACACTAAACAATAACACAAAAATAATTTTAAATGCAGTAACAGTACTTTACTCTCATTGGCCAGTATTCTGTAACAGGTGTTTATTATTCCGGCACAGGTTGACACTTGCCGCGCCATCTTCAAGCAAATTTTCAAAGATAACATTTTCTCGAAGTTTCCTGTTATTAATTTCCTATTGTAATGATTTTTTATAGAAAATTTATTTTCTTCCGTTGTGAATCCACGGATGAGCTGATCACGTGTAGAATGTAGAGCCCCTAAGTTTTCAATATCAGGCTCGGATCGGAATAAGGGAATATTTGCCGAAGAAGGTTCCATAAATCATCAAGTCATTAATTGACCGTTCCCTATGCATCCTATGTCCAAAATAGGTTTAGTAAACTTAAACTCAATAAAATTGTGAGCAAAAGCTTAAAATAAGCATTCTTCTACCCTTACATTTTCCGAAATACAGCCTTGCAAACAACCTCGTTTTTTTTATCCATTTTTGCTCAAAAATCGTAGTTTTCTGATTTTATTGTGGATTATTTTATCTGTTTATTTATCTGCAGATGAGTGAAATTAACTGCAAATTTCCGTATCCGGTCATTCCATATCAAATCAATCAACGTAGTTATTTTCATGTCCCGATTTTGCTCAAATTTGGTATACTTCTAAGTTATATCAAATAAACGGACCCGTATTTTTTTGTTTGACCCTAAAGTGGCCCGTTTACATTGTACAGTCCTTCAAAATAAATCAAATTTATCAAAGCTACAAGCCAAATTTGACTTATTTTGAAGGACTGTACCATGTATACGGGCCACTTTGGGGCAAAACAAAAAAATACGGGTCCGTTTATTTGCTACAGCTTAGCAGTAAACCAAATTTGAGCAAATTCCAAGAGGGACAGGAAAATAATTTTGCAAAATATTGGTTGATGTCATATGGAATGCCTCTATAAGAATCAAATGGAATGCCACTTGTTACATTTCTGCAAATTGCTCATTTTAAGATGAACTGACGTGCAAATTGGATATAGCTTAAAATAGATACGGATTGCTAAAAAAACCTTAATTTACATTCTTCTTCTTCTTCTTCGCTTTCCTCTTGTCAGAGGAGTCGTGATCATTATTCACTCGCTCAGTTCGCTCCCCCACATCCAACTCGTCGCACTATCTCACGCCATCTCTGTCTGTTGCGTGCCTCTCTCGTGGCGTGCTGCAAGGAACCGCTGGTTACTTCCTTCACCTGGTCCGACCATCGCTTCGGGAATCGTCTTCTCGGCCTGGTACCCTCTATCTTACCCTGTATTATTATCTTTTCGAGGCCGTCACCATGTTCTCGCGTTATGTGACCAAAGTATCGGAGTACGCGTTGGTATACTATTTGAGACAGTCTCTGTGGTTCTTTAATTTCTTTAAGAATGGACACATTTGTTCTTCTCGCGGTCCATGGTATACGGAGCATTCTTCTCCAGCACCACATCTCAAGTGCGTCAATCTTTCTTCAGTCCTGCATCTTTAAAGTCCAAAACTCCGCACCGTACAATATTATTGGGAAGATTAGTGTTTTGACCATCATTTTCTTGGTTCCAAGAGTGACATCTCTATCTTTCCATGTTCTTTGCAAACTGCGAACAGCATTTCTTGCTGTTTCGCTGCGTCGCATTATTTCTTGCGTGCTTCCACCTTCGTTATTAATGAGCACTCCCAAATATATATATTGGCTAACGACAGAGTATTGAGAGATTTGTTGGATTTCAGGGCTATTGTTCTTGCTTAGGTCTACTATCATTACCTTTGTCTTGTCTATATTAATTATCAAGCCACATCTGCGGCTCTCGTCTTCTAGTTGCTTCATTAGTAGGGTCAGTTCTTCTGCTGAGTTGGCAAGGAGTGCGGTGTCATCGGCGTATCGTAGATTGTTTATCTTTTTTCCTCCAACAGCAAAGCCGTCATTCCATCCTTCCAGGGTCCTTCGCATAACATACTCGCCATACAAATTGGACAGCATCGGGGACAATATGCAACCCTGCCTCACTCTCTTTTCTATATTGCATTGATTTGAGAGTCTATCATCTACTTTAATTCTCGCTATATTGTTCATGTATATCCCTTGGACCAGGCTAGTGATATGGTGCGGTACTCCCATTTCCGTCATTATCTGCCATAGCATTTTCCACTCGATACTATCGAAAGCCTTGCGATAGTCCACAAAACATATATATAGTGGTTTGTTATATTCTCTTGCCTTTTCTATTATTTGACGGATGTTCAGAATATGTTCGCGTGTGCCTCGACCTTTTACGAAGCCAGCCTGCTCTTGAGGTATCTGCCAGGACAGGTATGGTTTTAGTCTATTATTAATTATGCATAGCATCACTTTGCTGGCGTGCGATATCAGTGAGATCAATCTATAATTGTCACATACTTCCTTTGATCCCTTCTTGTGCAGCGGAATGAAAATGGAGCTCGACCAATCTTCCGGCCATCTTCTTGTCCTCCATATTATCTGGCATATAGTATGCATAATATCCACACCCGTTTCCCCCATCGCCTGAATGATCTCGGAAGTAATCGTGTCAATACCTGCAGCTTTATTGCGTTTCAACCTCTTTATAGCGTCTTCCACTTCATTTCTCAGTATGTCCGGTTCTTGGTCCATATCTTCAATTTGGAGTGTGGACGTGTGTGTACTTTCTTTCTCGTCTTTGAAGAGTTTTTCGCAATATTCTCTCCACACTTCCATAATCTCCTGTATGTTTGTGACTTTGTTTCCTGCAGTATTTCTAATGACCAATGATCGTGGGGAGAAACGTTTTGTTATTTTCTTGATTGCTTTAAACATGTCACGCGTACTATTTCTGTCTGCATGGATCTGTATTTCTGAGCATATTTCTTGAATGTAGTTGTTTTTGTCTTTTCTACATGCTCGTTGTATGTTGCGATTGAGTTCTTTGTATCTATTATGTTTTTCGCGAGTGTTATTTATGCCTTCCTTTCTTAATTTGAAGAGTGTCGTCTTGTATCCATTGTTTTAGTTTCTTGGGTAATTGTGCTGCTGGGATTTCTTTAATGGTAGACTCAATCATTTGTCTAGCGAGCTTCCATGCGTGTTCCGATGTTATTTTTGTGTCTTTGATGATTTCGCTTCTTTTGTATTTATCCTTTATTCTTTTGGCAAACTCTTCCTCATTTTCACTGCTTATAATCTTTGATTCAATGGTCCTTTTTCGCACTGTTTTAAGCTTTAGTCTAAACTCACCCACCAAAAGATTATGATCACTTCCGCACTCTGCACCAGGGTAAGTTTTCGCGTTTCTCATTGATGTCCTCCATCGTGATCTTATAAGTATGTAATCTATCTGATTGCGAAATCTATCACCTGGTGATCTCCAAGTATATTGTCTGCGGATGTAGTTTTGAAACACTGTATTTGCGATTGTTAGGTTGTTATCGACGCAGAAGTTTATCAATCTCTCGCCTCTTTCATTTCTCGTGCCCACTCCATGCCCTCCAACAATGTTTCTGATGTGTTCGTCATCGTTCGTTCTTCCTACCTTTGCATTGAAATCGCCAATCACAACCAGCATCTCTCTATTTGAAATGCCCTGTATAGCTGTCTCCAGTTCTCCATAGAATTCTTCAATTGTCTCTTCGTCCGCTTCTGCTGTAGGTGCGTATACTTGTATGATGTTTGTTACGATAGGTTTCGAGTTTATCTTTATGCATATTATTCTATCGTTTATTAGGTTATAGTCCATGACACATTTACTTATCCTTCTCGATGTCACAATTGCGACGCCGTTCCTGCTCTTGGTGTCTTGACTGGAAAAATAGACATTGTTTCCGTGCAATGTCGAGTAGTGGCCCTTTCCCCTCCAATGGGTCGCAGAAATACCGGCAATATCCACGCGATTACGTGCCAGCTCTCTCTCCACAATACCCGCCTTTCCAGGTTGCAGCAGTCCGCGGACATTCCAGGTTCCCACCCTTAATGTGTCCTTGTGCGTGAGCCTGATGGTGGCGATGGTATCAATTGCGTCCTCACTCATTGCACTCCCCCCGGAGATCCGATTGGGGGAGTATTTTTACCTCCGGAGCATTTTACTTTGAGCGAATTCATTCATGACTTTCTTGGGATGTTTGACTGAGGTGGTTTCCCGTTGCCTTCCTCAGTGTTTAGTCGGGTTGTCTCCCGTGTGTTAGGATTATATTTAATAATCCCAGTTGTTATGGTTAAGACGGGTGTTCGTCTAATCGAAGATTACCTCTCGCGTCAGCCCTACGGATTTCCCTCATCCACCGGGGTTGATACCCGATCTCAGAGAGTCCTCCGTAGGTTTCCAGGGACCACCAGCGTGGAGGTGCGAGTAGGGTTTTGGTCCCCTTTTTTTATATTAAATTTTTGCTAAAAAATTGTTAAATTTCAACTTTTAGAAATATTTTTTTCCCTGAAGATCATATGAATAAAAGTGATAAATGAAAGTTACAGAGGACTTAATTCTACACAATTTACACAATAAACAACAACTAAAAGCAATAAAAATTTGTGTTTTCTCTGGGATTCTTTACAAAACCTGGTCCGGCTCAAGAATATTTTTGACAGTGGGCTAATGGGGCAAAAAAATTGCGCCCACCATGATTCATTTTCTAGTACAAATTCTTTGTAAGTGGAGGTGGGAAAAAACTAAGCAAAAGTTTTAAGTAATAGATTTTGATTTTTAATTTTTAGCCGTGATTTTGAATGCCTTTGCTCCCTTGGCTGAAGCCCAACCTGTCCACCCTCTTGAACCGAGCCTGTACAAAACTAAATTAATAAGACCAGAACTTCTTTTTAGTTTTTGCATATTTTCAGTTACTTCAGTGTTATTTTATCCTTTTTTTATCATGGGATACACTGAAATAAAGTAAGTGATGAAAAACTGATAACCTGAAAAATGCATTAAAAAAGTAATCAATTTTTTGCAAAAGCTCACAGCTAAGACCGTCCTAAAGCTAAAACGTTGTTCTGCACAAAGATTTACAGAAAATTTAATCTACTTTAATTTATCTGCGGACTCCTTTTGTGTCAGATGGATTGGTAAAACTGTCTATATGTATATCAAAATCTCAAAACTACATTATTTTGAGCAGAAATAGAAAAATAGCGAGATATTTTGCAACCCTGTTATCTAAGAACCTAAAGGAGCCAAAAGAATGTTCTTGCTTGACTAACTCAGAATTTTATTTAGGTCAATTTTGCTTATACCTATTTTGGACATAAGATATAATAGGAAACAGCGAATTTATGAATTTGTAAATTTTGAGAACTATTTCGGTCCAAGTCTGTTATTGTTGAAAACGTAGGGGTTCTTTTCCGATGTAAAACTAAAGAGTTTAAGCAAAAACTATTATTTATTTTTATTATTTTCGCACATCTCAAAATTTACTGTTTTTTGGATGTGAAATTCATAAGAAACGATAAATCCACGACTTTTTGTGATTTTTAGGACATTTCTTCACAAATTTTCCAGTAGTCCTCTCCAAACCTGATGTCGAAAACTTAAGGTTTGCTCTGATAAAAATGACGTCTAAAAGAGGATATTCCTCAATATCTCATTACCAATTGATCTTAAGGACGACAGTGGTTACTATAAATCTTATAGAGGACATAATTTCCTATAACTTTTATCTCAAATATTTTTGTGTAAGTCGAAAATTAAGATCACGGTCCCTAATTAATGCTATTTAATTTATTTATTTTCGTTTTGATAATAATTTAAAAAATATTTAAAAATCCGTCAATTTGAATTGAAGGAAACGACCGCGCAATTTGCCATGTACTTGTGACGTCACAAGTTTCAATTTTACATTCATTTATATTATTTTTCTGTGGTTTTGTGCTTTGAAAGTTGAAGTTTGTTAGTGTTAAAAGCTGTTTTTTATCATAATTAAATCAATTAAAAACAAAAAAGTTAAAAAAGTACTCTACACGAGTAGAGTAAACAAGAAAGTGAGGTTATTGCAAGCAAGCAAGCAAACGCGTTGCGTTTAAGGTCACATGATTTATTTTAAATTATCATTGAATTTTAAAATGGATTATTTATAACAAAATACAATAAATAGAAGTTATTTTTGCTGATTTGATATTTAATATATAGGATTAATCGGAAAATACTGTTTTAACTAAATTTTTTTATTCATGCATGTTCCCCATTAATGTGCCTCTGCCTCTGCCTCTGACACTGACACAGGGCGGCGTTAGGCTGTCTGACTTTCTAATTGCCATATATTAGAATTGCCATGATTTCTAATCAACCATATATGTTTTTTCTGAACTATCTCAAAAACTAAGCAATATAGGGTAAAAAAACTCACATTAACATAAGTCGGTCGCTTAGCTTGCGCGAGCCCTCAATATTAGAAATTCAGGTCCTGAAAATCATCGATTTCATAGTTTTTTATGTTAAGCCGCTAATTATTTTGGCCATTTAGAATAAAGATAAAATCGAATAGGTTTGTCCTGCTTTGAGGTCTTGGAATCGTAATAAGATAAGATAGCAATAACTATAACTTTGACTTGGCTTAGGCCTAATTAGCTTAGGCTTGGCTTTTAAGAATTTTAAATTATCTCTTTTTTGGGAAAGAGGCACTCAAAGTCAAAATTTGAGCATGGCTGATCAATTTATCAAAGCTCTACACGCCAAATTAGACTTATTTTGGAGGACTTATTTAGGGCCAAACAAAGAAATATGGGCCCGTTTAAATAATTGAAAAAAATTAGTTGATTTCATATGGAATTACCCATAACACTAACAAAATATTCATTCTCAATTGAAAGACACCGCATATTGAGCAATTACTTTATTGAAATTTGTTTATAAGAAGCTGCTAGGGTGCAAAAAAATGGGGCAAGCTGGAATAAATTTTATTATCATTATTTGAACTTAGAACCTCTAAAAAGACATACTAATTTTACACCTTCTAACGACCTCAGAAGAAGAAACTCATGGCTGAAGAATTTGAGACAATGGGCTGGCATGACATCAACAGACATCTTCAGGGCAGCGGTCAATAAGCTTGTGTAGGCCAGATTAATAACCAACGTCTAAAGAAGATATGACACTAAGAAGAAGAAGAAGAAGAACGACCTCAGAGTTGACCTCAACGAATATTCGTGAATATCTCGGTTAATATGTCCTTTTAGAGGTTCTAAATGTTCCGAAATTCGACTTAATTCCTTTTTGGACTTTGTCTTCTGGTTAATTGATTCGGTTTCAGTCCGTTGAGATATTCTGTTAAGTTCCTAGGTTCGAATCCAGAACTTCGGTATTTAAGCCAACAACGGTCACACCAGACCACCACTATTTTATAATCCAACAGAACATTTTTTAAAATATTCATCGGTAGGTATTATACATAAACATTTGGACGAACCTGTGTGCGACAGAAAGATAACTGAAATTACATCCAATTATATAATCAAGTTAAGTAGATCTTAAATTAGCCCACGTACTTATCACTAAATTTTGTTGCTTGCGGTGTTTGTAAAACTGAAAGTTTATTTCCAGCTATAACTTTTTAATGTGCCATGTATTCTGGTTTAGCCACCCTTAAAAGGGGAAGCATTCATGTGCAAAGGGCTGCTAAAGTTGTTAATGGTGAGCGATAATTTCAAATTAATTTGACATCTGCAAAATTTTTTAACAACAATTACATAATTACCGGTAACTACTGAAATTAAAATTGTCAAAAACAGTTCAACAGAAACAAACTTGCAATTGAAACAATGATAGGAGCCGAAGTGTGTCATTAATTAACGCTAACAAATGATAAATGAGGGAAAGTTCAATTAATCAAAATTTAACCCTTAATGTTAAGGAAAGTGATTTTTGAAAATGGAATAGGTCGGTGTTTTAAGTTGCAAATAATTTATTATTTTAAATTATTAGTATTCAATCACAGTGGTGGATTGGTGTGATCACTTGTTGAGTTCTGGAGAGGACATTCCCGGTTCGTACCACGGATGTTACGGAATTTATTAATAACTATAATCAATTGTTTTTATCTGTTTTCTATTTTATATTTTGCAGTGGAAACGGAAATAAAATTTATTGAAGAAAAGTTACCCTCCGTTAACATAATTTTTATTTTTAGAGCAAATTGGGTCGCGTCAAGTCTTAGCAGCGTTTGTAATTACTGGATTTGTATTATGTGGCATTGTGGAGCAAAGTGCTTCTGTAGCTTTAAGAGCTAACAGTACATCCAGTATATCAGCCGAAGAATTTGCAGAGTATGTGGAAAATACAAGTTACATCACAAGTTACTGCCAACCTGACAATCGAAATAACAGCAAAAGAGGAAATGTTGTTCGTTCCATTCCCCATATTGAGGTAAGGATATTCAAGTGACCTTCATCAAGTTAGCCCCCCTTTAATCGAATTTTTAACTTTTTCTTATACCAAACGTTTGGTAATCGTTAGGTAAGGTTTGGTATTCTGATTAAAAGTTTTGGTGGTTCTTTTTTTTTTCGTAATTAACTAATCAAATTTTTTTGTCAAGTTAGCCCCCCTTCAATCGATTTTTCAACTTTTTTTTAGCTCATTTTATCGATTATAATGTGTAGAGGTTTGGTAGTCCTATAAAAAGTTTTGGTAGTCCCGAATTTTGTCGTAAATAATTAATTAAGTTGGAAGTTTACTTATGCGCATACGCTAATTTGGCCCAATTTAAACCATTTGTAACTTTTTTTAATGCCAAACGATTGGTAATGAACCGAAAAAAGAACAATAATTGTATTACATAAAAGCTTGCGCTGCACTTCAATTTGATGTAATAAGCATTCACGGGAGTAGCACGAATTCCGATCCCCGGAATTGACAAATTACCTGTAGAGGTGTAGAGTATAGAGATTCGGAAAGCTGAACGTTTGTAATTTTCATTTTGAAAACCACTATGGTTTTCAAAATGAAAATTTGCGGATAAATAATGCTATGTCTCCATAGCATTTAGGCCCTTAAAAAAGCATTTAAAAGTGTAATAAATTACATGGTTTCTCATTAACTCAACCAATCATAAGCTCGCATTAAATTATCAGGTGATTTACAACATCATCTGTACGTGTGTTTTAAATGTGGGATTCCCCTAAATGTGGATTGTAAATTTACATTTTTTGATTTTAAAACTTAAATTAAATTAATTATTTACGACCAAATTAGGCACTACCAAAACTCTTTATATGACTATACCAAACCTCTACACATTATAATCGATCAAATGAGCTAAAAAAAAGTCGAAAATCGTTTGAAGAGGGGCTAACTTGACAAAAAATTTGATTAGGTAATTAGGCAAAAATGAAAAAATACCAAAACTTTTAATTGGACTACCAAAACTTACGTATCGATTACCAATCGTTTGGCATTAAAAAAAGTTAAAAATGGTTTAAATTGGGCCAAGTTGGCAATAAAAAATTATTGTTCTATCCACGTGGAGTTTACTTAGTAAGTAAACTTCCAACTTAATTAATTAATTACGACCAAATGCGGGACTACCAAAACTTTTTATAGGACTACCAAACCTCTACACATTATAATCGATCAAATGAGCTACAAAAAAGTTGAAAAATCGATTGAAGGGGGGCTAACTTGACAAAAAATTTGATTAGTTAATTACGAAAAAACAAAGAACTACCAAAACTTTTAATCGGACTACCAAACCTTACCTAACGGTTACCAAACGTTTGGCATAAGAAAAAGTTAAAAATTCGATTAAAGGGGGGCTAACTTGATGGAGGTATTCAAGTGCTATCCAGTATTGGGGACACAGAGACTAGCAGGTTTTAGATATTTTCAGGATATTCCTGAAAATGAGAAAAAATCCACAGGGGTGGATTTAAAACGTCTCAAGGGACGTTTTAAATTTTGAACAATTATTGGTTGATTTTATTTAAATACGAGATCTGGTGATTTGCAATTTTAAACTCCTTGATTGTGTACATCCTTCAACAATTTTCTGCTAAAGAAAATTTATGCTGCTTCGTTGCATTAAACCTTGCAATACAACAAAAAAACTTTATCTTTGATTTTGAATCTAAATAATATTTTAACACATTCTATATAAATTTTTCACACTGTGCTATTGTTTAATTTTTCAGTGCAAATGTTAACATGGTTGATAAAATCGTAACTTTTTTCGAAATATAAAAAGTCTGAATATATATCTTATAATTAATCAGATAAATTAATGACAAAATAGCAGTAATTTTTGACCTTAAAATTGTAATTCTATATTTAATGGTCGTTAATTAAATCGTACTTTACATACGTAATTGTACGCTTAATAAGTAATTTTGTATTTCTTCATCTATTGTAAAACAACTATTTCAAATTACATACTTAACTTGGCCAGATACTAACAGATGTATTCCTAATTACGTAAAACGTTAATCTTGCTCGTAATAGCAAAGTAATTTTAAAAAAATGCAAATTAACATGCACATAAGTACATATTAAGCTTAAATTTTATAACTAAATTACAAACTGTCGATTTAAAATTTAAAATTACGATGTGGTGCGCGCGGAAATACTTAACAAAAAATGTTGCAATTTTATTTTTAGATTCCTATGACCAGAACAGACCAAACCGAGTCTGTGCTTCGAGAGGCGTTCATGTGGGGAACCCTTATGTCACCTTTGGCTGCAAGCAGGATTGCTGCACGCGTTGGTGCCGAAAGGCTTTTTGGGATAAGTGTTTTGGGCGCAGCTTCAGTAGCAGTCATGGTGCCAGCAGCCTGGTTGACTCCTTATCACGTTTGCATTAGAATCGTACAAGGAATTTTTATGGTAGGAACTCACTCTTTCGGGCAAAATTGATCACCGTAATTGCCCAAAATTATTTGTAGGGTGCGACGTGGCCTGCTGCTCACATGTTGGCAGTGACGTGGTTTAAACCCAAACACATCAGCGGATTTGTGTCCATGTATACAGGTAAAACCTCAAACCTTCCACACAAACTTTTGGCCAAGTCAAATTTCAGCTGTTAACTTGGGATACGCAATCGTGGGAATTTTGGGAACCCGCTTGGTCGAGTTTTTGGGACGAGATTCTTTGAGCTACTTCATTTGTTTGTCTTCCTGCCTGTGGTACTTCCTGTGGTGGAGGTTTGTAGAAGAATCGCTAAATCCCAATCGACGGAAACGTGACGTATAATGATTCTAGGTTATCAAAATTAAATGTTGACACTAAATTTTCAGGAACATAAAATGTTGCCTTGGCGGCAGCTGCTACTTTCTCGTCCAGCCTGGGCTTGCGGTATCGCAGTTGTTGGAAGTCAATGGGCGGACGCTACGTTAATGCTGGGGGTCACTAAATATTTAAAATTGGTTTACGGATTCAGCATTGAATATGTAAGCATTATATTATTTAACCTGTGGTTAGTAAACAATTTTGCTTTCAGGACGACGTTTTAGCGTCATTACCACATGTTGGTCATTTCTTCGCGTCATTAACCTTCGGAATAGTGGTCGACCACATTCGAGAATCTGGCTTGGTATCAACAACGACCGCAAGAAAGTTGTTCGTGTACATATGTAAGGTTTGATGCTAATTGAGCCCTCCCTATAATATTTAAAAATTCTTTCAGCTCACTTTCTTCCTGCTGCGCTTATGTTTGTGTTAGGGTACACGGGATGCGATCCGGCAGCCCCGGCCGCTTTGTACACCGCCGCTTTGGCCCTAACTGGGGCAACTCCGGCGGGTGCCTACTCAAGTGCAGCAGACATAGCACCAAACTTTGCTGGAACAGTTTTTGGATTATGCCAAACTATAGGGGCGGCAGGGTTACTAGCTGCAAACTACGCAGTCTCGGAGGGATTACACGGATCGGTAAGGTATTAAAATCAATCAATAATCAACTACCCATCCATATCTTTCAGTTTGCTGGCTGGTGGCGATTAGTTTTTGGGGTATCATCTGCAGTTTTGCTAACAACTGCAACATTTTTTATGGCCTTCGGTAGTGGATCGGTGCAATATTGGAACGCACCAGGAGATTACATCCCAGAACCCGAACCAGTTGAAGAACCATCTCGATTGGATTCCGTTCCAGAATAACACAACAAGAAATAAAGAATTCACATTATTTAAGAAATAATTTAATGAATATTCATAAAGTTATTATTATAAAAAAAAATGCAAAACAAAAATGACACAGTTTTAGTTTCCCACAAATTGTATTCAGTTCTTTGGTAACATTATGAAACACTTATGTAATTAGAACGCTCATTATCATAACAATTAATTTTTCTCAAATAAGACATGACACAATAAATAGACTATTTACAACAATAAAATTGAATGACGATGAATAATTTAAAAAAATAAAGCTTTAATAATTTATACCGCGAGCGACTTGCTCGGAGTAGGTTATGTATGTACAATAAATACACCACAAATGATAATTTTTGGTTAGTCATGGTTATAATAAAAAATTAAAACCTAAACTTCTCCGATGATTTGTACGTTCCTGATTCCTGTCTTCTTGATGTTTTGCTCCGCAGGGGTGGAATCTTCTACTGCGTTATCGTTAAGTTCCAATGGCAGCGCTGGATTGATCGCAAGCTGCAACATTCTCAGCAACAACATTTCTCGTATTTGGGTAGGCAAATAATTTTGGTTTTGCTGTTCCTCTGGAGCAGGATTAGGCGGTAACAAGCGAGCCACCCGCTTCGAGGGTTGGTAGGAAGTAGGTACGTAAGTTACCGCTTGTTGTTCGTACATGTCGTCGTTTTCACTCATCGGTTGTCTTACGTAATAACCTGATTGAGCAACTTGCATTTGAGGCTCCGCCGAATAAGTGTTTTGTCGTGGTAATAATTGTTGGGGAAGAAACGTGACGGGGCCATTTTTATTCAGATCTTGAGGACGCCTCATGATGAAGGGTTCCGGAGTGGAATACGATCGATGAGGTCGCAAGTTCATCAGCTCGCGTTGACGTTCGGAATTTATCAACGCGTTTGCTTTTTCCAAACGGGTTTGTCGCGTTATCAAATACTCGATTAGTTTTTGGAAATCCTGTGTGCTGACGGGTGGTTTTATACTTTCAATTTCGTTGGGATCATCTTTTTGTGATGGTGCTGGAATAAACAACGGATAGGATGTTGGGTTCACAGTTTGCCGCTGTCTGATGGGTCTAACATAACCGTTTTCATCTAACTGAATGGGAATTGATCTCAAGACTTGGGGTCTTTGAATGTAAATTGGGTCAGAACTCGATGATATTTCTTGGTGTTGAACCACCGGACTGGGGGTGGAACTACTTGGTTTGTAATACTGATCGCTACCGACGTAATATTGGGGCTGATTTTCTTGCACGGAAGCTTGATTGTAGGGAACCAAAACGACTCCGCCGTGGAACGGATTCCTCGCTTGAACTAACGGTTGTTGTTGCTGAATTTGTTGTTGGTTCACCCTTACGTTGTGTTGAATAAGGGCCGGCATGCTGGAAGCGCTTATGGCTGCCTCAGTTGTTGTCGTTTCTTGTACGTACTCGGTGGTTGGAATATAATTGGCTACCCTGTTATAATTCCGATCAATATAAATCGGTGTTGGATGTTCCACGACAGGTTTAATGGTGGACGAGATTCTAGATCGACCAGTGGTCGTAAACAAAGGTCGCGGTGTGGCAGTGGACATTGAAGAACTGTAAACATCGTTGGTGTCTTCCCCGACGCCTTGGTTCAAATTCGCAATATGTTTTCGTGGATCAAAAGCCAATGGGTTTTCGGGATTAAGCTGTCTTCTCAGTAAGTTACTTCGAAGCTTTTGGGCTTCTGGTTTAACTACAGTAGCTTCGCTTTCGAGTAGCGATTGTTTGACCGGTATGGTTCTTCTGATAGGTACCTCGGTTGGGCGTTTTGAAATAACTTCGGGTCTTAAAATTTGACCCTCCGATTTTTGGTTTTGAGCATTAGAACGTATTAAAGATCGGGGTGTGTAAATGAGAGTCGAGGGTGCAGAAGTAGCGTAAACCACATTTGAAGGAGCACTGGTGGTACTTTTCGAAACGTTTTCCGTAGTTCGAACGTAATCCCCATAATTTGGTTTGTTTGTTCGTTTGGCCGTTACACTCGGTTGGGTCGTACTGGAAGAATAATGATTTCTGGCAATTTCTTCAAGAGCGGAAGGAGTTGTAGGTGTTGATGGGTTGTAGAGAAGAATGCTCGCTCCATTTTGATGGGTCTTGTTTGTTTTTGGAATTCGTTGTACTACCGTAGGGGTTTCTACAAAAGCGTTTGTAAGATTATTAGTAGTGTAAGATATCCTTTTGATATCCCCGGTTTCGTCCAAATAACCATAAGTACCTTTAATATTTCCCAAAACATCTCTACTCTCAATTTTAAACGACCCATCGTCGGCTTCGTACCCTATCGTATAAGAACCATCATCATTAATTTTTTTGATCGTTTTTATAATTTCCAATTGACCATCTTTGGCTTCGGCTGTTGATAAATCATCCTTTTCGGTTGCATTTAGCCTTTGGGAGATTACATAGTGACAATGTAATAAAATGATAACCCAGGAAATTCTCTGTAAATGAGAGAAATTTAGTGATGTAACTTTAGAACGACAAATAATTTAAGGTCTAATAACTTTAAAAAAAAGTTGTCGGAAGTAAATTACATAGATACCATTATAATGCTTCTTCACAAGTGAAAATTTGAATTATTATCTTGTGCAGTGAGCGTTAGAAAAATAATTTTCATACCTTAGCGTGCGTCATTTTAGATCCATCAAGTTTCACTTATAATTCACCTACTGAAGCGGGTGCTCATCAAAGGTTTGCTATATAACCATGCTTGGGAAAATATTATGCAAAAGCTCGGCAGGAGGTGGAGACGACCTTGACGCCCGCGTCCAAACCATTTAAACATTTCAGATCCAGTGAAAGTAAACTGTGAGTTATGAATTGCTCCGTCGGTTGTTACCATATTTTCGCACGATTTTACAAGTGCATTGTTTTGAATTGTTAAAGTGTTACTTCATTTGGTCGCAGTTTTTAAAAATATTTTCATTCCTTAATTTGCGTTATTTTTCTTCCACGACACAATAAGCACACGTTTGTTCTTTTTCTCCCAACTTGAAGCAATTTGCTTTAATGCATTTTAATATTTATTTAAATAATTACATTTTATGTTTACATATGACATATTAGTATTGTTTAAATTATGTTAAAAACGTTGCTTTCATAGAAATTTCTTTGAGAAAGCGCACACACAGGTTGTTATCTTAAAATTTTCACAAGAACACTAAAAATCCTATTTAGATTCTAATACATGTCATGAGGTGTAATTTTCATTTGAAACGAAGTTTCTGCAACATTAAATAATTAAATTATTTACTAATTTGGATGGGAATAATTGGAGATACCCACCATTAGTATTATTATACCCAATAATTATTACGGCCTGACATCCTTACAGGGACGCTCCTTATTTTTTCGATAGTCCCAAATATTTGATTCCAACATTTCATAACAAGAATTCAGAGCAACTTTTGATCACCAGAGAACATCCAAATATTCACAAATTAATTATTATTTTCCAACAATTATAAATCACGTTTTGAAATATATTGCTTTAAAATTTACCAATCCGTACCTGTGTGAAGACGTAATTAGCCGTTGGCGTTGGATGAAGAAATTCAAAATATTGACTTTTGCCTTGAAATTGCTAACACAACATACCGAGGCCGTTTTCAGTTTGATTTCCACACCTGGTGGATTTCCACAATTTTTTCTGGCATGCAAAACTGAGAAAAAATCTCAGTTTTAAATATTTTCTACCATTATAATCGCTATAGATTGGCGCAACTTTTGTATAAAATAAAATAATTGAATCTAACATATATTAGGTAATACATAAACACAGTGATAAAACTTGTTCTCTCATTATTACTTCTTATTGTTACATTTTCTCAATGTATACCATGCCATTATTGCATAAATGCAAATCAATTTGATGAGCACAGCAGTAAATCATGTGAGCGCAGCTGATGGCATAAAGTTGCCCAAAAAAATATAAAATAATTAATCGCAAAAATAATTTCAAAACAAACCGGAGAGTAAACTTCATCTGCTATATGAAAATTGCACTAGAAAAGAATTGAAGACATTTTCACACATTACTCATTATTATAAACATCAGGAAGTTCCGCTATTTTTTTTAACACGAGTTAGGTAAAGGCATAGAAAAGAAAATTTTGTGATTATATCATCACACACAATGCGAAGTTTTAATATTTTGCCATAAAATTTAATTTATTGCACATACAAAGTTAATAATATATAAGAATTGAATAGTTTCTTTTAATTAGGTTACAATGAACTCAGATTAACTTTTATAATAATTTTTAACCTATCGTTTTTTTGGTTACCGATACGTGCAAATTTTCAAAACTTTTTCGATTGGAGTTAAAATTTTTTAAGAACTAGATTTGACCCTCCAATTTTCCATTTTCCATTTTTGTTTTATTCAATTTTTCGAATTTTCGGTTCGTCGCTGCTTATTGGGATTTTTATCCATTATTGGAAATTTTTTTATTGATTTTAGTCAATGCGAAAATTTCTGAGGTAATATTAAATTTTATAGCCATTGGAAAGTAAATTCGCGTTTGCAGTTATATGGTTGAATTACTCCTACAAAATTTATTGGATATACTCGGTGCAGCCCGAAAGATATTAAAGTTGCCTAAGCTGTGAGAATTTTGAAATAAAGTTTCGGAAAAAGTTCAATTTGCTGTACAAAATAATTAATCAATTTTGTCCTTTTAGTCCAGTCGATCGGTACCTACTTTTGTGTGGAAATAACTCGGATATAAAACACAGTAATTAATATCTTGGTGTGATTGATGGTTGAGTTACAGAGTTTAAAAGAATTCTGGCCAATTGCCAAAATGCCAAGGGCAAAATATAGAAAAAACACGAAAAAGGTGTATATTTGAGTGGCCGTATAAACCCACAAAAGTTCCCTAAAATCCTCTGTTGGTTTCTCCCCAATTGGGGATTTTAGTTCCTCCGACGTGGTTTTTCACCAACAATTCGTTAAATTTTATTTGTAGCAAATTTAAAGAGCACAGAATTTTCTACAAAATAAAATTTTTCAGATACCGTTCAGATGATGGAGATGACATAAATATGCATGTAAGAAAATTTTATTCGAAAACTTATTAGTTCCAATTTAAATTTTTTAATATAAAATGCATTTCGCCTTCAGAAATTGATTTTTAGTTCAGGAATGATATGAGATCTGAAAATATCCATTTGATAGAGAATTTTATGCTCCTCGATTTTGATCTGCTGAAAATTATTGTCTATAAAACTGAAATAAAAACTACTTTAGGGGAGCTAAAATTCCTAATTAATTCGGGAAGCCCAGAGGAGATTTGCAGGAAATTTTGGTGTTTCCTTAGGACACTTCAATTCATATATCTGCATAATTTCAGCTCATTCAGATGTTTTGGATCTTTGCAAATTTGAACCATTGTTTCGGCTTGTATTGGGGTTATCATAATTTTCTCTTAAAATGAAATTGAGAGAGTTTTAGTTATAGACGAGAAACCATGTTGGCGGAATTACAATACCCAATGAGTTAAAATTATTTAAGAAAAGCCGGGTCTGTGATCGACCCCCTTCGATTTGGCTGATTTTTTGTGGGCACATTACCCATCCGGGGAGTAGTCAAAAGCCAGAATATTACTTCCCAAAAAAATTTATTGGCTGAGCTATAGCTATTCTAAGTTTTTTTTCACAATTTTTACTTGAATTTGGATATTTTCGGTTACGCAGCGGGTTTTCGCACTACGTGGCTGAAAATGGGTTTCCTTATGTAAAATTGACCGAGGAACAAGACTATGGCCACAGATTTGACCTACGACCAATACCTACAGAAATATTTACCAAAAACACTCGAAATTTACCAAAAAAGTCCCAAATCTTGGGCAAACTGTGGAAAAAATAATTTCACTATATTAGACCGCCATCTTGTAGAAAATGAACCAACGAATCCAATGAGCACACTCCCAGATTTTTAGAACGAACTGTTCAGGAGATACGCGGCGTCAAAGTTAGACGTTTTCGTTTTTTTTTATAAAAAATTGACATTTTCTACCTTGTGGGACAATGTTCGACCTACAGGACTATTTTGCGATGTTCCCTGCCATCCATTGGCACTCGGTGTGGGCAGTGGGACGTGAAAGAAGCTGGCAAACGTGCGCTGTGCTGAGCGCCCTCTTACTGTGCTGTGCAGTCATACTATTGGTCACCGAAACAAGTAACAGTTCATCCCACAGTCATTTATTTCAAAGATAGCAGCAATGAACTGCAACACAGGAGCATTATATTCATTTCAGATGATCTGGATCATGATGTTCCTCTATTGAATAAATTTCAAGAAAAAACGACATTATGGGTAAAACAAAATCTCCCTCACGTCAGACGAATTGAATATGCGACTGATGGCTGTGCAAGCCAGTATAAGAACAAAGGGTATTTCAAGAATCTTTGCACTCAAGAATTAGAGTTTGGGTTTGAAGTGTCGCATACTTATTATGCAACCAGCCACGGAAAATCACAATGTGATGCTGATGGTGGCTCTGTCAAGAGGAAGGCAAGACATGCCAGCTTGCAGAGACCACTGGACAACCAAATTATCAATGCACTTGACTTATTCGAATTTTGTACTGCAGAGATGAGCGGTAAATTTATATTTCAGTTTGTTTCAAAGTCTGAAGTAGAAGATCTGAGGAAAATGCAAATAAACATTATGCCAAAATTGGAGACAGTACCTGGAACGAGAACATTCCATTTCATAAAGCCAAGCACAGGTAGAGAATCAAACGTTAATTGATGTGACTCTCTTTATGTACCTATTTTTTTCTCAAGTTTCCAATTTATTTTTCATCCCTTTCTTTCAGACAATTCAGTAGCTTGCTGGAAGATTTCGAATGACCAGTTTCATGAGCCTTCGTTGATTCATGCCCTTACCAAGACTCCCAGACCATCAGAAACTTTGAGTGTTGCCAGTGGAATGTATGTTGTTGTTAGGCTGGCAAAGAACAGATACATTGCTATGATCACCGACATCTACAGCGATGAATCAGAAGTTGATGTATCTCTCCTGATGCCAAAGTTGCCAGCTAAGGAGCTGAACTGGCCAGAAGATATCAAAACTGCGACAATTCCACTTCCGTATGTGCTCTGCGAAGTCGCACTTGAGGAGAAGCTAAATAGAATGTACTTGACTTCCTCTGATCTGGACAAAATGTACGCTCTTAGAATATTGAGAAGGCCTCGTTAGAGGTACTTATTACTATTTGGTTTCGTATTAAAATAAATTAAATCATTCTAGCCAGCACCCCATAAGTCTCTTTCGATAAAAATAACCTATCAATGCACCATTTGGAGAGTCAGGAGTCGCAAAATAGTCCTGTAGGTCGAACATTGTCCTACAAGGTAGAAAATGTCAATTTTTTATAGAAAAAACGAAAACGTCTAACTTTGACGCCGCGTATCTCCTGAACAGTTCGTCCTAAAAATCTGGGAGTGTGATCATTGGATTCGTTGGTTCATTTTCTACAAGAAGGCGGTCTAATATAGTGAAATTTTTTTTTTCACAGTTTGCCCAAGATTTGGGACTTTTTTGGTAAATTTCGAGTGTTTTTGGTCAATATTTCTGTAGGTATTGGTTGTAGGTCAAATCTGTTGCCATAGTCTTGTTCCTCGGTAAATTTTACATAAGGAAACCCATTTTCAGCCACATAGTGCGAAAACCCGCTGCGTAATCGAAAATACCCAAATTCAAGTAAAAATTGTGAAAAAAGCTTAGAATAGCTATAGCTCAGCCAATAAATTTTTTTGGGACGTAATATTCTGGCTTTTGACTACTCCCCGGATGGGTAATGTGCCCACAAAAAATCTGCCAAATCGAAGGGGGTCGATCACAGACCCGGCTTTTCTTAAATAATTTTACTCAATAAGAAGAGAAGGCGCCAGGTTGTTTTAGGAGATATGGATATAATTATATTTAAAAGCTTCTCCAATCTGAAATTAGGTATTCAAGTAGATAATACTGTTCTTAAGATAAATGTTTTCGGCGGGGGGGGGGGTCAATCAAAGTAAAAGTTTGGTCTTAACCTCCAATTTTTTATCTTAATTAGTTTTATCAAAAGCTCTGCAAGTCAAATTTGGATTTTTGGTGAGCTGATGTATAATGCGAATGGACCTGTTTAGGGGTAAACAATAAAATAGGTATTGGGGTACCGAAAAAAATTTTTATTTTTAAATAAAATTTATTTTTAAATTTATTTTTAAATAAAATTAATAAATGTCTTTAGACAAAAACTGCAGAAAATAATAGTGATTTTATTGCATTTAATTCGACATGAAGCAGTGGAAGTTTAAAATACTTTTGAATACTACAATTATTAAGAAAAAATTAGAAGTTTCAAGATGAAAAAAATGTCAACACAAAAAACAAAAAATTTAGGAAACCGGGGTATCTAACGGGGAAAATACTGATCGATAAATCTATGTAAATTTTTAAGATGACCTGCAATGCCATTTTTTTATTTCATTAGTTTTCCCATTTTTTGACAGATCTAAGCTAAGCTAAGCTAAGCTATGCTCTAAGCTAAGCTCCAAGCTAAGCTCCAAGCTAAGCTCCAGGTTAATCTTTAAGCTAAGCTCTAAACTTGTAACTATTGTTATCAATTTTATAACTATTCAATATTTAAAATAAAATCACGATATCTTGGTATCTTCAAAATTTTATATTCGTTACGTGAGAAACAAAAAATGATATAAACAAAATTAAATTGTCTGGACAGAAAATATTAAAGACTGCTTACCGGTGTTAACGTTGGAGTTTGAATGTAAATTTACTGGATAATCTTCTGTTTTGTGTTTGTGTACATAATATTTTCTGCCGAACATTTACAAAATTGGAAGTTTTCGAAGTTGTATGTGCATGTAAGTTGTTTTTACTTTAATATAATTCTAAATGTTGATAATTATATTTCTATTGTAATTTACTCACGAAGAAGAAATTCGAAACCTGTATAAAATAAAAAATTTGTAACTTGAGAAAAGTGCTATTTATTTTTTAATTTACGACTTCCTTATGGTTTCAAAGTTGGATTTTGACGAGTGGACTCATTCTTCGCTGTGTTGGTGACTGTTTGAAGTTTTAGACTAAAGTAGTAAGGAGTAAGTTACCAATTCCTTATATTCCCCGTTTTCTTATTAATTTTGTTTATGTGACATCCTTAGAGTGCGAGTGTTGTTACAAGCTAAACTCTAAGCTAAGCTCCAAGCTAAGCTCTTTAGGTTTTTCCAGAATGGCAGTCAAATCTGGGGTCTGAAGAGTTCCCAACCTTTTACCAACGGTGACATATCTGACCATCTGGGGACTGAAGGCTTGCAGCCTCCATAAAGTCGCTGTTCGCACCCTTTTTTTGAACAACTTGAACAGTTTCTTTGTCAACTTTATGGAAGATTTCATGACTAGTAGTTATGCGATGGTTACAAATAAATTAATTTTTCGCAGGATTATCCTGGATGATGTGACCAAAGCTATTCTTCGGCAAAAATCGAATGCAGTTGGTATTTATGATATCACCTCATGTGGTTAAACTTGCTCTGCCTTACTATTATCTAGACGTATTCATCCATCTGATTATTAATAAGTGTTTGGATAAATCTACACAATTACCTGTTCTCTCTCCCTAAAGTACTTGAATCTTTCATGTTCAGGCAGATAACTACTTGAGCGCATTGATGTCTCGAGTGAAGTTTCAAGTGATGTGATTAACAATATCGACGGCTACTGTGCAGTTGTTCTGACCACTCGAAACAAATTTTCTTCAGCTACACACTAAAGAACACAGTTAATATAGCAAATTGTAAAAATATTAACCGAGAATTTATTATCAAAATTTTGAAATAATCGATTTTGAACTTAGCAAATTTTACGAGATTCAGTGCTAAAATTAACGAGATTCCCGCGCGTCGCTCATTCTGTTGACAGTCCGTGCAGTTTGAATGACCCTAACACTTAGAGTATTTCGCACCAGCAGATGCAGCTCGTCTCTCGTACATGTAACATCGATTATTTTTTGTTTTTACGCGATCTTTTGGGGGTGAAACGTAATAGTTTACTGCCCTATACCGAAACTATACTTTTTAATGCTATTTCAAAGGTCTCTAAGCTCCCGGTTTCATTTATCCCGTTTTTTTTATGGGAGGCGCCTTCTCGTATGTTTAGCATAGCACGTGCGGCATACCGCAGGGCAATATTTTGGGACCACTATTCTTCGTCCTCTACATAAACGACCTTCCAGCAAACATGAAATGCCCAACGATATTGTTTGCAGATGATATATACTACCTACCTAGAGGAACACCAAGACAACATAACCAATGACCATCAAAACACAGCAGCCAAATGGTTTGCATCAAACCGACTACTGATAAATGACAAGAAGACTCAAAAAATAACTTTCACCACAAATAGAACTGATAATCATCAACAAAAAACAATAAAATATCTGGGTATAACACTGGATACCTACCTCACCTGGAACGACCACATAACAAACCTAGCTGATTCACTAGGCACAGCCATATACGCAATACGAAGGATGAAAGAAATTGTCGGAATGGAAAGCGCGAGACTCGTCTATTTTTCTATGTTCCATGCAAGGATGGTTTACGGTCTTCGAGTCTGGGGTCACTCAACGCGCTTGAATCGTATCTTCCTAATGCAAAAGAGAGCGGTGCGGGCGCTGGAAGGACTACCTAGCAGAACACACTGTAGGCCACTATTTCAAGCACTTAAAATAATGACGTTGCCTTCTGCATACATATACACATCCGTGGTGTATATGAAATCAAACACCACAGGTCACGTCACTGCCGGTCACTCCTACGGAACCAGACACAGAGACAAACTACAAACAGAACGACTCAGATTGAAGTGCTCCGAGGGAGAGAACTTACGCATAAAATTATACAATAAGCTGCCTGATGATATCAGGAATCTTCCTCTGATCCAATTTAAAAGAAGAACAAAACAGCTTCTGGTGGAGAAAGCGCTCTACGAGGTTGCGGAGTTCTTAAGGGACTAAGTTGAGATGAAAACCAGCAACAGCTGATCTTCACTTTTTTATTGTAATTTTTGTTACTCTAAATAAAGATGTATTATTATTATTAGTAACCAGAGTCAAAACCGCCCTGGAGGGGTGCAGAGCGGAGCGGAGCGCCGCCCCGAAAGGGTAGGTTTTGACGATGGATAACCCTCCTTATCGAATGCACACCCCAAAATTCGAAGAAAAAAAGAATTTAATTTTTTCACTTTTTCGGCAATACACGGGTTATTTTCCATTTTTTTGATTATATTTATTACTAATATCTACTAATCACACCCGCACCTATCCGAATTTCAAAGAAAAATTCAAATCGGAGCGAAAAAATTTTACGCGTTTTCAAGGGACCGTCTTTGAATTGTATAGCGTCTGCCAGGGGTCTGCCGCATATTCGATGCTAATTTCCCGTACTTTTCAAAAGTCGATTTTGGGGTTGTTTTTACAGATTTCTCGCAAGATATTTTTTCTATAGACTAAAATAAGCCTGTTCTTTAGTGTGTAGCTGAAGAAAATTTTTTTCAGCTGGTCAGAGTAACTGCACAGTCGCCACATCGACAATTCTGACGTGACCGCTATGACTCTCTTCAATTATATGGCATCGCGTTGGATAACGCGTTAGATGTTATCAGTCATGGGTTACTGCTCGTCAAACTGGTTTACTACGGATACGATGAATCAGCACCGAAGTTGCTTGTCAGTTATTTGATATGAAGAACGCAAATTGTAAAACTGAATTTCAGCACATCTCATTAATTTGTCATTGAACGTGGTGTACGTCAAGGTGGTCTACTGGGCTCTCTTTTCTTTGAGATTTTTACATCTGACCTTCTCAATGCACCACGCGATAGCTACTGATGATATTCAAATGTACATCTCGGGCAATCCGGAATTCATTGATTAGATCAGGGATGAGCAACCCGCGGCCCGCCACACTCTCTCGTTCGGCCCTTCAAAGATTTTACATTTTGACCTGTTAGGGTTAGGTTTATATTTTGTTAATTTTTACTTCTATTATAGATAATTTGAGTTCCTCATTCAGTGTTTGTATAAGGTGTTTTTTTAGCTACATGAGATCTTTCAATAGGAATAATTTTTGAATGAAGTTTGTCAAAGTGACAGTTCGGCAACTGTGCCGTTACTCTGACAGGCTGAAAAAAAATTTCTTCAGCTACACACTAAAGAACAGGCTTATATTTGTCTAATAAAACAATAATAAGGCTGAACGGAGTAAAAACAACCCCAAAATCGACTTTTGAAAAGAAGGGAAAAGTAAATTCATGTAGCCGGTCGAACCCGGGGTCTGCACATATATCCGGTTACAGTCCCTTGAAATGGAGTGAAATTTTTTCGGTCCGATTTGAATTTTTCTTTGAAATTCGGATAGATGGGGGTGTGATTAGTAGATATTAGTAATAAATATAATCAAAAAAATGGAAAATAACTCGTGTATTGCCTAAAAAGTGAAAAAATTAAATTTTTTTTGCCTTCCAATTTTAGGGGTGTGCATTCGAAAAGGAGGGTAATCCATCGTCAAATCCTACCCTTACGGGGCGCCGCTCCGCTCCGCTCCGCTCTGCACCCCTCCAGAGCGGATTTGACTCTGGTTACTAGGCTAAACATACGAGAAGCGCCACCGATCAAGAACACCGGGATCTATGCAACCGGGATGTGAGAGACCCTCGAAATAGCATTAAAAAGTATAGTCGCGGTATGGGGCAGTAAACTATTACGTTTCACCCCCTAAAAATCGCGTAAAAACAAAAAATAAGCGATGTTACATGTAGGAGCGTCGAGCTGCATCTGCCGGTGCGAACCTTTACCTTTACCTGTTATGTATTTGATGGAGCATCCCGGCATGGCCGGCCTTCTCCTTCATCTGAAAGAATACATTAATGACATTGGAAGTTGTAGAGACCGGTGGGTCTCTGGGAATTGGCGCTTGGCGGACTGACTGGTTAGAAACCTGGGCTGTGACTGTGAATATGAGATATGTGAAGAAAAATAAATTTTTTACGTTTGCCGATATAGTAGAGTCCCTAATTCGAAGAAAGAAATTATAATTTCTATTGATGACCTCGAAGTGAGTGGCTTCTACTTGGAACTAGTCAGAATTGGCGACTAGTGGGATTGTAGTGATACTATGGGGGGTGATTTATCGAAGCTTGTGGAAATTGATCGAAAAATTACACAAATCTAGTGAATAAATTCACTTTCGAAGAGAATTTGTGTAAGTTAAACCTGTGAACATACATTAGTCTGTGTGGGGGTGAGTTATGGTCAGGAGTTGTCCGTGGTCAGGAGTGATTTGGGACGGGGAATGAAGAAGTCGGCTGGGTTGTATTGACCTAGTTGATTTACTAGTGGGTTTTCTGAAAATTTGGATTTGTTGTAAAGATTGGTGGCATGTTTGCGGTTAAGAGTGTTAATAAGATCTAGTTTGGCGTCTGCATGTAGCCTGTTAGTGACGTAATAGGGGGCGCTGAAAATAGCTCGGAGATTTTTGTTTTGAATGACTTGAAGTTTATTTATGGCCCTAGGGCGTGCGTATCCCCAGACAGGGGAGGCATAAATCATTGTCGGGCGGATTATGGCTTTGTATAATCTTAGTTTGTTAGCGGGGGACATGGTACTTTTACTGTTCATGAGGACGAACAATCTATTGAAGAGGCATTTGGCTTTACCGGTTGCGGAGGAAATGTGAGCGTCCCATTTGAGACTTCGGTCCATGGTAACGCCAAGGTACTTGACCTTGGTTTTCCAGGGGATTTGCTCCTCAAACATCCAGACACTGGAGTTGTGAGGCTTGCAACGATTTCGAAACATGATCGCGGAACTTTTGCTCGAGTTAACCTCGATGCGCCAAGTTTCGTACCACCTCCCGAGATCGTTGATCGCCTCCTGGAGGCGGGTTGTGGCTATGTCCGGGTGGATTGAGGACGTGTATATTGCAGTGTCATCTGCATATAATGAAATTTTTGTTGCGGGATCTGAGGGGGTTGGAATGTCGCTCATAAAGATGTTAAACAGTGAAGCTGCAAGGTTCGAACCCTGGGGGACCCCGGAGGTGATGGGGCGCTTTGTGGATCTAGTGTTCATGAGTTTGACTTGGAGTTTTCTGTCGTGAAGGTAGGAGGCAATAAGTCGGACTAGTGGGATTTGAATTTTAGATTGAAGCATTTTGAACAGGAGGCCTTCGTGCCAGACCTTATCGAAAGCTTTCGATACGTCGAGTAGCACTAGGCCGGTGAATTCTTTTTTGTTGAGTGCCTGCGTGACGTGCTCAACTAATCGGAGGGCTTGGTGGGTCGTGCTGTGTCCAGCACGGAAGCCGAATTGTTCGTTTTGAATAATACTGTTATCGAACATGGCTTCTTGGAGACGGGTGAGAATGACTTTTTCAACTACTTTTCCAATAGAAGGGAGCAGGCTGATTGGTCTATAGCTTTTCGGAAGTTTGAGATTTTGACCGGGTTTGGGGATTACCACTACGTCAGCGGTTTTCCAAATTTGTGGGTAGTAGTTGAGTCGAAAACATGCGTTAATTACGCCGGTGATGGCAACTTTGGCCTTTTGGGGAAGTTCTTTGAGGGCAGTATTGGTGATGCCATCGGGACCTGGGGCTTTCCTCTTTTTGAGGCGTTTAATGGCAATGGTGACCTCCGGAAGAGAGGCGGGGGTGATATGTGTGTCATCGGAGGTGTTTAGGGTGGTGGTGACATAATTTTCGACCGAATTGATATGGTCTTGGTCTAATCTTGTGGTGTTGGGGGAGCATTGAGCTTGGAGGCTGTCGGCAAAGATTTCAGCCTTTTCAAGATCGCTACGGGCAATAGTGCCGTCAGGGCGGGAGAGAATTGGGATGGTGACCTTCTTTTTCCCCTGGAGGGCGGCGGCCATGCGCCATGCGGACATGTCTTTAAATGATAGGGAGTTAATGGTGTCTAACCATTCATTGTCATGAAATTCTTTGACTTTAACGTCTACTTGCTCTTTGAGCCGGTTGTATGACCTTTGGTCATCAGGGTTACGAGTTCGCCGGGCGAGTTTCCTCGCTCGGTTTTTGGCTCTGATAAGATCTTTGAGGGAGGGAGTGAGTTTGTCTCTGACGTCCGTGGTGTTGACTTGAAATGAAGTTTCGTCAACGGATTTTTTGATGTTGTCTTGGAAATTGACAATGAATTGGTCTAGGTCAGTGGGGGACTCAAAGAATGGGATTGGTCCAAGGTTTTTTGACAGAGTGTCTTTGAAAGAGGTCCAGTCTGTTGTCGTTCTCGTGGGAGGGCCCTTTGGGGGTGACAGCGGTCCGAGTGTCAGAAGGACCGGGTAGTGATCTGAGTTTAGCTCTTCGCTGGTGGAGATGTCGTATTGGAGTTGTACGTCTTTGAAAATGGCTATGTCCAGAATGGACGGCGTACCTGCGTTAGAAAAGTGGGTAGGGGAGGTGGGAGCGATGATCGCGAAGTCCAGCTCGTTTGCTAGTGAAAGTAGGTCACGTCCTACATGGTTTGTGTGTTTGCACAACCAGTTGGAGTGTTTAGCATTGAAATCGCCGGCGATGATCTTCGCGTCGGGGCCTTCAAGGAGGGTTTCTAGGTCCTCTTTGAGGATGCGTTTCTGAGGGCGATTATAGACGGAAGAGATTTGCAACCAACCGTGATGTGCGGTGTGGATGCTCACCGTAGTGACTTCAAGGTACTCTAAGTCGGGGGTCGGTATTGCGACGTGTTCGATGGATGATTTTACGTAAATTGCGGTTCCGCCGCCGCGTCCGTCACGGTCGTTCCTATAAAGTGAATAGCAAGGGAGTTTTGCCAGTTGGCCAGCTCTGAAGTGGGTTTCGTTGACCAAGATTACGTCAAGGTCGTGATCGTGCGCGAACGCGAGAAGTTCATTTCGTTTGGCTGAAAGGCCGTTGGCGTTCCAAAAAGCCGTCTGCAAAGTGGTGGGTTGGAATCTGGGTTTAGACATTAACGGATGCGTTGCTAATGGCATTGAAGTTCGTGATTGATTTGAAATGGTCAATGACTTTGTCGCTGACTCTTTCTCTCTGAAGGAGATCAAGAACTGCTCTCATTTGTCGGGAGGGGGCCTCCTCGTAGGAGGTGGAGGGCGTGGGGGTGGCATGTGTTGCTTCCCTGTGAGGGGCATGTTGGCTAGCGACTCCTAGATAGGATGGTCGATTGGGGCCTTGAGAGGAGGGGTAATTGTAAGTGGGGCGGCCAGCGAAGCGGGAAGATGCTTCGCGGGCTGTAAGTTCTCGCCTCTTGGGCTTGGGGAACGAGGCGCAACCTTTGTAGTTTGCGGGGTGGTTTCCCCCGCAGTTAGCGCAAGTGGCCGGGTCCTCTCGGATTTTTTGACAGGAAGGTGTTAAATGATCCCCTGCGCATTTGACGCATTTGGGTGGGGCGCGGCAGAGGGTTTGGGCATGCCCGAACCGTTGACAACGGTGGCATTGACCGACCTCTGTACGTTTGTGGGGGGTTTCGGTACGAGTATTGATAGACAGGACTGATGTCATGTCGAAAATTTTCTTGCCATCTGTGTTATGGGTTAGATGGACAAGGTATAATGGCATAGGTTTTTTATCGCGACCTTGGCGCATCTGAAAAACTGATTGAATATTGAAGCCTTGATATTCAAGATCTTCTTTGACTTCTGCGGCTGTTATTGTGATTGGAAGACCTCGGATAACCACTTTAAGTGGTTTGTCCTGAGGGAGAGAATAGGAGTGCGAGGGGAGGGATTTTTCCTCAAGTAAACGGCTGAGGGCCCGGTAGTCTGTTTCGGTGGCCGGCTGGATTGAGATGCCGTCCACGAGCGTGCGGATTTTGGTGGTGGCAAGTTTCCGATCGCGAATCATTTTGTTGATGGCCGGCCAGTTGTCCTTTGTACGGAGGACAATTGGGGGGATTCGGCTGGAGGAGGAGTATGTGGTAGGGTCTGGGTGTGAAGCACCCTGGGAGTTCGATTGGGAATCGTTGATGTCGATTTGGGGGCTATTGGTGTCCATGCCGTTATCATCGTCGCGTTCGGCTTGGGGTGTCTTCTACCTCGAGACATCCGTAATCTGAATTGTATTTCGTAATCTGAACATGTAACCTGTTCTTGGTAGCGGGCACGTGCACGTACCGTCAACAAAATGCGCCGGCCGGCCGATGAATGTGGCATCACCGGGGTCTACTGCATGATTTATGCTACTTTTCCGTACTTTTCAAATTCGAATATTTCGGTCATTTGGACCCGATTCATATGTTTTACTTTTACAATATGCTAAAATAAGTGTGTTCTTTAGTGTGTAGCAGAAGAAATTTTGTTTCGAGCTGTCATAACAACTGCACAGTAACCGACAGTTCTTTGACATTTGTGTTCAGAAAGGTTTGCCATTTAATCATGAATAAATTAACACTTGAACAACGCTACCAAGTTGTGGAAATTTATTTTCAAAGTTAGAGTTCTGTTCGCGAAACTTATAGAGCTCTTCGCCCATTTTATGGTCGACATAATCGACCTTCTGAGCAGGCTATTGGTGCGGCGATGGATAACTTTCGTACCACTTCTTCATTGCATGATGTAAGACCACCAACAAGATAATGAAATGTGCGTACCGAAGAAACTATTGCTTCTCAGAGTGAAAGAGAACCCAAACATTTCAATTCGGCATCGTGCTCAAGAACTTGGGCTTTGTCCGTCCACTACATGGAAAATTTTACATCAAGATCTTGGTTTATATCCTTACAAGATCCAGTTGGTTCAAGAATTGAAGCTTAATGATCATCGATTGCGTCGTGCGTTTGCAGATTGGGCTCACAACCAATTGGACCGGATCCATTTTTTACTGCTAAATTTTATTCAGTGACGAGGCACATTTCTGCATGAATGGGACCAATCCGGAACATTATCTTGAGACTCCATTGCATCCATTAAAATTGACTGTTTGGTGTGGAATACACGCCAACGACATTATCGGTCAATATTTCTTTCGAAATGAGGAAGGAGCTACCGTTACGGTGAATGGTGTGAGATATCGACACATGCTCAATACAATTTTTGTTTCCAAAAATCCAAGAGTTAAACATCGACAATTTATGGTTCCAACAGGATGGTGCTACGTGCCACACAGTCACCAAAACCATCGATTTATTGAAAGGACAATTTGGTGACAACATTATTCCAAGCAATGGTCCTATCAATTGGCCTCCAAGACGCCCTTTGACGCCTCCAGATTATTTTATTTGGGGGTATGTTAAATCCATGGTTTATGCTAACAAACCAACAACTCTGGAAGGTTTGGAGGTCAATATTCAGCAAGCCATTTATGAAATAGGTAAGATCAAAAGTATTGGAAAAAGTGGTCAAAAATTAGACTCATCGGATGCGCTTCGTAACGATTAGTCATGGTGGTCACATGCCGGAAATCACTTTCAAATCATAAATGGCATTAAATTTACTTTCATAAAAAAATAATTAAAAAAACATTCCATCAATTTTTAATGTTTTATTTCAATTTGAACTTCTCATGCATCTAAAAAAACACCCTACAATATGATCATAAGTTTCTTACATGCGGCCCGCACAACATTTTTAAATTTGTAGCTGGCCCGTTGTAAAAAAAGGTTGCTCATCCCTGGATTAGATGATCTACAACATCAAAGTTAGCTTTCGATACAAGCATTTTCTCCCACCGGAAGTCAAGTGGAATCTAGTCCAAAGCCTGGTATTGTGTCACTTCGATTATTACTCCACCGTGTACTATGGATTCCTAATGGGCGCCTTAAAGAACAAACTAAAAGTTCTCCAAAACGTACGATATATCTTCGTTGCGCATTTAACATCAATCGCTACGATCACATTACGCCGTCTTAAAACTCGTCCAACATTCTGAAGATCAAATCTCCCTTTGATCTGCAGTACTCTCTATTCCTATATAGAATCTATAAATCCGGTCTCCAAAGCTACCTGCAGAGATTCCTTAACCAAATATCTGAATGCCATAATCGGAATCTTCGCTATGGTGGAATCCTTTCCACCAACACGTTTGAAGGATCTTTCCAATTCAGAGCTTTACGCTTTTTCAATAGATTCTCCGATTTCTATCTATTTAATAGCCGGATTTAGCCTACGTTTAAGTCCCATGTTAAGGAACGCTTGATGAACGTTCAAAGATCATCAATCCTTTAGGTGATGGTTGACAATTAGCTTGCTGAACCAGCTACCTCTTGAACAATGGGCTGCACTCTCCTTTGTATTTATTTGCATTGTTTAATAAATTGTTAATTATTATTATTATTATTAAAAATTAATATATCATTTTAGACGTTCAAATAATTACAATAACATTTATTTCAACTTGCATCTAATTATTTCCGCAACAGTCTTTTTAGAACGCCTTGCATGTCGACTAGCCTAATAAGATTAGAAATCTAATAGCAATTTATTATTCAAGCAGTTAAAAAATAAATTGGTCAATACAGCAGCTTGATGGGGCTTCAAACCAAACGGAAGAGCGCCCCAAGTTCGATTTAAAAATAATATGCATCAAAAATTAAAAACTACTGCTGCAAACAACCGCACAGACTTCCTTAACCTGGGTTTAGGTGGGCTCCAAATTTTTCGCTGTGAATGATACAAGGTTGAAGAATAAAACTTATAGAAAGTGCGTAACTTTTTTTTTTCCTGTTTCCCCATTGGGTTAAACCACCCAACGGGGGAGTATACTCTGCTGTTGGATACAGACCTAAACTTAAAACTAATTAATTAACATGTAATCAATGTAATACAAACGCAAACTTATAACTAGGGAAAAATGGTAACACTTTTGGAGTTTTTGGAGAATTGGGAACAACAGGTGAAGAGGATATGCGGAGCATCATGGAACGGCTTGCAGAGGAAAGCATCACATATGGGCTGGAAATAAATCGCTTGAAGACAAAGATCATGATTATAGACAGAGCCAATAATAACCAACCTCTAATACAAAGCGTGGCCGGGTTCGCGGTAGTCGACAGTTTCCAGTATTTAGGATCGACAGTAGATAATAATGGCGGATGCGAACTGGAAATTCGGAGACGATTGGCGATTGCCAGAACATCATTGACAAAACTGAAAGAATTTGGAAAGATCGATCCATTACAATAAAAACCAAACTTAAAATAATACAAACACTGATATTCTCAATCGCAACTTACGCCGCGGAAACATGGACGATTAAAGCTACCGACGAACGAAGAATAGCCGCGTTCGAAATGTGGTGTTATAGGAGACTGCTGCGCATACCATGGACGGCACGTAGAACTAATGTCTCAATTATAGAGGAACTCCACATCAACAAAAGATTGGTCGAAATAGTCAACCAGAGATATCTGGGACACATAGCAAGAAGAACTGATACTATGGAAAGGTTGATTGTGGAGGGAAAAGTGGAAGGAAGACGACCGCGAGGAAGATCGCCAACGCGCTGGATCGATCGAACTAAAAATCTAATAGGACAAGGACTGCACGAGTCCATCGCAGCAGCGCAAAACCGCAACAACTGGCGACGAATAGTCGCAGGCATAGCAAATTGATGCCACCACACCTTGCATAAGGGTTATGGACGGAAGAGAGAGAGATTAAAACTAAAAATTGATAAAACATGGTAATGAGAACAAATAATTACACAAACACATATTAAGGCAAGAGATTGACTGTCCCTGCCCTGTATATGTTTAGTGTTGGTGTTTTTGTAGAGATTTGTAGAGATTCGTCAAGGTGTGAGCCATGGCCAGAACGAGAGAATGAAATATAAGAAAAACAAAACCGGGTTTGAGCATACAATGGCCCTTCAATATTCGATGTTGGTATGAGCTCAAGCTCAGGGTGGAGTATTAAAATCTTTAAGTGTTGAAATTATATGCTTTATGAAGGTGGTGAAAGAGATAACTAAGGAAGGATGTTTAAGAATTTGAAGGAGGTCGAGTGGAGAAACTGAGTATAAATTACAGAGAGTAAGATGGTTAAAACGGGAAGATACATAGCGTGGGCAATCGGACAACAAATGTTGTAGAGTTTGTCTACTCCTTGAATCGCAAGGACACACATCAGTAGGGCAGATCTTAAATCTAAATAGATACTCGCGCGAATACGAATGTCCCGTCAATATCTGCGTCAATTCAAAAGAGGTGTCGAAGGCACCTCGGAACAGTCGAACATCTTGCAGTGTAGGTAAGTACTGCCGGGTGGTTGAACCTTGAACGGCATTAATGTACTCAGAATTCCAAGTACTTGCCAGTTCAAGGCGAATCACCCTTCTTGCGTAACTCAGAGGGAACTGGGTGTATGCCAGGCGACTGTGCGACACGGCCGCATCTTTGGCACATAAATCTGCAACCTCGTTCCCTCCTATACCACAATGAGCCTTTACCCACACGAACTTGATGGTCAACTCGTTCCTCAGACGGAGAAGAGAACGATGGATGGAAGTGACCAGGGGTGAAGTACAGCTTCTGTCGCTGATGGAAACAAGCGAAGATAGGCTGTCGGAGAGGATACACGCTGAGTGCACTCTCCTGGGGGAGATCCAATTCAGGGCAGCGTCAATCGCATATAGCTCGGCATGATAAACACTACAAGTATCGTGTAAGCGATACTTGTGTGTTTCAAGCCGAGACTCGTGGTATATAACGATTGCAGCGCCGACCTCCCCGCCTTCCAGCTTGCTGCCATCAGTAAAAATAGCCACATCCACCCCGTCACAAATTCGATCGACTTCCTTGGAGTCGCCTACCCTGTCGAAAACTATCGTTTGCCTATAGCGGGGATGCAACATCCCTACAGGCGGCGTACGAAGTTGTAGGACGACGTCTTCCGGAAGGCGATTAAAGGTACCATCCACCTTTACCCTCTCTATCTCCGCCACCTCTCTGATCCTTAGCTCTATCGGAGTAAATCCAGCTAAGGCTAACGCAGATATCGCCGAGACCGTACGGAATGCGCGAGTGGCCCTAATGGCGAATGTCCTTTGGAATGAGCGGAGCCAGCGCCGCGCGTAGTTATACTTTAGCACATCACACCAAATATACGCTCCGTAGGTTATGGTAGGTTCTACGACCGCGTGGTATATCGTTTCCACGTTTATTGGGTTGATACCCCACGTCGGTCGCACATACCTACAGAGGTTGTTAAAAATCTTGCTAGCTTTCGCAATTACGTGTTTTACGTGGATGTTAAATTTCAAATTAGCGTAACTTCGAGTGAATAGCCAATGTTAAAATTCTGAAAGGATACAAAATAGTTCAGACAAGGAACATTTTTAGTTTGCAAACATTCGGGGAAGCCGAAATTTCGTAGTCATGTGTCCTAATGAGGCTTCTGTCGGATTCTTCCCCTATTTTCATTTTTACGAAAAATTATCATATAGAAGAGCAAAAATTTTATTACGAAATACATATTTCAGAATTAACTTCAGATGAAATGTAAGAAAATTTTATTCTGAGTAAGAATTATTCAAAAACTTGATTGGAATTTCAAGTTTTTACTGTATGGTCATTTTTGGATTAATTTTTATTTTAATAATATTATCCCATAGGAAAATTTTAAGAAAACATATTTTAAGCTTTTCAATTTTGATTTAATGTGAATTCCAATTGGTGAAGAATCATACAGGGGATTTTAGGGAAATTCTGAAGAGTTCATTAGGACATATGTACAAATTCACATGTCTTCCAAATTTCAGCTAGTCTGGATTGTTTTGCAAGCTGGAAGCAATTTTTCGCCTTTATTATCCAGATTAAAATGGTTACCTATATGTACTATCTTGAATACGACAATTGGAACTGGTCAAATTTAAACATAATGGAAGGCTACTCTTCTTCTTCTGGTGCCTATCCGTTTTGAATGTTGGCAATCATTCTGACTATGCTCATTTTATCTACCGTAGCTCTAAAAAGGCCCACTGTTGTTGTGTTGATCCATGCCTTCAGGTTCTTCAGCCCCGATCTTTTTCTTCTCTGTTGCTTTCACCCCTTCATGAATAATTAAATCTGCAACCCATACCGTTGGAATTTCTTATAACATGCCCCAGGTATTCCAATTTACGCATTTTTATCTTTATGAGTAACTCTCGCTCTTTACGCATTCTTTCAAAGAGAATCTTTTGGTAATACGGTCTATTCAAGGGAGAATACATCGTGTTTTTTCCACGAAGCTTCCGTGAAGGTCCCAGTTTAATCCCCAGACGGCAGCACCGGTAAGACATAGCATTCCAATAACTTGATCATTGTTGTTAGCGACAAGTCATGACATTTAAACAATTTTCAAAAAGGTGGCTCTGGCTTTCTCTATTCGGGACTTTATCTCTACAGAGTGATGTTTATCCCTACGGAGAAAGTTTGCACTAAACCTACAGAAGTATACAATACGATTGGAAAAGTAAGAGATTTTATTTCCGATGTCCCATAAGGACTTATCCTTCATTTGATCTGTCAGCAACCAACAATACATTACCACTTCCTTTGCAGCTGACACTGCTGTTTTGGCATCTCATTGAAAACCCAAATCCAGTAGCTATAATCAAAAAGTTACGAATAAAAGCGAATGGTGACAAATCAACAAACATGCCCATTTGATTATGTAAGTTCTTCTATTATGCAGGACGAAATTAAATGCATGGTGCCTTACTTTGAACCCTCGACTAAAGCAGGGCGAAAACACATATTTATGTTATAATCGTCTAAAACTGGGCCTCAGGCACGGAAAAATGTATTGTTTTATGAGTTGCAGTTCTCGTCTGGAAATGGAAAAGAATTTTCAACAATCAAGGCGATTTTAAACTTGTTTGGGGTTTTGTGGGGAATTTGCAACTCAATAAATGGATCTACAAGTTCCTACTATAAAAGAACAAAACACCATCTTGACTAGGAAACTCCTTGTTGCTCCTGGAGCGAAGGGCCTTAAGGGATAAATCTGCTAAACCTCTTTCAAAAAACTTTTCTACTAGGTTAATTGTTATCTATTGTCATTGCTATTTCTTATTATATAAATAAAAAAATCAATGAAGATGGTAGATAATCAATTTTCAGTTAACTTGAATAAAAAATTTCAAATAAAAATAAAAGGTGTTTCTATAATAAAATAAAATTAGATTAATGCGCTCTTTTATCGCGTAGTTAAAATATTTAATTGTGACGCGTTTCGACCTCAAACAGCCATCATCGGACAACAATACCATAACATAAACTGAACAAATTAACATCAATTAAAAGAAAATTCTTTTAATTTAAAAAACTAAATTTAAATTTAGATTGAATTTGAAAGGCGTCACATAAATATTTAAACTATAATTTTTATTTTATTACATCAATTTTAATCTTTTAAAAGTCCGTTCGTTTTTTAATTTCTGCAGCTAAACGACTTCATTTGGATTTTGATGGTGTAAAAAATTGAGCTAATAAACTACACTAACTAGAAGAATTTGATTAGATTTGCCGTTCTAATTTTTTTGCAGTTCCAATAAAATGTGTTTTGGTGACACTTAAATTTCCTTGAAGTAAATTTATAAACGTATAATTTTTTATCAACATTCCATAAAATGCTTCCTGATTTATATGTGTGCTAAAAGCGCCAGTTAAAGTCACTTGAAGCTATAAAATTTATATCGATTCTTAATTGTAATTAAAATTAACGCAACGTATTGATTGGTTACATAAGCCTGTACGTATAAATCCACAAAATAATTTCTCTCCGCATAGGGAAACATAATATAATAGAAAGAAAGTTGAGAAGGAAAACGTTTTCGAAAGTCTATAATTAATTAAACTAATAATTATTAAATTTTCTTTGTCGTATCCTTAGAGCATAATGAAAGATAATAATTTAACATACTTTTATTAAATTGTGCAAAATAAAATCGCAAGCTTCATACAAAATAAAATTAAAATCAGTTAATAAAACAATCTAATCGTAACATAAAGTTGATCAGTTTTATGTATTTACAATTTAAATAACATAAATAGATTAGTGCTCAAAAGATACAAATAACAGCACATAGTAGATATTATTTGGCAATTCGAGAAAATTAAGGCACATTCTTACTTTTTAAAAAATATATAAGGATTATAGACGAAAGTCGACTGGTTTTCCACGTTGAAGGCGCATGCATTACAATAAAGGAAATTTGATACAATTTCTGCACGACCTTGTGACTAATAATATTAACAAGAATTCCTGATCGTGTCCTAGAAAGTGGTTGATTAATAAAACTTCTATTTGAAAAGTATAATCGCTTTACACCAATTACACCACAATTTTGTAAAATTTTGCCTGCATATTAGTTATGATGTTGTGTAAGATGGGCGTGACGATTTTGCTCACGTTCTAATATCGAAGCACACGGACTTTCACTGAAGGAACCGCTAAGGTCGATCCGTTTACCTTCACACTAATTTTTATGTCGACGAAGTCTTAATTTTTTTCATTTGAGTCCACATTCCACATTTTTGCAATAATAAAAGTTTACAAATTTTTAACATCACATTTTATTTACACTAGTAGTAGGTTAAACCTTGACCTCTCAGGAAGTCTTCGAGCACTCCTCCACCGACTAAACCGTGGGGTTGTTGGAACGAAGCTGGTTGGACGTAGTAATATTGCTGTTGTTGTTGCTGCTGTGGTTGTGGGGATGGATTTGCAGACTGTTGGTAAGACTGCTGAAGCTTAAGGGATTGGCTTTTCAATTTTTGTTGTCTCTGTTGTTGCTGTTGTGCATATAATTGAGCAGAATTTTGGAATTGTAAATCTGTTTGTTGTTGCTGATATAAAGTTTGGGGTGATGGTTGTGGTTTTAGACTTCGGTACAATGGATTACTTGGTCGTTGATATTGTGGGATAAGTTGTTGCTGTTGTGGTTGGTGCACGTATGGTTGGATATTGTGGTTGAACGTAAAATCTCCTTCGGTTTGGGGCAACGTTTGGTACAGTTGGGTGTTGTATAATCCTGTCGATGGGTCGAAAACCAATTCTGATGAGTATACTTGCCCGGCTGGATTTGGCGATGGCGTTGACGATGATATTTTCTGTAACTTGGGTGTGGTTTTTGGAACGGGGCTAGGTGACTGTGAAAGTACGCTATTATCATGTTGGAACCTCTGGAATTCAGATTCAAAATCAAGATTACCACGTGTTAATGATAGGGGTACTGGGGAAACAGTGGATGGAAGGAATGCAGGTCGTGGGGTTACTGATATTTGTTTTGTGTATAATGAGGATGGTCTAGGTGTTACAGCAACTTGCAACAACTGAGGTCTGTATGTTGTTGCTGGTAGTTCTGTTTGGGTTGTGGGTATCGTTAAAGGTCGCGGTGTAATGTTTATTGGACTAGCGCTTTGTTTGTAAATTATTGATGTGGGTGTCGTTGCTGATAACAGTCTGGGTCGTTGGAAACTATGTGCCAAACCTTCTGATACCTGTTGTTGTTGTTGTTGATGTTGGTATTGAGGTCGCGTTATGTATTGTGGACGCACAGTGTACGACTAAAAATGTTTAAAAATTACAATTAAACACAAGAAGAGATGATGATACGTAAAAATGAAGATGTATGACGGTTACTCATCCAGGTAAAGTTAAAATAGTAAGTATTTATTAAAGAAGTCGATGAAAGAACCTTCAAGTGTAAGTATTAAAGAGTAAAGATGTTAGGATATTAGTCACTCGATGGAACTGACTTGTTAATTAGTTACAAATTACACCACCAACACTCTTTACTTACTTGAACAGGTTGTTGTTGTCGCAATACTTGCTCTGGTTCAGGTTGAACCTCCTCATCTTGTTGATAATCATTTTGGAAGAAGGTAACAGCAGGTTTAGCTGGTAAGGGTCTTAAAGGTCTTACAGGTTTGGAAGGATAATTAGCTGGTAAGTTTTCGGGTTCGTTGCTTTCTTCTTCTGGAAGATCTTCTTCTTCTTTTGGTGCGTTTGGATCGCATGGATTACCGGACACATAAGTAAACTCTCTTTTGTTACCGTCTGGATCCACGTAACCATATTTTCCTCTTACAACGCAATCGGTTCCTCTGGTTTCTTCTTTGAAACTTCCATCAGCTGCTTCGTAACCGAAAGTGAAAGAACCGTCATCGTTTACTTTGTTATAATTTCGGATCGTTTGAACTGGTGGAACTTTTGGGGTTTCCTTTGCTCTACCAGGTTTAATTTGGTTTTGCGAAACTCTAGCTTGTGGTTGAACGTAGTTGTTTTGGGAAACTCGAGGGGATGCCGTTGGTTGACCGTAGAGGCCGTTGTATTGGTCAGCGGAGACGTAAACAACTCCACCTCGTTGTTGGGCATCCTCTCGAGGTTCGGCAGCGGCGTAATATTGGATAGATTCTTCTTCCTGTTCTTCGGCCACGTTGTGCACTGGAACTCTTCGGGCTTCTGTGTTATGGATTATCGTTGTTCCGCATAGAACAAATAACCATATCTGAAAAACGATCTGATTTAGTGTCATGCTAACTTTTTCATTCGCCACTTAAATTTAATTAGAGCAATTATTTCTTAACCGAAAATTAAAAGTTTTTGTTTGTAATTGCAACAGCAATTATTGTCATATTTTCAGGCAAATGAGAATTTCAAAGAAATGCAAACAAAGTAAAGCATTTGCTTTACATGTTATGAAAAAATAATTAACGTAATTATGATTTCCATAATACAATTCTATTAAAAAATAGGAAAAGTATAACAAAGCTAAGTGCTTAATAATAATACAATTTGTTTAAATTTTTGCGATATGTAAAAGAGCTTTCTCCAATTGTTTTTTGATTATCGAAAAATAATTGTAGTTTTGTACCTACAGCAAACAATGCATTTTTTTTAAATAATTATGTACAGAGTGTTCCATTCCCGATTGCAAAAAAATTAAAACAGTGATTTATTTAATTGCTGCAAATCTGGAACAACATTTTATTAATTGTAAAGTTTAATGGGTAAAATATTAATACGTTAGACTTTTCTTGTATTTTTCCACTTGATTAATTAATCACCTTGAACTTTTATTGCACCAACTGGATGTAATTGTTACATATTAGCTTATTAGCAGAGTCGTAATTTAAATTTTGGATAGAAAGGTTAATAAAAGTTTTTGCCAAGTTTTGTTGATCATATGCTCGACTGGACAGCTATTTCATGTTCTAATGTTGCAAACGTTGTTAAGTCGAGTAAATATTGTATTGCTACACCCGGGACCCGTAGGCCGTGCACGACTAGCGAGTGTAGACATCTATTATCTATGGAATATCGAAATCACCACACCCATTTAAAACCCACTTGAAATCCTTAATGGGGAAATGTCCATAACAATTTTCTTATACACACATAAATTGGTGCACTGGTGCACAAAAGAAGTAAAAGGAAGCTCGTTTAATTTGAAGCATTAAAAGGTGGGTGAGGTACGGTTCCAAAGATATTGGACAGAATCATGATGGGTAAACATAATAATCGGTTTGGCCATGGGACGTAAACATCATCTCGTCAAGACTAATAGGAAATCATTAACGTCAATGGCTTGCCATTGCAACCAAGTAAAGCAGCTCCCCGACTAAAATAGCATTTAAAACGTTTTCGACTGCTCTAAATTAATTTAGTTCACCAGAGAACGTATGTTTTGCGAACCTATTGAAGCAACAAGTGGAAGATGTGTTGGCGTCCGTAATTAATTGATTTGGCATTTGCATAAAATAATTAAATTTAGTACTACATGGTTTAATCATCCGATCAAGGAAATTTACGTTCTTTTTTTAAAATTTATTAGCCACTTTAGGTTATAAGAAATCTAAATCATCGGTTATACTTGAAAAGCCCATAAATCGTATGTTCCTAAAATTGCGGGTTGTACATGATAATTTCTTGCATCATCGATTTGAAATATCAAAAAAAAACGCGGATGTGTATCACTTGATCAACGATGTATTAATTAGTTTAATTTATTGGAAACTCTTACTAGTTTAATCTGTACGCGTTTGGAATAAACAAATAAATCCAGTTTCCATAGGAAGTTAATGTTCAATACTGAGAAAGTTGATTGCTTAAAGTTTTTTTATGAGAAATACGAAAACTAGGAAAATGTTTGACACCATTCGATTACATTCTATTTAAACTACTTTTACACACAAGAAAAAGTTATTGTAATGGTTTCGTTTAGCGTGTAGAGTTTTGTATTACATACCGCAATGCGCGCCGGAGTCCGATGACTCACTTAAGGGTTAAGCTAACTTAATTAACGAAGCGCCTTTAAAATGTGACCCTCCTTGATATTAATTTTGCATTGAAACAATGCTAGGCGTCAAGAAATTAAGCTTGTAGGTTTTTCGCGCCTCAAATTTTTACAGAATTTTTGTGTAGGTTTGATTTATATAGCAAATATTTACAGTAACCAATCAAGCAAGGCGCTTTTACTAAAAGAAAAGCGAAGCGTTGGGTACAATGATACACTCGACCTCTGTAACCGTGTCCCTCCAATGCTAATAGAGAATTATTGGCGTAATAAATTGAAATTTAATAAATTAGCAGTCCTACTGTGTAAATTATCGATTGCAAATTTATTTTCTTTTTATGATTGGGAAATTACATCCGCAACTAATTTAGGAGGCGTTATTATTACCACGCTTTGTAGTAAACCGGTCGAATAATTTAAAGAGTATAATTTGCAGATCAATAGGTGATTAGGTGAAGGTCGTCGTGGAATTATAACATCGTGAGGGCGTATATTATTATTCAACAAAATCATTACTTGGTTATAAAAAGATAAAAATCGTTTTTGAACTGTCAAGGTAATTTTCAGCAGCTTATTTGTATCACGAACAATCTACTGTTACCAAATACAATTTTATTGTGTATCCGGAATGTGATAAAATTAATTAATCGAAATAATTATAGACTTCTCAAAAGACCGGATCTTAAGTCGTCATAAAATTTTATGGTTTGCTTTTATCATTCATTAATTCGAATTGCTTCATTAAATTATATGTAATTTTTCAGATTTTTTCAGTACTAAGTTGAACGCACTTTGCTCTTTTAATTACGCAATTTTTAATTATAATTTTACTTAATTAAACCATTAAACATATACCTTGACACTATAAAGAATAAAATTTTCATTCTGAAACTTAAAATTGCTTAATAATTTAATGTTATTTTACACTCCGCGGTATTTTATAACACGACTTTTTTTTTTAGTGTCCACTTCCTGAATTGCGGCTCTAAATATGTACTTCTTATATAATTTACACTAATATATGTGTTTTAAACCATTTTTTAAGAATATCTACACGACGAGACTTTGAAATTCACGAGTAACCCAGATTTCAAGTGGAGACCTCAACGATGGATCAGTAACGAAACCGGAAATAAACCATCAAAAATATGTTTTCTGGTTTAGTAAACTAAAATTTCGGTAATTTACACTAAAATAATATGTTATAAATCTTTTTTTTCAGATTATCTACACGTTGAAGCTTTGAAATTCACGAGTAACCCAAATTGTAATTGGAGACTTCAACGATGGATCAACAACGAAACCGGAAATAAACCATCTAAATTTAGCTTAAACAGTTGCGACTACACAGACGAAACATTTTAAATGGACTTGTTACACTTGCACAAATAGTTCAGACGAATTGAGTCTCGCAGGTTATCTCATAGAAAATGTGTTTTAATTTTTTTAATTGTTGTGGAAACTCATTGTGTGGCGTAAACTTCATAATTGCTTGTAGGTTACCTAAGTACGCAAATTTTCGTGAGATTTTCGCTGTTGTATTATTAATGTTCGTTGCGTATCTTGAAAACCTTTGAAGTTATTAATGAGCCGTTCGTCTTATATTACATTGGTTACGTTTCTTCGTGAGAATATTCGCTATTATCCGACATTGTTCAATTGAAATCGAACTACTGACCTTTTGAATTGCAACTCCACACATATAAGTTAGGCAATTCTTGTCAGTAAGGTTTTATAATCTCGATTTATGTATTTCCATATAATTAATTAATTTCAAGAAAACGCTTTGTTGCCATACAGGATGCTGTTTAATTTGTGAAAAATGAATAGTTAGGTAAAGTTATAATGTAATTTCGGCTTAAGCAATATTAATATAATAAAGTTACCAGGGCCGTGCGAATACAGGGGTTAGACGGAGACCGACCCCTCGATTAGATGACCTTTCGTGCTTCAGCATGTCATCGGTAACTCCATCAAGGACCGACCTTTCACTTCTTCTGCGAAGAAGGGCAAATCGATTCCAGTAAACAGAAATCCATATGATGAGGAAAATGAAGGTCAATTAGCCTTTGTTTGGAATCTTCGACTATTAGCATCCTAACCTAACTTATAGCGCAACTTGGAGCTCTTGGTACACTTTCTTCTATGAATAACTTTATCAGATCTCGTTTTCAAGAAAACTGTTACATGACTCAATTTAAAAACCTTTCTAAAAGGTTACATGCTGTAACTGCGATGGAATACTACTGCGTACGTGGTCTTAGAAAATAAATTTATTATTCACGTTCTTCTTGTAACTTTTAATATAAAACTTATTAATTTAATATTGCAATATAAACAAATCATTTAATTTAATTAATTTGAAAAGCAAGAAATTGCAAAAAATCAACAGGTTTACCTTCCAAATGAAAATTTTGTTACGCAGTAAACGGCTAAAATTTGATGACTACAATCAATCATTTTAAAAGTTGTGGTATGCAATATCGGCAAATTAAAAAAAAAATTTTGCCCAACAAATCGTGATAGAACAATAACAGTTAAATTCCATGTTTATTTTGATTAATTAAACAACTTAACTTCTAATTTAGCGAATAGAAAGTAAAAAAAAGCCAAGTATTGAATTTTTTCTTGACTTATTTGCTTTGAGACAAAAAGTTAATTGGGTGTTAAAATAATCATGTAAGTTCGTTTAAATTACCGAAACTAAGCACCTCGTTAATTAAAAAAATTAATGTAATATTTTATGTTTTTAAGAAAGCGCACTGCGTGCACCGCTGCACGGTAATCGTCCTTAAAAACATTTTTGCTATGAACATGAATTTTCTCAAATTTTCTACATGACAAATTTTTGAAAGTAAAAGTTGCACATATCATGCAAAATTTTGTTATTAAGCCAAGGATCTGTACGGTAAGTTTTATTCACATAATCCATTGAACACGAAAAGTGACCGATGCAAAAAATTTAAAAAACGTTGCAAGCGCACAGTTGCGTGACAAAGTACTTTCCTTGTGTACATAATCTCAGTATTACTAAAGAAATCGATCTACCATGATTACATAAAGTTTAGCTTTTGTGTGTAGTTTTTAAACTGCAAAAATCGCCCAGTAAGTAAATCGTTACATAAGGCACGGTACTTCCCAAGGCATTGTTTAACTTTTATGGTCTAATTTTGAAATGCATCATAAAATATTTAATAATAAATACGTTTTTTAGATAGACAACATCATAAAAAAATAATAAAAACAAATATTATCTTTATCACTATAATATACGTCGTGTTTTCTCCGTAAGTCTGCAGGTTACCCACACGACTACACCGACGATTAATTTTGAAAGTCGTTTAAAACTGTTTTAAGTATTGACAAATTGAATATATAATTAAACTTCAAGGTGTTACAATTCAAAATAATAACCAGTGCAAAGAATTTCAAAATCCGGTTAATTTTTGAAAAAAAATGTGAACGCACGTTAAATCATTTAACGGTCGTAACATCTTCAAAAGTTAACCGATTAAAATTTTTCTGAACTTTTTTATTATATTTTCTGTATAATAAATATTAGGTGCACGATTAGGTGTACCTACATAGTTTTCGAGTTATAGCTTGTCAAAGTCAAAATATTATTTATCTGCAAATTTTCTCATTAATTGTAATTGTAGTGCCGCTTTATAATAAAATATGCATTCAAAAGTATACATTATAATATAACGGTAATTAAACAGACTAATTTAGTCCTGGTCCACAGAGTTGCAAACCTCATTTAGCTTGCAAACGATTTCCTTAACTTTGTTGCAGATATGCTTTAATTGAAAATTTTATAAAATCGCCTGTGGTGTTATTTTTAAACTAGAACCTGATTGCCTTAGTTGTGCGGCCTAAAGACCGCACTTATTCGTGATTTAATAGGTTGTGCGGCCTAAAGGCTGCATTGACGGGTTGAATCAACGGATTATAGACTTGATGAGTCAATTTAGACTATTACAGTATATTATGCTGATAAATACAGTCCCGGACTGATAATAATTTAGTTATCAAGCAACTCCCTGGGACCCTATTCTAGAACTCACTCGATTTCATTCGCATACGAAACTACGTCACTTTCGCATACGAATCAAAAATTCGTATTCTCAAGCAATCGTCTACGAATATTTGCGCACGAAAATTACACGACCTACAACGTGTGGTAGTTACGCATGAGAAATTTGGTCGTGTGCGACGACGAATACTTGCGCTTGCACTTTTAATACTTAAAAGTGACATTTGTGAATCTGTTTTTGCAATCTGTGAATGCTTTGTAGGTAGAAGTTATTATAAATAATTATTATCAAAAAGTTAATATTATCAACTGGCAAGTTTTGATGAATTAGCAATAATGTTAGCTGCGATTAAAGCGGTAGAAGATGCCGAAATTGTAGCAGAATTACATTATGCTCCTGAGTATGCTTCGAAAATTATTAATGCTTGTGCTGTTTTACACAACATTTGCATTACAAAGAATGTTCCTGAAGGTGATGATAATGGAGATTTTGGCCACATTGAGGAATTGCCTAACAACGAAGAACCAGCTGCAGCTGGCAGAAGGGTGGACTCTGATTTAACGGAAGCACGTAGGTTACAGAAATTACTAATAAGAAATTATTTTACAATTAATTAGTTTAATTTATGTATACATATTATATTATAAAAATAGTGAATAAAAATATATTAAATGAAATTTATTATTTTAATGGATTTAAACATCTTAGCGCTACTTATGCAATTTATTTAGTAGATACTCGACAAGTGCATTGGTAATTTTCTCTTTTGCTATTACCTCTCTTTCTAAAAGTTCTAATTTTTTTTTGGTAGATCTCTTTCCTTTTTTCTTCAGTTAATTCTGCAAGCTTCTCACTTGCAGAAATACTTTGTTGCAGTCGTTGTACAGCCACTCGACGTTTTCGTTTTTTACCATCTACATTTTGATTTTGGAGGATCACTGATGCTGGTATATTATTTGGGACTGGTAAATTATTTACAGAAAGTACTTCTGTTGGTGAAGGGATAGTAATATAGTGGGAAACGTCTACCGATAAAGGGGTACAAAACCCAACATCTTCTAAACCCATGTATTCATTTGACGTTCCTTCTAGGCCCGACGATATATCGAAATCTACTGTCGATTCCTGCGTATCGGTATGACCATCTACAACATTTTTGTTTACGAGTATTAACGATAGGACGTTTTCTTCAATAGCACTTAATTTCTCGCTTGTTGGTTTCCTCCACCAGTGCCTCCAGTATATTTTTTTATAGCATTGCTTTTTCCCTTGGTTTTAGTCCTAATATCTTGCCAAGTTTTTCTCCACTGTTTCCAATCTTTCTTGGCACCCACCATGGAATTTAAGCGTTCTGTTAATTCCTGCCATTTCTTTTGCGCCGTCTTGAAAGTAAAATCGGATGTACATAAACTTTCCACTTAAAAGTTTTAGATTACATTGTAGATAATCCACAATTGCATCCTTTTGCGCCGATGACACATTTCCAACGCGACTTTTCTTAATAATATCTTCGCTGTTCATGATTATTTACGTTTTCAAACTTTTATAACGTCAGATTTTCCAATAATAAATAAATATAATCACGCATTACTATTGGTTCAGCCAGTTTGTTCGTTGGTTTAAGAAACGACCTGACGTAACTACGCGATAAAATTCGTGTGCCATTCGAGAATGTCCGATTTAAGCGATCATCAAATCGTATACGAAACTTATTATGCGAAATGATTCGTATGAGAATAAAATCGTGCGAGTTCCAGAATAGACCCCCTGGAGCGGTTCTACTATTCAATAAATTTTTACAACAAAAGATAAAATATAAAGAAATACGGACTTTTCCTATTAGCGCATGCCTGGATTAACAAGATTCCCATAAAAATATCTGAATATTTTAAGATAAAAAATATTTAGATTAAAAAAAGTTTGAAAACTTTTCTTGGTTTATCGATATTGCATAATATTCAAAGGATATACAAAAAAATACAATTTTGAAGATATGAAGAAATGGAAAATCATAATTTTCGTATAAAAAGTTGAATTTAGCCAAATTTAAGCACTTATAGTGACTTATAATCACCACCATTTACAACAATATACATCTGGTTTAAGGAAAAGGCTCACTGGGCATTTGCCTGGTTACTCGCCGACCCAGTTTGGGCTTGGATAGGTATAGAAGAAATGCTTTGAGAGTTATTTTACTTTACGTCAATTTTTGATTAAGTGGCAAGATATCTCTCACCTACACTTAACGTTTTTTTCTGACAACCAGAATAAATTGGACATTTTTCAAAATATCACCCCTGGAACTGGCTCGTGTCTTTTTCCAATGGGAGTGCACAAAATTTAAATAAAAAGCCAACATGTAAAGTTAAAAAACATAATGTATTTACTTACAAAATAATTTAATTCAAAAGAAGCTACATGAGGGTCGGGGGGGGGATTTCATATCGGTCTAGGCCATCTCCGCCTTTTCACCGTCAGCCATTTCGCCATCGCGAAATTGTTTTTTTTAAAATTTTTTGCATTAAAATTTTCTTTAAACGTACTTGAACCTTTTACACTTTTTGAAAGACATTATAAATATACCTAAGGTGGAACATGGGGGTGTAATGAATTTTTAAATTAAAATAAATAAATAAAATAAAAAAACTAAGCAAGAAATAAGTTTTTACAGTTAAAAGCGTTATCAAAATCTTCTCTGATGGCTTACATTTTCCTTCGCACATTTGACTCACGGTATTGGAACTTTAAACTTTGAAAGAAATGTTAAGTTAGAACTTTACATAGATTTACCATGTAAATTTACATGATAAAACATATAGGTCTACATTTTGCATTTTTAAAATCAAAGCCAATGTATTATAATGTAAATTTACATGGTAAGTCTTTGTAATTTTATTACTTTGCATAGATTTACCATATAAATTTATAACTTTACATAGATTTATCGTATAAATTTACATAATAAATTAATTATTTTTAAAATTTTTAATAAAGGTATTTGTGTGGACTCAGGACCCCTGGGTTGGTAAAAGTCACCATTATTATTATCATCGACATATTTATATGTATCATCCTAATGTATCGGTGTGCCTGTTAAATGGAATCGATAATCTGGTCCCTCAATGCAGCCTTTAGGCCGCACAACCTGGGAAATCACGAATAAGTGCGGCATAAGAACATCGCCTTCTTCCTATCTATTTGTTTACAACACATCCTTATTGGTTTATTTTTTATTTCAGTGCAGCCTTTAGGCTGCACAACCAGGACAATTCTGCACGAGTAAAAAACCTCGTTTCATAAACCTCAATAAAATCTGGCTACGGCGCTGTCGCGTGGTCCAATCTGCTAAAACATCAGGCAATATTATCAGTAAGTAGTTACGGTCTCCAAGTCGACTCAGCCTTGTAGTACCAGAAGTAGAAACCCATTTCCTTCATGATGTACCAAACAGCAGCCTTACTTGCTCCAAATTTAGTAACTTTGTAGGCCGTTCTAGGTTAGTGCATCCGGTTCGATTCCGGGCGACGTACGCACTTTATTTTGACCTTATGCCCTCCAAAGGTAACGAAAAGTTATTGAAATATAAATTTCCTATTAAAATCCTTCTCGAGAGGAAGTGTATTAGTTTTACCGTGGTTCTGTGTCCACGTAAAACTGAATGAAGGTCGTATGACCTACATAATATATTATGTGATAACATTTCGCACCCACGCCACAAGCGTTAGAAAGAAGGTCACCAATGTCAAGATGATTGATCAAAAAGATACATATGAGTACTTTCACTAAGTGGATAATTTTTATTCTTCGATATTGGAATTCAAACTTTCCGTCATGCTTTTCTTCAGCATCGTGGTTTTGCAGTCGAGATACTGCAACCATCTTTAATCCATGTCTTACTGAATAGAGTTTGATTCGCCCCAGTAAAAGGGCGGACTGGCTATATTGAGAATGTTGATAATTTCGAAATTTTTTCAGCCCTTTAAAAAGCTACCACAGTTAATTTTTTTAATTATTTGATTAAAGTTACTGATTAGTGACCCTACCAGACAATTTTGACTTTTTAAAAGTTTATCCAGCTAAGGTTCTTCCGTTTGGAAATTTTATTTTAGGCTAAACTTAATTTCAGGCACGACCAATTCAAAATTCATCAAAACAAATTATATGATGTGTTATTAAATTTTTTATATTCAAAGGAATTGCGTATAAATTGCTCTGTAAACGCTTTGTTCTTGAAAAGGATCAAAAACCGCCTGCGGAGTTTTATATTCAATTGAATTTAACAAAAAATGATTTTCTTATAACTGGACGTTTTTTTCCTATTGTATTTAATATTTTTCAATAAATTCAAAATTGTTGAAAAATACAAAAAATTAAGAACACGAAAGATAAAATTTGCAATTAAGTAGACAAAAGTTGAAAGGAAAAATTGGTCAAAACAAATATGATAAAAGTAAAAGTAAAAATTGATAAGAAAAAAGGTTACAAAATATAATTCTAAAAAGCTTTGAAATGTAATATTTTGTAATATTCTGCAATGTTACTGTAATATTCAAATAACTTGTAAAAATATAAATTTGCGAGCATTTAAAAAAAGTTATATAAAAGTATAGAAAATTTATTTGATGTACATGTTGACATTAATTTTCCATGTCATGGTTTATATGCAAACATTTTATGTAAGTTTCATAACATGGAATTATTAAAAAGTCATTTTATTTTTAAAATCTAGAATAAATGAAAAATTATGCATTTAAAATAAGGGGGTAAATTAAACAGAAAACTTAGTAAAATAAACTCGTAAAAAACTATAGCTTACGCATTCATGTTTCTATCATTTACCATCATGAAAGTAAGCTTAATCAAAGAAAAAATTATATTAATTGAAGATAAAATTAGAACAATTTTTTTTGGAAAATTAAAAATCAAAATTAATGAAAAATTTGAAATGAAAATTTTTAATAAGTGTAATAAAATATTTGTAATTGTTTCCATTTATCATGTTAAATTAATTAAAAGGTTAACCCCTATTTACGGCATCCCCAATATCATAACATACTCCAAAAATTGTCCAAAATCGATTCTATTTTTGTTATATCTACACACGATGAAGTTAATGGGTTAACCTACTTTAGACAACTTCTGTCCTACTGTCCTGGCTAGACTATCTTACTTCCTGTCACAAAATTATCAAGAACATCATCGTCAGTTACAAAATCAAATCTACGTATTTCACAAAGAAAATCACACTAGAATAAATTATTAGAAGACTTTCCATAAAAAATTGGAAGAAAAAGATAGACAATATTTGCATTCAAAGAGCAAACATATACCATTACAAGCCCCTCCTAGACATAACAAGGACGACGATTTTGGGCCTTGGAATGTCTTGAGAATATCCTGTGACCACTAAAAGTGGAAACGGTGTTTCAAAATAATTTTTTCAAATTATTTAAATGACCTTTCATGACCTTGCGATCTTATAAGAACAGGGACTATTATCCCAGTACAGGATAGCAAAGTTCAAATCCAGCACTCCATCCAATATCTTGGAATATTTTGATTAGCACTACACTTCTTTAATATTATAAAAGTGAGAGTGAAAATGATGATCTAAATCCAATATCACTTAGCAGAGCAATTATTTGATCAAATAAACTGGATTTTTCTACTTCTTTGGATCGCAATGCAACAAACCGTTATCCAAACTTGCCGTAGGTCGTGTTTTATTAAGGTCACTGAAGGACATCGAAGGACACCCGCCCCGGGTTCGTAACACAACTTAAATTTGAAAAAAATTTCTATTTCTTCACAGCTTCTCGAATAAATTTTGTAATTTTTATTTAAAAATTTGTTATGTAAGTAAAAGTAGTCAGCCAATCACAGGTGGTTACACATTATAAATCAAAGAAATCCGGTGAAAATAATTGATGAAAGTAATTAAAAATCCCACATAAAAAATCATCCATAGAAATTGTAATGCAATAATTTTCACATAAATATTTTAAAAACCTTCACACATATTAACACTTCCTAGTGTTTGTAAAATTTCCACGAGATAACAATAATTTCGAAATTTAAGTAAAAACGTTAACATTTAATTATAATCCAACGAAAAATTTTGTAATATTTTAGGCTCATCAAATTTTATAATAAACAATTGATGTGAACAAAAATCACTGCGAACGTAATTAATTATTAACTTATTTGTTTATTATGTATGATATAATGTGAGAAACAATGCGCTTTTATAATACAACAATAAATAATAATTTTATTATTGTTTATGTTGTAAACTTTCAAATTTTGTCACTTAATTAGATAAATTTTAGTAATAAACCTGGATTTTTCACTTTAATTTGCTTTACTTACGTAATTTAAAAAACCGAATTGAGGTAAATTGTTATAATTACAGGTTTACTTAAAATAATTATATTTTGAATAATTGATATTTAATTAATCGAATCAGGTTAACTCTGCTACTTGATATCGTATAAATTTAACAACATTTGCGGTTTTAATACCTTAAGTGAAATTATTTTAATTAATCGGAGTAATAATTCATAGTAACTAATAAGTGGTAATAAAAATTAATAATAATCTTGAATAAACCAGGAAAAAATTAATTTAATAATTAAATATACACAAACAAAACAGCTGAATAGAAATTATTAACTTTCTAACATTTTAAGGAAAGAAATTAAAAAAGTTAGTCATGCTATTATAGAAATTAAGTAAATTCCTATTAAATAATAATTAGTTTATTTTTATAATTAATTGATCGGTTTATTACATCATAAAAATTTTGCTCTAAATTAAAATTTTTCTGATTTATTCCCAGCCTTGTGTTCCACCGATTTTCATAAATTACAATTGCAAGTGAGAGAAATTGCAGTTCAATACAATAAATAACATAAAGAGGTCAAGTTGTTATTTTTTTAAATAATCATTAATTGTGCTTCTATAATTACGCTAATTCATAAGGAGAGGAACTTTGATTTGTAGGAAAGTCGGTTTAATCAAAACCAAAACTTTCCCTTAAATTAAAAAAAAACATTAAAATAAAAAAGAAAAACTTACAGAAACTTTTAGATTCATTTTGAAAAATGTATCCAATTTGGCACTAACTGGAACTAATTTTTTAACACTTTGTAATTTTACAATTTCAGACAGTCACTAAATTGTTAGTAAGTGGTAATAAACAAATGTCTTTGAGACGTAAGTTGCACTACTCTTTATAACCTGTGCACCTTCTTAAGAAGGGGAACTCTGAAGCTGAAGAAATTGTTAATATTAATGTACCGTGTTTGGATAGTTGCTCTGAACACAAGGAATTCTAATACATTGTTTATAATCTTAAGAAATTTTTAAGTGTTTATTACACTTAAATTAAAAATTGCTGCACATTACGTAATTGGCTCAATTTTTTTTTATTTTATTCAAATTTACTGTTAAATGTAACAGAAAAATCTTGAAAGATATTATGGGAAAATGTTGTAATTGATGATATTAGTTTTTAATAAAAATCAAGGTAAAAAATTTTAATTAACCTTAAATTTATTAGAGTGAAAGTGAAATAATATATAGTATAAAAGACTAATGAAAGTAAAAAATTAGTTAATGGCAAAGACGATATATTTATTATCGAGTTTTGCAATAAACGACTGATTGACAAAATTAATCTTCGCGCGTGATGGCAAATTATTAGATAATTTTTTAAAAAGTGACCCCATATATTTAATTTATTCCGTTTCGATTTCTTATCTCTCGACTCCAGATCTATTGAGAACTTTGTGATAAATTTCTATAACACAGCTCCATCATCCCATACAATATCGTTGACATTGGCACGACAACCTACATCATCATCATTCACGATTGTATCTTTCAATTTATTTGTCAACACGGTTTTTATTCGTAATACCAGAAGCTTCTGAGGTATTCAAATTAATTCATTTAAATTTAGAAAAGTTTATCTAAAATAATTAAGAAAACTGTAGGTCTGAAAGGTCGCGGCACATTTGATACTCCTGATTTTTATTTTATCACAAAAAATTGCACCCGGTAGTTTGAGATCAGTTTTACATTAGAAAGGGGTGCCGGAGCAGGAACATACCAAGAAAGCTCAGAGTGTAACCACTGTGTATAGAAATTATCAGGTTACACAAATCCACGACCTCACTGCAAAGGTGATCGAATCCCATCAGATAAAACAGAGACTTCCACGGAATCGCTTCCAAAGTATCACAGAATTAAAAAAAGGAAAGTAAACATTATAATTGATTGCTGGCACATATAAAAGTAAAAATAAAGAATCAAAACAAATTCATATTGTGCTTCCATTTGCCGAAAGGTCAAAGCAAGAATTTCTGTCGAGTTCTAGATTTGAACCCAAAATTTCCGCACTACATATATAAAATCAATATAAATATGGTACATTGTGGTGTTTGAACTCTTTGTGAGCCAAAATAAAGGATTTAATCCCGTCGGTTCCCTACCGATGGGCAAAAAATATAATAAAATTGAGAGACGAAGCAAATATGATAACATCTTATGGCAAATACTTTCGCAGGTTGATATACAATCCTCCCGACCTTTAATCCATTGTTATCTCACTTACAATTACAAAAATTACAAAAGTCAAGGTTTTGCTGATCTTGGAGTCCGGGTGTGGACTACTATTCCCTCAATTTAACTATTCGATACCCAAGGTGGTGGCATATAGCAAAAACCAATTGGACACGAATTCAATTTTGATGATTAAATTATTGTAAGCGAAATAAATTTTTTATCTTGATGAAAACAGTTTAATACTATGTATTTTTTAATACTTAAACATTCTATTTACTGCGTGTTGTCCATTTTCTATTTATCTGTTCGTAACGTCCTTCTCGAAGGTTAAGTTTTTACTAACCGCTTAAAAGGTTCGAGTGCGGCCTGAAGGCCGCATAACCATGGCAGTCGATTTAATTATAAAATTAATATTTCTTGAAATATTAAGAAATGTGGCCTACCGTAATTGCCATGGTTGTTGTAGGCGGCACGCAAAAATTTCCAGGTTGGCAATTAAGAATGAACCAATCAGAAATGTGTTACGAATGTTGGTTTTTAAAAATTCAAGAGAGTAAACTTACAACATTTATTCTATAGGCAAAAATCTGATGTAAACCAGGGCATGCGTTTCGTTTTAATTTTAGATCTGCATATAACATTTAAATAATTCCAAACAACTAAGGAACTCGAACCCTTAAGACCTAGAGAAGTAATCACATAAAATCAAAAAAGAACAATAGAGAAAATTCATCGATGTCAGTTATTTTGTTTTATCAGAGGAATTTTAACTGAAGGTAAAAAGATTGAGACCCTTTCAAAGAACGTCCAAACTACCAAATTGGTTTTTGGAGAAAATTTATAACGCTATCTTCATTTTAAAATATGATTTAATACCTTTTGTAATATAAGATTGTACCAAATTTCTGTTAAATGAAATGAAAAAATGGCATTAGAACATCCATGTAAACTCTTGTTTTTTCGTAAAGCAAATTTGTTAGTTAGGACGTTTTAACTACGCACGGCAGTATTTATATCTGTATTTTCAGTATAACCTAAAAGATACACAGCTCACTTTAATCAATTACACTCTCTGTAATCATAATGTAATTAACCACCTGAAGATGTTAGAATGTGACGAAAATGTGTGAGAATTATATTTTACAGTATAATTTACTCATCGATGAATTTATTTGTGAAAATTTGTGCTTTTCAGTTCTGCAAAATATTTTGTGCATTTTTATAAGTTACAACAAAAATACAAATGTCTTATTTTTCTTCTTCAGCTTGTCACGGTCCACTCTTGAACATAGGCTTCTTATAATTCTTTCCGAACCTTGGTCTTCCTTAACCACTTCCGACCCGCTACATTCCTGACATCGCTTCGTCGAGCAATTTTTTCAGATATGATTAATATCAATTTTCACTGCATTAATCACTTACAATTGTCATTGGACGACAATTGCAAATAAACGGCTGTAATGAGTTGTTTAAAATTTGAATTTTAATAGCTTAGTTCCAAACAACGATTATTTCCAGTAATATTACTACAACTAGGGGTGGGCAATATCATTTCAAATGTATTTGAAATACATTTTACAAAATACAAAATACAATTGACACAATACAGTATTTCAAATACAAGATGCAGTATTATGTTATATTAACATAATAATAACATAGTATATTATGAGATTAAAAGTTCTCGGCTCAGCCAGCATGTATTTAAAATACAAGAAATATCGCACAACCCAATTTGAAATGTGGACTCGAATTTCGAACTTATTAGTTTTCATCAGCACAATTTACAAAAGGATTGTACGAGCGCATTACGGCTATTCTGCCATCGACGAGCAAAGTAAGTAAATACTTACAATTATAATTACTTAGAATAATTGCAATTTTGTAAGTATTTACTTACTTTGCTCGTCGATGGCAGAATAGCCGTAATGCGCTCGTACAATCCTTTTGTAAATTGTGCTGATGAGAACTAATAAGTTCGAAACTCGAGTCCACATTTCAAATTGGGTTGTGCGATATTTCTTATAGTATATTATGTTATAATGACATGAATAAATGGATTTTGTATTTCAAAAACTGCATCCTGTATTTGAAATTCTGTATTTTGTAATTTGTATTTTCTATTTTCATAAATGTATTTTGTAAAATGTATTTCAAATACATTTGAAATGTATTTTTCCCACCCCTGGTTGTAGTAATATTACTGGAAATAATCGTTGTTGGAACTATAAGCTAATTAGAAAACAGTAACTTCATAATATTGTAAAGATATTTTGCAGGATTTTTTTTTGAATTGATAGCAATTTTAGTTCATTTTAAAGTTTTTATTTTGAAAATTCCATGAGGTGGAGATAACAACCCCTTTACCCCCCCCCCCCCAATGGCACGAAGAAAAGCTTCAAATCAAAAAATTTCACTCCGCGGAAAAAATTATCAGCGTTTCCTTCGGTACAAATGAGATCGCTTTTGAAAAACATAACAAATCAAAAAAACTTTATTCGGAAACTTCTGAGTAGGTTTTGTCAATTAATAGTATAACAATTCTTGACCATTAAATATATAAATTTACCGTATTTTGATTTGGTTTAAGACGGGGGGGGGGTTGGTATGTTACACCACCTGCTCACAAAATTTTATGCTGGGATGGGGATCTGCAGAGTTTTTCAATGAGAGGGTACAAAATTTATTTACTTGCTCAAATTTATTATCTTTATAATTATTTTGGATAGTAATTGTTTACAGTTCTGGGTGGGGGAGGGGGGATGTGCCCTTTTATCCTATAGGGCAAGCTGCTACTGTTAATTACTAGAACTGCAAGTGATTGCCGTTCCGTATAAAATTGGTCGTCGTAAACTGTTTGAATATTTAATCATTTTTTGTGTTTTTAACAAAACCAATAGGAAAAAAATATAAAAAAAATATCCTTGTAAAATAACCAAGTAAATAAAACTCACTTATAATTATTTTTAAAGATTAAGCTTACCTGATAGAATTTATATAAGCTATCAGTTTTTACCGATTTTTAAATTTTACTCCCTTCCCTCTTTTCAGATTATTCAAATTATAACATTCAATTAATTATTTAAAAAAATAAATCATTTTTAATAACATTTTTTTTTAATTCAAATTTTCGAGTAATTCCTATATTTATAATAATTACAAGGGCCATTTGGAAACGAAACAAACGTATTTTAATGCAAATCTTAATTGTTTGGAAAACTCCTTAAACACGTGAATTATTATTTCGAGATGGAATGTTAGTGCTTAATATTAAGATCGTAACTTCAATTCTTAAAATATTAAATGTAGAAAGGGTCAAGTAGCACTTCATTTTAAAGCTAGTTAAAATCGATTTTCAATAAATTAATGTTGTGCTTTATTTGTTTCTAATAAAAATAAAAGAAATTTTGTTTAAACTTCTACTGGTTTCTAATATTTTTTGTTGAAATTGTTTTTCAAGTTCAACATTGAAATTTTGTTAAAAATAAAAGATACTTTTAGGATTCAATTTCTCAGAAACTATTGGTCCAAATTCAAAATATAAGACACGGTTGAAAAGAGTTTTTAACTAGCATTAAAATGATGTGTTATTTGACCTCCTTGGCATGAATTGAGTGAATTTAATACCGTTAAAGGGTTGAAGTTACGATCTTGCAATTAGATCCAAAAGTCTTCATCCTCGAAAACATAAATTACTTTTTTAAGGACTTTTCCAAAAATGAAGAAGCGATCAAGTTTTTCCTTTACAATCGAAAAATTGCTACTCTGCTTCTCTGCAAAGTCTTCACGCTCCATTTTTCGAGGGAGGTCAATCCTCTTCTTCCTCTTTTACTTTTAAGTTAATTTATCCCTATAGTGTTGATGTTCACCAAAGGGCCGCACTAAGAAATTCTGTTAAGTTAACCCACAATTTTAGCGCTGTAACTCACCCAGTGATCACACCAAGCAACTGCTGTTTTCTAAAAATGAAGATAAGTGTCCTAAAATACGCTTCTTTCGTTTTCCAATAACCACCTTGTATTATACTGATTTTCATCTCAAAAGTAGCCATCAGTTTCAATACCTTTTACTTTTCAGTGAATTTGGGTTGAATGGATTTACCAATCCATTCAGATATTTGCAATAGAGGAAAAAATCGGCTTAGTTCCTTAAATACGCTTTGGAATGCAATTAATAGTCTAGAAATTGTGTCGATGATATTTCCAAGTGCTTATTAGTAGAACAATGGGGTTTTGCCTGAGAAGAAACATTCAACAATATAACCAACAACGATATCATATTAGATCCTAACATTTATTGGCCTCCAGGCTTTGACCATTCCCGCAGACGTTAGGCAAAAATAAACCGTATAAGAATGAATCATGCATGCATAAATGGAACTCGAACTCGAATGGATCTCAACAGGCTATACAAATTCCTCATCTAAACAGGTTTAAAAATGAACGAATATTTATGGGATGGAGGAAAAATTGAAGGATAAAACTACGAATAATAATTAATCAATTTCATTATTCAATATTCGTGAAATATTCCTGTATCAATTTTATGTAAAACGTTTTTATCAAATAATAAATAGGTTTTTGGAGAGCCCTAAGTTCGAGGCCCATATTTAATTAATCAATGATATATATGGTCGTATAGTACTTGCTTAAAGGCAATATAAGCTAAACGATACACGACAACGTGGTTTTTCGGTCAGGTGGCTACCTTTTTACGCTTAAAAAGTATTAGGTTAGATAAATCCATAACATTATACTTATAATTTTTAAGAAAATATGGATATTCACAATTTGTTCAATTCTATAAAATCGTCAGCCATCGTTACGAGTTATAAACATAAAAGGTAAAATGAACGGAAAAAATTAGAAAAATAAAATGTAGGTCAAGAAGAAAACAAAAATTCACCAATAAAAATATTGTCTGCTTCATAGCCCATGTCAAATTTTTATAGTTTTTCACTTAAATTCGGTTCAGTAAACTGATGATGTAGACTGTAGAACTACATCCAACTTTTTATGTTGCTTGGAGAGTTTTACACGATGAATGATTCCATGATTTATTTAATTTTAAAAATGAAAATTCTGCACCGACTGCTTGTCTGACCACTTCTGGATACATTACGCCACCAATGAAACGGTTTTGGGAAGATTAGGAAACGAGGAAGAAATTATTGGAATTGTGAAAGAAAGAAAATTAGCGTATTTTGGACACCCAATTAGAAATGAAAAGTGCCATCTACTGCAGTTGAGACAACAAGGAAAGAGAAGACCTGAAAGAAGGCGAATTTTTTGGCTAAAAAACCAAGAACCAAGAACGGCCTGTGGGCAAGAATGATCACCAACGGCCATTGAAAGCACGGAAAACTTTAGAATAAAAATGAAAAGGGGATAAAGGATGGAGGAGGAGAGCTAAATGGAAAATTTAATATTTTCTATTTTAATCTCCAAACCGAATACGTTTCCTCAGTGCTAAAGTTGAGTATGAAGGACTTACAGTACAGTCGGTTCGGAACAGTTAAATGTTAAAGAAGGGTATTACAGATAATTAGAACCCACAGCTGCCTATAACGGCTTGAGTAATTGTGTTACATAATATTACAAAGAATCGAACCTGGTGCTTTCACCCCGGTAGTTAAGTGCTCTGTTATCGGCCTAACCGCACACTTACAACATGAGAAATGATATTAAACTTCAAAATTCAGATTGCTATCTACCAATCAGGAACAAATTAAATAGAAAAAAACGGAAATGGAATTAAAAATTAAAAATATAAATCGTTCAAAAAATTTGAAAGCTGCATTTTCTTTAAAGAGTTTTAATTGCAAGTTCACTGTTAACAATGCACTAATATACAATTTTTCTTCATTAATTTCTCAATCTTTGCTTTTAAAATTTTGCAATTAAGGAAACTCTTACTTTCATTGTTCTAATGTACACATTTCAATTGATGTGATATTTTGTTAAAGAAATTTTTATATAACTTTAATTAGTTCCTATCAGACAAGATTTTGTATAAATATTTATATAGTAGTACGATATAACTTTTAAGTAACTCTTTTCGTAACGAACAGCAATGTTCTGATTTTATTTATTCACAACAATAGAAGCGCTCATGTTGGCTGTCAATATTGCAATTAAAGTCTGACAACACAATTAAAAATATTTTTGCGTTTATTTATAAAAATATGTCAATTACAAAATTGCTTACAAAATATTGCAGATTAAATCGAAGTAATACATGTGATTGATATGCACCAACACTTCAGTAGAACTACTTTAAACAATTGTGAATTTTAAACACACGATTATTGGTGTTGCATGCTTAACAATGCATGAAATCCTTCATCAGATTTACTTTTTGTTTCAAATTTCTTTTCAAAATATTATTGCTATAGGTACAATCGCTACCCAAACGGACACCCATTCGCCACGACGCGCCACAGAGGCGTAATTAACTCTCGAGGGATAAAATTTATTGTTAAAATATACAAAATTTCAAAAATGTGAATTATATTTGCATACCATTATTTAGGCACAATAACGAACGAGATTATGGAGGACTTCGAAAGTGAAAGTACTTCATGCCTTAAAGACAATTTCTATTTAAAATAAATTATAATTATTAAAATAATACACCGTATTTAAATTTTGCTACATTTTTTTTTACATAATCAACTTAAGGTTTCTGTAATATTTCTCTTGTTTATCATAACTTGTTTTGGTCCAATGTTGTATTATTGATTTATAGTACAAAATTTATTAATTCAAATTACGATCGGATGTCGTTTATAAAAAATTAAATGCCAAAAATTTGACCATAATATTACGAAATTTTTAGGTTTGCGTCCTTAAATTGCAAAATATCAAATATTTTTGAGACTTGCTAGCGCAATTTGTTTGTGTCTGACAAAATATAATACATTTATACCGGGTGTGTTCGTGTTGTTTTTAAAACTTGACTGTTAAGTTGTTATTGCATAATGGTAAACAATACAAATGATAAACTTTCCATGCACGTACCGAGTTGCCCTGAATGACCAATGCGTTGCAGTAAAATTTGGGGCCTGAATATAAAATTCGTGACCCACGTCATTAATTTGACAAGTATTTTTTAACACTTATTTCTATAAAAGTGTTATCTACCGGATAACGAAAGTGAAACTTAATTTACTTTCTAAATTGATTCAAGTTTCAAAAATTATCTTAATTATCTAATTTGGTAGTATTGGGAATTTTAGAGAAGCGACGACAAAAACTATCGACTCTTTGTTATTGCAAAAATTGCTTTTTTGATTAGCGGTTGCTCAAATAAAAGTTTGACCTTATTTGGGATTTTACCTTTTGACCTTCCCCAAAGTGCTACATTCCGATTTTGTAAATGTTGTACTAATAAGTAATAACAATAAGTAGGTATTCTAGATCGCCCCACACATTCCCTCTCACTATGCAATCGTAAATGTAATACTTGTATTCAATTTTGATTGCAATCTCATTTCAAGGTATGCCATGAGTATCATGAACGACGCGACGACTGTTTTGCGGATTACAAAATTTACTTCTAGCAAATTTATGGCTTCAGGAAAATTTAAATCGTCTAATAGGATTCATTATACGACTGCCAGAACCAAACGTGAAAGTGTTCAATAACTAGATGGCGTCAGCTGGAATCATACGTTTTGATAGTTTTTCCATCCTGGATGTGACTAATTTAGTCTGTCCTTGTGTGATATGGAGTTTTTTTTTATCAAGACTTAAAAAAAGTCGGCACTATGACATAAGTTGCTAAAATTCTTGCGACTGTTCCATTTTCAGTGTTGTTTAATGCAAATCAACAATCATTTTCACGTTTTATAAATCATCCTTTCGGTTGCAAATAAAAAACGTGTTTGCGTGACAAGTTTACGAAGTGGTATTTTTACTTCAAAAATCATATCAAGGTCATTCTGCAATTCATTCAGGTGTAATACTATTTGTAAGAGAATTTTTTAAATCAAAATTCTGCATATTGAATAATTCATATATGGGAAAAATATTTTGAATCACAATATTGTTTTTTAAATTTTTGCTCCTTCCTCAGAAGGAAATGGAAAACTACCAACCACCAAGGTGTAATTTACCTAGGCTCCAGGCAAATTATATTTTTAACTTGCAAAAGTTCCCTAAAATCCCATGTCGGCTTCATCGTTTGGCAATTTTATTCCCTCAATGAGGTTTTTTACCGATAACTCGCTTAATTTCATTTTTACGAAAAATTACTAACAGATAAAATTTGAAGAGTAGAAATTTTTTTCATAATTAATTTCAGATGATCGAACTGTAAGAAAATTTCATTCTGAATAAGAGTTATTATTAATTTATATTAATTAATACAATTAATTAATTATTAGATATAGACATGGTTTTCCTTACGGAAATCAAACCGGATAATTAACTTCGAAGCAATAACTGAATGATGCATTAAATCAACAATAAAGGTCGGAAATAGTTATATTAGGCCTATATGCACTAATAGACTTTTCTATACACAGAAAAGGATATAGAAAGGACCCAAAAAATTATGGCATCAGGATTAACCGCACCTTTAAAAGACTCTATGGTAAAATCCTATCAGCTTTGCTAGAGGAAGAGCTGGACAATAAAATCAGTGCAAAACAGAGTAGTTTCGGGCGTGGAAAATCTTGTATGAATAACAGAATATCGGTAGGGCAGAAACCTTTGTAGATCAGAAGGCTTACGATTCGATTCCTAGGAAAAGACTCTGACAAGCACTGAAGAAGTTTAACATCAACCCACAACTAATTGATATTATCCGAAAAATGTATAAGGACAACAAAGTACATATGAGGGAGTGAGTTCCAAAACTTGTCTTATCACAAAAGTAGAATTTCGAGTATTCATGAAAAACCTATTCCAGCTTAACTAATTGATTTAGGCCCAGTTGTTCAGTTTCGGGTTATTTTTTAACCTGGGTTATTTTCCATAGAAATGATTGTTTCAAGAATTGTTTCCATGGAAAATAATTCAGGTTAAAAGAGAACCTAATACTGAACAACTGGGCCTTAGAATATCACTTGTGTTATTATTATGTAGTAAAATTAGAACTAATTTAAGTCATGAAAGGAAAAATATATTCTTCAAGCCATTTTTGTGATATTAAATAAAATAATTTGGATAAGAAGAGTTTTGATGCAAAACAACGGATAAGAATACATTTGAAAACAATTTTAATAGATATTAGGACAATTTTGGAAATACAACAACTAAAATAATTAGAAATTAAAGATTTTTTATTAAAATATAAAGAAAAACAACTACACAAATACTATATCGAAAACATAATAATATTGAAATAAAATTAAATGTTTAAAACATCCTGTTCTACAGGCGGTTCGTCCATCTCTTTATCTTCTTGAACATCTTGTGGCAATGGTCTTAGAAGGACCTGCTTGTAATAGTCTAGCTCCGTCTGTTCTTTCCAATCGTTTCCAAAATGTTGCTTCAACAGCTTATTAACATCTTGTAGCTTTTCAGTTTTAACTGGAACTTGGGATGGAAGCTCCCTTAATTGTAAGCGGTGAGTTTTACCCTTTTAGGCTTCTATACAAAGTATAGCAAGAAGCCTTATTTAAGAAATGGTTTGAAGATTCCTAAGTCACTGTTATATGCAGTTTCACCTTTCAGAATAATAGAACTACTATTGTTTTTTTTTTCATCAGTGTCAACCGCTTCGATGGGGCAAACTGAAAGTGAAATTGACCAGGAGCTTTGACATTTACCGCAACTGCAGATTTGAAATCATATACAGGGACATCCTTCCCAACTATTTTAACTTTACCAAATTTATTAAAAATATCCAAATATTCCTGAGGTTCAATTATCGTGTCTTTTTTTCTAAGTACCTTTTCTATACGGCCAAAAACTCTATCGGGTGGAATATATGAGTGACCAACAATTTATTTGAAATATGAATTCTAAAGAATTTATATTAGCAGGCGAGTCTTCCAGAAGCCACTTTGCAAGCATTCCTATCATTGTAATATTCTTATTCTGGCCAGGGCAGCCATCCGAAAACATCTGTAATTTTTCAAATCCTAGAAGGTCACTATTGCTATGGTACACAATGGAAGCTATTTCATTAGATCCTTTAAAATGCTGATCTTCAGACCAGGTAAATATATTGACAGTTTCAGCAGTTTGCTGATGTTTAGAGTGCCCCTCACAAATAGTCATATTGTATTGATAGAGCTGCCTGGAATAATAGGCCATTTGGTCAGGAATTTTAGGCAAAACAAAATTTTTTTGGCAGTCAAAAGAAAACTTAAACACTGGAGTACCTTGCTTTCTTAACAGATCATGGAATGCTTTGGCCTTCGCCTTGTGAATTGTATACCTTGCCATTGCTGTAGCCTTGTCCTGATCTTTTAGGACTTTAATTTGAGACTTTAATCTTATACATTCAGAACATGCATCTGTTGCTGGAGTTTTGAAGCTGATATTGAAATCATTCATAAAAATATTCCAAAAGTAGTGATATTTTACTTTTTTTATCTGTTTCTGCTTGATTATTATTGTATAATCTCCACAATTTACGAACGCTATAGTCAATAGGGAAATACTCTCTTACACTATGCTCGCGAGTGTAATGTGATTCAACACATTTCAATTCTTGAATAAATTTCCTCACTTCCATTTTTTTATCAATGTATTTTTTTGATCTAATGTCTCCACCACGGTTTTCTCTAGGAGATAACCCAGTCAAATGACTTTTTTTTACAAATGTTCTGCACTCTAAATTTAGAAATTGTTTTGCCACATACCTGCATAAGTCCAAGCGATCTTGACTTAATGTAATATGTGATTGTTATTCCTTTTTTAGGTCCATTCTTGTCACCTGGACGTCGACGTTTAGGATTGTTCTGTCCCGTATACTTTAGTATAAAATTATCTTGCGAAACTTTATCTGTGTTAGCATAAAATGCTTCATGAAAACGTCGCATATCTTGCATAGGTAGATCATTACACTGAAATTGTTTTTGCTTATGTATGCACGTAGGTTTCTTCGGCAGTCCTTTTGGTTTCCTTCTACAATAAAGACACTAATTATTACTATCTATAGACTACTAATACTAACTAAAAGCTAAGTTTTGTTCAAGTCATGTAAAAAATTATAAAATAATAGAGGTTATCCTTAACTTACCTTTTAATTTTCAGTTGTTCTTTCTTCCACGTTATTCTGGATGGTTTTTTCTTCTCCCTTTTCCCTCATGTAATGTTGGAGTTTCAAATTTCATTTTAAATACAGTTGACTCGCGATAATCCGACAGTTACGGGACCGAGGGGGTGTCGGATTATCAAAAATGTCGGATTACCAATCTTTTAAAACTGAATTTTGACTTCTAAGGCAAGAAAATTTAAGTTGAATAAAACAAAATGAATAATACAAATTTATTACATATTTATTATAACATAAAACAATACAAATTGCAGCAATTACCTATGTACCGACAGTACATATTGCTATGACCTCCCTTATATTAAATCTAGACACGTCTTTTTGTTGGGCGCCACATTCAAATAGAATAAAAATATAAAAATAATGTAATCTTTTGGTTAAATTGCGTGCTAAAATTTAAATAGAGAGCTCATCAACTTGTCCCTTTCTTATAGCTCAGCCTGAAACTCTCTCAAGGTAATGCAGGTATTGTGATTAAATAGGGGAAGTTGCTTATTAGTTGAAATTTTTGCTCAATGAAAGAATGCTTAATGATTTTGAATGAAAATAATACTTTACTGTGTTCATCAGATAGACGATCCACTTCTTTATTTTTGGCTGATCTTTAAAAATTGGAATACCTTCCTGTAAATGTTTTATAAACAATAAAAGATTTCGTTAAGTTAGAAATGATTTTATATTCAATAATATCGCAATGCGCCAAAATAACAAAATAAACAGATTCTAAATCTGTCACCACAATGGTTTACAAATTGAATACCAAAAATGTAGAATCGAGATCCTTTTCTTTCTTCTGTTCTTCAAATGCTTAAATATAATTTAAGACTTTCCGTTATATTTGAACGGGTTAAATGTTTTTGTAATTAAATTGTTGCTTTTGGTACTTTTGGACTGTCAATGACGCGGATGATGAATTAGCGAGATTCTCTTCTGCTATCTCTGTTTGCCAGTGAGATGTGGATGAATTGATAAGCAAAATTTAAAATTATCCAAAAAGTGAAATGTAGGGTAAAGCAAATTACTTTAAATGCTTGGTGCAAACTGCCCCAATTTGACAGGTAACTGCAAAAAATTTTAGACCACCCTCCGAACAAAGAGGTGAAAACTCTCGCTTATAAGCTGCTTCAAATTTATTAGGGTATCAATATGAACGAGAAGAGTTCACATGAGAGATTAAAAAAGAAATTACTGTTTACATTACCCCAAAATTTACAAAATTTAATGGGGTCCATAAATAACATCACGCGTGAAGGGGGGGTTAGATCAGTGTGGTGATTTATGACCATGCGGGGGAGGTGAAGTTTCCACAATTGGAAGTTCGCTGAGAAATTTTTTAAAAATGAAGATTAAAAATTTAGCATTTTATTTTTAATTTCGCTTTAAATTTAGCAAATTTGATATTTTATTTTGATGATATTTTGATATTACTGACGGTTATATAAAAGCAACGTTTCTGGCGAAAACTTTCGGAAAGAAAAACGAAGCAAAGGGGAAGAAGATCATTTAAAATTATTTCATTAGTGTGACTGGGTGAATTTCTGTCTTTGCTTATGCACTTTTGACTGGTTAATATTTTTATATTGTTATTGAAATCATGCCAAACACATATTGAAATACCATGGCGGCCAATAGGTCGCTTGATTTTCTAATTAAATAATACTATTAATGGGCATAAGAACCAATAAAATAACTAACACGTAACATACATGTTTCGGTTTTTTAAACCATCATTCGGTACTAACATATTATATTATGTAACTATAAATTAAATTATACGAGCAGTATAATATAAACATTTTATAGTACTAATTAATGTATTTTAAAATATATAAATGTTGAACGATTAAAATGAATATTAAAATATATAAGCTTTAAAAGTGAACCAGTTAATTAAACAATAAAACATCAGAAGATAGTAATAAACATCGCTGAAAGCTTATAAAAAGAAAATGTTTGATTTTTATCGTTTAATAATAATTAACTGGTTAACTTTTAAAGTTTATTTTAATAAATTATATATTTTAGTACTACTGAATGATGCTATGGTTTAAATACCCAAAGCATGTATCCATGCTAATTGTTTTGTTAATGGTTAACATATTTAATATATTTTTAGTAAAAAGTGACTAGACCTAATTAACCATTTTATTTGTTCCTATATCGATAAATTTGAATGTAATTTACGACATCCGCCTACTCAAATAGAATAAATAATATTATCTCTCCCTTTCTAAAGCGATTAAACGGCTGTTTATGGTATTAATTAAACTTTGCACAAGTTATCAACGCTATTTATCAATAAATTTCAATCAAAATTTTCACGATCGGGCGATCGGAATTCTCAGACAAATTAAGATAAAGCAAAATTGCTTAGTGTAATTCCTACTCTATTTATAGAAAACAAGAAAGCAATGTCTTGTTTTGCTCATTAATCATAACAAGTTTTAATTAAAATATCCCATACCTCTCTGACGTTATTGATGTAAGCCAAGATGACTTGCGTGTGTGATTTCCGAACTTTTTCTCATAGACCACAGGGCGATCCTGCACTTATATAATAATATAATACCAGTATAGCCGGTGCAACCAGGAATAGAATCAATTTTCCCGCTCACTACCCTGTCAAAATATGTTTCACACCATGTGGCTTGTCAATAATATATTATTGATGTACATATTATAGTAAACGTGTAAATCTGTAAAGCCCACTCACTTTCTCATTCATCCCGATATCTTGCAAACCCCGCTACCGAAAAAGTTAAAATTTTGCGTGGTTATTAATGTGTAGTTGAGATCAGATAGTAAGAAACCGCGGAAAAAACACGATCAAAATTTTTTCTCACGTATGTGACAATATAAATGGTATACGAGTATAATTATTAGGATATAGTCCTTATTTTGATTATATTAGACTTTTAATGTTCCCACTCCCTAAAATGGCAACTTTATTTCACCAACTTGAAATCAAGATATTAACAGTTTTTTTCATACGGTTTTTCTTATTTGCTTTGGTATAGTTGAAAATAGAAATTACTTGAAAGGTGGTAAAATTCCGATGTCTTGCTAAGATTTTGATTTTGGCCAGTTAATATTCAATTCAATATTAAACAATTACTGATAGAGATGATAGTCTTTCCTGACCCATTGAATTTTTTTAATAATTTGTAATTGACTTAAAAAAAAGATCACCCAGTAGTTGGCACTGCAATGGCAGTGTAAGCAGCACCCCGTAATTATTTATGAAAAGCTGCTAGAAGATGAAAAATATTGTTATATTTTTCTTTAGCTATCTTTTCGGGTCCCTGGAGCTTCCGTGACGTGTTCTAGGAAACACATGAAATGATGCTTGTAATGTTTTATCGTTCACATTAACACATGCTTAGATATGTAGGAAGCTTAACGTGGGATCCAAACCATGAGAAAAGAGAGTAATACACAGTGGCGCATGGTACACGACAAAATAACTCGGAATAATATTTTTTAATGATAGATACGCCGCTCAATATTGGACAATCTGACGTCACTTTTGGACCATATGTACATAAATTGTGGGACAGATTTAAAATATTTTACCAGAAAGTTAAAAATGTCATTTATAGTGGTCGCTCCCCTATAAAAGCAAACCACGAACCTCCACAGATGACCAGGTTAGTTTAATAACCCTCTTTCCAAGGTAATTGATTTGCGAAATTAAATTATTTTTTACCCCCCATCCCCCAATTAAAATTTTAGTTCAATATTCACTTTATAATTAATAAATTATTAAACCATTATATTTAGCTTTAAATTATTGAAGTTCAAATTTCAAGAACTTCTATATAAAAATGTTACAAAGAAAACCATAACCGTTTTATTAAATTATCTTTTTATTAATTATGTGTATGTCTATAACGCTAAATTCTTGTGATTCTTGAGAGCCTACATTAAATTTTTTTTCAGTTTTTCCGATTCTGCATGAATGGAATAATATGATAATCGTTTTAATTATTTTTATATGAATTATTTTCTCATTTATTACTTTTTTACTCGTGTAGGACTGTCATGGTTGTGCGGCCCAAAGGCCCTACTGAAACCGTTTTAAGTTAGTAACCAAAAAATAAACCAAAGAGGATGCGTTGTTAACAAATATCGTCATACGATTGCAGAACTAGCCTAACTAACATTTACAAAATTTTACAGGAGAGCACTTGAAAGGTTTAATTTTATCATACTTTCCATATAGGATTATAATACTCTATGAAGAATTCTTATATTTTTATTAGGATTTTGGACTTAGGATTTTTCTGAATTGTAAAACACATCTCATACTATAATTTTCTGTAATAAAATAAAAATCAAAATATTTGGACTTAAGCTTCTTCTGAAATCACATGACGATAGGTAGGCAGAAGGTGGCGCTCTAAGGCCGCACCGATTCGTGATTGCCCATGATTGATTTAAACCAAAAAAATATTTTTTTTTATGACAATGATATGGTTGAAGTGTTCAAGGAATCAATCTTCATCTTCACTAAAAACAATTTACAAGTGGGTCCGGCTGTTCAAAACAGAACAGGAGTCCTTAGAAGATGGTCGTCCTGTGATGCAGTTAGTCACGAAAAATCACGAAAATTAAAAACATTTCAACACATCAATTTATCATATGGCACTATCCATACAATTCTACATAATCATCTTCATGGATCAAAAGTTAGTGCAAGATGCGTTGCACGTTTGCTGTCTCCTGAACAGAAGAAACTTCAAGCCGAAACTTCTAGGCAATTTTTGGAGATGTGCGAGGCAGATTCGAGAAAAATTTTAATTAACTTTACAACAGGTGATGAGACAGATTCATTATTATGATATTGAATCTTAAAAAAAGTCTATGCAGTGGATAGAAAAGGGACAACCGCCACCTAAAAAGTTCAAAACTCAATCGTGCGCTGGCAAGATTGTGGCCACAAATTTTGGGAAACCTAGGGAATTCTGTTAATTAATTATCTGTGTCGTAAAGAAGGGAAGCTAACGAAAGATAAAGAAAGGGCAAAGTGAAGTAAAAAGTTTTGCTTCTCCAAAACAATGCACCAATTCACAAGTCGACAGTTCCACTGGATGCTATTAAAATGTGCAAAGAAATAAATCACCCATTTTACAGTCCAGAGCTGGTCCCTAGCAATTACTTTTTATTACCAAATTTAAAGAAAGAATTAAGAGCTGATGTATGCTGGGTAAAGCTATTTCTTCCAACGATATGTTGGAAGAAATCGAAACACTCCGTTAATTTTTTGAATTGTAATTCCAAATACTGCTTAAATAGTTCGCAAAACTATTAAATTTACAACTCTGAAAAAAAATTTTAAACTTCCAGGGTGGCCAGACCCCTTAACAGAGACGAACCCAATTGCAGCAAATGCAGTATGGGTTTACATGTTGTTGTGGGTACAATTTATACGCTTAGTCAGTAAGTCAAAACTTTGGATTTGTAATTCGGTTTGGAAAAAAGAAAATAGAATAGGCACAGGTGTGGTATTGCCGACCTCTAGAGCCACTGTGCCCAGTGTATAGAAGTGGGTTATGGTCATAATCTGGAACCCTAATTAACGCAAGGTGGTACGTATTGTATAGGCAATTACTTGCATTAGGTCTGATTCGATTGATCATAGCTAATAGCTCGACCAAGCTTACTTTCGCTGACAGGTCAGATAAAATGGCACCATTCGATCTGATATGTTTCGCAATTTTGAAAGCCTGGTCGGCTCCAAATTTCTTCCAAAATTAGAACTTCTTGATATTCATCCCTCTCATCATGCACTTTCCAATCAAAAGGAAAAGTGACAATTTAATTGCATCGAGCACTTTCTACCACAGTAACACTACCTATCTTGTTATTAAATTTAAAGTAAGTAATTAAAGTTTTATTAGCCTACAAAAGTACAGTAACTACAATGAAAAAGCTAAGAAGCATGCACACACTTAATAATTCATACAATTATAGAAACAACAAGGTTTCTCCTCAGCAAGCCTATACAACAAATGCCTATACCAAATCGATATACTGTTAAATATGAATAACGCTTTGTTGATTTCACAACACAATACATTTAATAAAATTAAGTATCAACTTTTTATAATACGTAAAGTTCAAGTTCGAACGTTATGAAAAATGAGCACCACTTCTAATTCTAATTATAATAAAATGGTTACAAACCTTGCATTTAGTAAATAAAACTACTACGCCTTCTAATTATATCACGTAACTTTATTTGTAATAGTACGGCACAGTGGTACACATACAGGGCGCTTAAAAATTTTTTTCCCATTTTGTGAGTAATTTTTGCCCAGATCGTGATGGCGTGCTCTATGGATAACGACCTTAGAAGGTATAACGGATTTCCTCGTTAATTAATTAAATAATTTTAAAATTTTATTGTGTTTTATTTTAGCAACAAACAATTCGTTTTCTATAATTTGCCTACAGCTGTTAATTTTAACCTTTAATAACGACTTTTTAACGATTTATTATAAGATTGATCGATAATAAAATTCGTTCCGAAAAGAGTGAAAAAGTTTTTGGAAAGAATTTTATCTATATACAGGGTGTCCCCGTGACAGTGGAGAACCTTTGAGGTGGTGATAAAGGACACTTTTCTAAGACAAATTTTCAAATAAAATTTTTGCCCAAGTCCAAACCCTTGGGGGGTACCTCCCTTTAAAGCAATTTTTTGAATTTATGATTTCAAACGGCCATAGCTCCGATATTATTGATTTTTTAAGGTTAATGGATTAGAACTTTTTTAAAGATCATTCGCTTGTCTACAAATTATGTTATAACCCCTTATAATCTACAATCAACGGATTTCGAGTTATAAATTAAATTAAGGGAAAAATCGTTTAAAAAAGTCAGGTTTTTTTTTAATTTTCTTGCGAACCCCGTATCTCTTAAACGAAACGTCTAAGAGAAAAACTAACGGCCAAAATCGGATAGGAAATTTAACGGGATACAACTTTCGTCAAATAAAAGTTTTTGGGCAACCAACCGTTTTCACAGAAACTCTGAAAATAATGAACAAGGTGTAGGTAAAAAATATAAATTCACATAATTACTAAAAATCTCAATTTGATTTATAGCATTTGTTTTAATGGTAAAACATTGTTAAAACGTATTAAATAATACCGTGGAACACCTTTTGAAAAGAGCACGGCTGTGTGCTGAAAATGAGGGAGGCCATTTTGAGCATTTATTAAATTAATTTTGTGAATTTATTTTTTTTACCTACACCTTGTTCATTATTTTCAGAGTTTCTGTGAAAACGGTTGGTTGCCCAAAAAAATTTATTTGACAAATGTTGTAGCCCGTTAAATTCTCTATCCGGTTTGAGCCATTAGTTTTTCTCTTAGACGTTTCGTTTAAGAGATACCGGGTTCGCAAGAAAATTTAAAAAAAACACCCTGAGTTTTTTAAACATTTTTTCCCTTAATTTAATTTATAACTAGAAATCCGTTGATTCTAGACGATAAGAGGTTATAACCTAATTTGTAGATAAGCGAATGATCTTTAAAGAAGTTCTAATCGATTAACCTTAAAAAATCAATAATATCGGAGCTATGGCCGTTTGAAATCAGAAATTCAAAAAATTGCTTTGAAGGGAGGTACCCCCCAAGGGTTTGGACTTGGGCAAAAATTTTATTTGAAAATTTGTCTTAGAAAAGTGTCCTTTATCACCACCTCAAAGGTTCTCCACGGTCACGGGGACACCCTGTATATAAAAATGGATGTATGTGTGTATGTATGTATTGCTATGTTCTCCTGATACTAAGGAGTTAAACACAATTGCCCCTTCTTACTCAACTCCCGGTGATGAGTCGCTCAAGGGTGGGTTCCTAATGAACGGTCAATATTAGAGGCGATCTTATGAATATTTATTGGCTCTCTCGGGATGTCTAGTTGCTTTCCTTTTTTTAAGAAAAAAAAAAGAAATAAAAAACTTTCATTAGCTTATGAGTAATATTTATTATAAACAAAAGAAAATTGATTGAAATATTTTTCATGAAATAAATGTTTACACAAATGTTTTGGATCTCAAATCCAATATAAAATGAACCTTTAGAATTAAGAACAATTGATACAAAATAATCTTTCAAAATAAAGAGGTGTCCACTCTTTATTCCGACGTGCTTGATTGTTAGACCAATCAAGTCTCTCGCTTTACACTAGCGGGCTTAAATGTTTAAAATAATATTTGTTGCTTATTCAAAGCTTAAAGTATTGTTAAACTAAATAATAAAACTTTTTAATGAAAACTTTTCACTGAGGGTAATGAAAAATGCACTCTGTAAGAAGTCTTTTTTCCAAATCCTGTATTAACACGCTGATGGCCAATTGTATAATAAAATTATAGAAATCATAAATTCACAGTACCTGTCTCCTTGACAATGAAGTTTTTAAATTTTAAAAGGATATTACTTCGTTTGTTGTGTGTGGCCTACTTTAGTGTACACATTTGATGAGTCAACATCGGTGCGTTGATCGTCATTTTCATCTTATTTGACCTCACATAAAGTTGTTTCCGCATCGACTAGTGATTGAATTTTACATTTGTCGTTTGTATTTTTCCAATTGAAGATTTCCAAAAACGTTGAGAGGTAAGTTACTTTTATTTGACAATGTTATTATTATCCAGAAAGTTTTATGTGAGTCGAGTTCGTAAATTATAACCATTTTAATAACATTATGAGCATCCATTACTGTCCTTGAGTTTATTTTTAGATCTGGTTTCAATCCAACTGAAAAATTCTAACCTCCAATTGTTAGTAAACAAATAATTTCGGATCCCATCGCAAATATTTTATCTAGCGCTTAAAATGCGTGCACTCTGTTAGAATTCACGAAGTCAACTGATTTTTCATCGAAAATCGATATGATTGGCATGCCTGTGCGAATGAAGTAAGTCAAATCCGTTTATTTTCAAATTTATTTCTTTCTAATAAATAATTTTGATTGCAGATTCACCCCTTGTACCAATCTCGGTTTCCTTTGAGGTGTTTTTCCATGCAGTTTTGCTGGTATATTGCGTTTTTATGCTGTATTTGGATTGTCCATTGACTCATGTTCTCCATTGTTGTTGTTTTCTTTGATGTTACACAAATTTGACCCTTATTTACTAATTTGTCAATTTACCCTTCGAAATTACTCACATTAGATGCATGAAACAATTACATAATTTTTGATATGATCACATTTTTACAAAGAATGTTATTCATAGAATAAATCAGTTTACAAATTCTTACATTTTTATAGGTTATCATCATTAACACATTTTTACAAATTTTCAGCTAATTAAGTTTTTTGTTTCATTTCTGATGTGACAATCATCAGTCTATTTAAACTTAGCAATGTTTATCATCTTTTGTCCATCCTGAGAGATTCAAGTAAAGTTAGAAAATTGAAATTTTAGAAAAATAAAAATTTCTCGTAGAGCAAATTTTTAAAGTGCCTACCGATTTAGAATTTTATGCTTATTTTGAATTTATTATTCATTTTTGTATTAGGAGTCTTTATTTTTCATTTTGAGACATAGCAGTATGTATGCTCCCTATAGACTCCTAAACCGTTTGACCGATCGGAACCAAATTTGGCACAGTTATTATGTAGGTTCCTGCGCATGTTTTTGTATTGAAATAGTGCAAAAATTTGCAAAGGAAAGGAAAATTGATTTTGAGTAGCCTGCCTTCCTTTAAGGAATCTCGATAATCCATTCATGCGCGTCCCTATGGGACGCGCATGAATGGATTATCGAGATTCCTTAAAGGAAGGCAGGCTACTCAAAATCAACTTAAAAAACAATAATGAATGCTGTCAAGCTGTCAACCGATCGACAATGCAAATACGCGTGCACGTGCTTTACGTTTCTATTTGACCAATCTTAACCAAATTTGGTGTAGAAGTTATTTACAACGCTACGAAAAACATAGGCTACTTTAGAACCTTGGAGTGAGGCCGAAGGCCGAACAACCACATCCGACACGGTCTAGATGGCTAAAGGCGGCCGGTAGGCCGACTGTGTCAGCTAGTTATAAATAATCTAGAAGTTACATATTTACCAAATTAAAAAGTGGTACGGGGTGTGGCAATTTTTAATGTCATTGTCGTCCCTGTGACCAAAATTTTCATTATTTATACTCTCCTTACCATCAGTTCCCTGAGAAAATTTAATAATTGCATTTTACCAAAGCAGAATTTTAATTTGTTTGCTTATGTGTACTAATTATGTGTACACATTAATAAAAGCTTATGCAAACCGTAATAACCGTTACGAGCAGTACAAATAAATTTTTCAAAAAGGTGATACATTTTTGGTTTATTATCGTTATGAAATAAAATGTTATCTCATTAGTATGAATGTAGCCTACACAATTGAATGGACACAACTTTCTTCTACACTCAAGTAGCAAACACAATAATTGAAATTATCTTATAAAATATAAAACGTTCTTTACAGACGACCTTCAAAAACACATAAGAAAACTTTTACGTTAAGGTTACAATAAATAACGTAATTTTCTTATCCATCACGATTTTTGATCAATTTAGCGCTCCGGTAATTTACCTATTAAAAATGTTTGATCCAACAAAACAAAATGAGTTTTAACTTATACTTTCGTCATAAATCATTAACAATACATTTCCTAATCGTGAAAATATTTTGTCCTAAGGTTAGAACAAAAAAATTTTAAATTTACTCGATAGGAAGTCAAGGTTTAATTAACATGTAAAATTATTAATTTATGCAAATGTTTAAACACCACACCCGCCTTAATTTCTGTTTTTGTTAAAATCCATCAAAAATATAGTTCTCAGGATAAAGCGATCAACTAAACTCTCAAATGTTAACAATATAAATAATAATTATTTTTATAGAGCAAGGCGTACCCGAACCTAAATAATTAAAAAGACTTTTAACTTAATTACGATACATTTTAATGGATAGGACATTAAACTTTAATTTGAAAAGGTTACAGCTTCATTTAACAATAATATTTTGGATTTATGTATATCGCTTTTTGAAAGCTCTCCGAGACAATGCAATTTAGTTTTTGTACAATCATCCAATAACTGATTGAATTTACTTGAAAATAATTAAAACTTCCCACAGTGCTTACGAAAAAGGATATAAATCCGGATCTGTCCATTATAACAATACAGTTACTTTATCAAACAAGATCCTTTTAGCGCAAAATGATAAACAGCTTTTAATATTGTCTTTGCACAAGCAACAACACCCATTGAAATGTCAAAATATTAAAAGCCATTCATATTAAAAGTTTAGCAAAAATTTAGCACGTGTCGTGGGAAAAAATTGCACCAACATTTTTATGTTGCAATTACTCATTTAATATGTATGAATGTTCATGTATAAGGTGCATATTATATTATTGATTTTCAAATTAAACTGAATACGCCTTGTTATGTAATACATTATTTATTTCACATTCTCCTAATAGTAATTCAATCGATAATTATTTATAATATATATTAATATGAACTTTCAATTGAAAAACAAAACTTATTTTTCTATTTGTAACGCGAATAGAGCTCACTCGTGGTAACTTTAAACCGAAAGTAAAAGTTTATAGTATAAATAGAAATTAATTTAGTCTATGCAGTTATGATCGTTTTTAATTTGACATACAATTTATTGTCAATCAGGCACGCGAAAGTAATCAATAAAAAACTGTAAAACTCATTCCTTACGGAACAAGAATTAATACAAATCTGTTAGTTTTGTTATTTACTTCCTGATGTCACATCGTAAATATTTTTCCCATAGCTTTCATTTGAACCGATTAAATTTTGTCAATTCATTTTCCATTGAAATTTATTTAATCACATCAAGAATGCGTTTAGACGGTTATTGTTTACTTAATTTTAATAATCAAGGAGCAGCCTGCGGGAAAACTTGTGGTTTAACTCAGTAGATATGAACTTCCTGGGTTTTTAGTCTGAATTTTTTATGCTCAATGGGCAGAGTAACTTATTGGTTTCTGCTTTTATAGCAACACGGTAGTGATTGTGTTGAATAATTTATTTAGGTCTCAGCATTTTTAATGCTGACCAAGTCAGAGCTCAGAACGAGCGGACAATTTTTAAGGTGCCTATGAAATTGTGTCCCTAACTGTGATGTGTCCATTGTGATATAGGAAATGCAAATCGGCCTGAACGTTTGGTGCAGTAATAGCCTAGAGTTTAACGTGGAATCCAAACTACGGCATCATATTTATTCAAGGAGAATCACTTGGTGTCTTATTAGTAAAAGATGACCAAGAATGTCCAAAACAGTTGAGGAGCTTATTCTATTCTCGAAGAACAAGGGATGCAGTTTTAGGTCATGCCCAGGACCGTGACTTAAAAAGAGTCATTGTAGATCAGTGGTTCTTAACTGGTTTTCCTGGAAATTATTGTGTTCATTTTTTAATCAAAATTCATGCGTTCAATCTATAAGTTTTTAACAATTTGTTTTATTGTTAGTTTATGACCTGGATCGTATTATAGTCCACGTAAGCTGTAATTTTGGTTGCAAAATAGAAAGGGGGAGGGGAGTTTGGAGAAAAGTTGATGTCCACATAGAAATCCTGTTTTTGGCATTTCCAAAAATGTATGTTTGAATATTTTTTACGTTGTTGGATGGATTACGGGAATCCTAAATGGATTCCCGTAGAATTCTCTAAATTGTTATAAAACTTGTCATTCCGTCTGTTTTCTGTCTTTTCTACTCTACAAAAAATTTTACTCCTGTTTTACGCTATTTTTCTTCGCCTGAGTACAGGAGTTTATACTCTTGTTCATGACAATCTCACCTCTGTCTCTCCATCTTGTCTCCTGTACCGCGGCCATAGATATTCTGTATTTCACTCATCTTGCCCATCTTCAGCATTGTTCTTACATTCCAGGTACCTATTTTCAGTTTCACTCCATTTCTCTTCCTTCTTCTCCTGGCACTTTTTCTGTCTTTTTTGTCCGTTGTTTTGCCTTTTCCATTGCTCATTTGGTCGCCGTAGATCCGTCCGGGTTTTATTTTTCATTTATTAGCAGTTTTTTTTATTTGCCTCCATTTACATCCAATCTCATTCTCTCCTCCTTCTTGTTCCGTCTATTGTCACCTTTTGGTAACCCAGGATAATTCTTTTTTCATTTTCACTTACTCTCTTTGCCAGTGCTCTGACCTCTCCTCTTGGATCTTGCGTTCTTCCACTGTTATATAATTATCTATATAGATCTTCTTTCCTGCCAGCTTCAGCAATAATTTGACGTAGAAAAATTTTAAAACAATCGATTTGGTAGAGAATTATGTGATATTCAAATTTCTTTTGATGAGAATTTTCAGTAAAAACGAAATTAAGCGTGTTACGGGTGACAAACATCGTTGACAGTAAAAGGACTAACATTCTTAATTGGGAAAGAAGGGGAGGATACTCAAATACAAGATGTTTGCAAAATTTCATCTTGCCAAATTTTTGTAAACTGAATTTCATTACCTTCCTTACTTGAATAGTGAAAAAATTTTGAGAATCTATTTTCTAGAGAATATTATACTCCTTGATGATGGTGTAATGAAACTTTTTGGTAAAATAACAAATTTTTGCAATCACAAGAGCGTGAGCGGCAGACATATGTTTCAAGCTTATTTGCTATCATCAGTACCGCATACACATGGAAAATACACTACACTTGTAACTGCAAATGTCACTACGGCAAATCGTTCATTCAGGTAAACAGAAGCACAATTTGCCCACTGCAAAACCGTCTGAACTAAAGCCTACGTGTTCTCAAAAATATAATGTTTAATGACATATACCAAAGAATTTTTGGTAAAAATTAAATTAAACGAGTTATTGGTAAAAATCGCGTTGGGGGACTAATATTTCTAATTGGACTGAAAGTCGACCAAATTTCAGCTTGCTCGAATTTTTTGTAAGGTTTAGCCATTTTTCGGCTTTCTTTTCTGGACTATTGGCAAAGTTTTCTGATAATCTTATTATATAATGTACTGATTAATGTACTGATTAACGTATTGATTAATGTACTGATTAATGTACTGATTAATTTACTGATTAATGCACTGATTAATGTACTGATAAATGTAGGTACTGATTTATATACTGATTAATTTATTAATTAATGTACTGATTAATGCATTGATTAATTTACTGATTAATGCACTGATTAATGTACGTATTAATACACTGATTAATGTACCGATTAATATACGATAACAGTTGAACCCCTCCGAAGCACGGAGACGCTCAAGAATTTTTACAATGAAAGTCGGAGTCGTACCGGAAAATATCAACCTTATCAACCCAATCAACCTTAGCAGTTGATTGCGTTAAGTATCAGGCCATGACCGCTGTCTGGGGTTAATTTGTTAAACATTATCTTCGTCAAGTTTTTATTTCACTGGAATGTTTCTATAGAAGTTAATTATGTCAACTAAAACCATTAAAAAAAATTTTAATATTAAAAAGCAAATTCTAAAGATTTTATGAAAATCGTGTTAATTAATTATAACTGCATTTCTTGAATATTCTTTGAATTAAATTTGTCATTGGAATTTTAATAATATTTATATGAGAAATCATAAAATCCGTTATTTACGATATTACCCGCTTTCAATAACTAAACCATACATGATTTATTCCGTTTGGCTGTTGATTGTCAATTACCTACTTTTACAATTACAAAAAATTGCTTAAGCTTAAAAAATCTTAAAAAGATCCAGGAAAGCGGAAAATTTTCAGACATGTGAATTTGAGTATCAGGATGAATTATCCTTTGAAGGGGAATTGGGAATAGAAATAAATTCTCTCTAAAATGGTTTTTTTCAAAATTTTCCTACAGATCGGGTAAGGAAATCGAAAAACGGTTTGAGTCAGCAAAAAATCCAGGTAAGCTGAAATTTTGCAGATAATAATATGTGTATTTGATCCGCTGAAAAGTTTGTTAAAATCCCCTTGTCGACTTTTACCCTAATTGAAAATTGACCCTCCCTTGGCAGTGTTTTGCCTAGAACTTGCAAATTTTCATTTTAATGGAAAACAATTCTCTGTAAATTGTATATTTTATTATAATTTATTGAATTAAATATCATTATAAGAAATGCGCAATATATTTTATTTAAAAAAAAAGATGAAATTGCAACAGTTTTGAATAATTCTTATTCAGAATAAAGTTTTCTGATATTTCATCTTTATCATTTGAAGTGAATTCTGAAAAATATATTTTGTAGAAAATTTTCGAGAAAAACAAATTTATACCATTGCTTTTCTCTTGAAGCTTTCAGTATCTCTCCAATTTCCGATCAATTTCATTACTGTAGGGAAAACACTAAATTATGAATAAATTTCTGTTTTCGAAACTAAGCTTGAAAAAAGCAAGTTTGATTTCAAATCTGTTCTCTTGAAAAATCATCAACTATTGAGGGTATTCCCCAATGAAACCCCCATATACCCATATACCCCTAAAGAAATAAATTCTAAAACACAAATAGTTTGTTTTTAAATAATCTGTGATATGTATTTCAAAATTTTTCAAACCATATTCTTAGAATATCGTCCCTAAACAAAAACTAATCCAATTTTTTACTAGAAACCCAACCGGATCTAATTTTTGACTTTATAATGACTTTAAAAATCTACGATTCAATAAATTGCTTTACCTTGACTACGATTTATTTGTCTGCGAAAATTTTGTAGTTATTCATCAAATTTAACTGATTTTCTTGTCATAGGTCAAGTTTTTTATAGAATTAATCCAACTTCCGTTGATAATAAAATTTACCGGTAACCTTATGAGAGAATGAAAGATGTGGCTTCAAATTTGTATAATATATTCGAATCAATAATAACGTGAAAAAACTCAAATGAGATGTGAGTTCAAAAAAATAACTTTGTTATATAATTGTCCTTGTTGACTTCCGCTGATTCCCTAATGTTCAACCACGAAAATGTTAGAAAATATGCTTTCAGTGTATTTTATTCAGTTTATTGTTTTTGTACATTTTTTAACCATTCTAAAGGACCCTACCATATCAGGCCAGATATGGTTACCACCAGGAGTTGGATTCATACGCCCTTTGGGACCCCAAAAATGCCCTTAAAAATCGAAAGATATGCACAGTTTAATTAAAAAAATCGCAAATAAATTAATTTATTTTAAATAAATTATAATAAATAAATTTTAAGTACAATTAATTATTTTTATCATAATGAAAGTTTACATAATTTTTCAATTCCTAATCGGATTTTTAAAACTTTTGAAAACTTAAAAAGTTAGAAAAATGTGAAATTTTTAATCTACAAGTTTGATTTTACATTAAAAATGCACTAATTGCCCTAAAAGTCTTGTAAATTCATTAAGTACCTCGAAAAGTACCTAAGAACAAATTGGGCATTTTTTAAGAATAAACAGTAATTTAGGGGTTTTCAAATTATTCATCTTGGTTATTAATAAAAAACTGGAAATGAAAATGAAGCAAAAATGCAAATTTTCTAGCATAATTAAATTAATTTGTTTAAATCTTTTTTTATTATTCTAAAAATAAACTAATATTTTTTATTAATTTACAATATAGGCATGACTGTTGATATGTTTAGTTTTAAGCAGAGCTTCCTCTCTGGTTGCCTATTTTGTTATGATGGAAATCCAAGAACATGAGGAAGATTCCCATGAATATGAATTTGTAGTTACTTCTTTTCATTATAAAATTCAAATTTGTTTACTATTTTAATCGTTCCAGAAGTCTGCGATTTAACAGCACAGCTACAGTTTTGGATAATTTAATTACTTTATTGTTCAATCACTTTCAATTCATCGATAATTTTTTATATTAACTCTTACTTATTAGTGTTTTTATTTATAATTGTAAACTTTTTTTTTAAATTATTAAAATAAACAAAATATACAGGATGTCCGGTTATTAGAGGTCACCTTAGCTGCACTTTCCTTGACCTAAAACGATTACGTTCATGTAAAGATGTTTTACTTCAATGGTTAAGGCTAAAATTGAATTCATGAATTTCGATAGTAAAATTTTGCTACCCTGGTTTAGAGAAATTTTATTCAGGGGTGAGTTCAATGTGGTTTTTGTAGGATTTAACTAGGGTCGCTGAAACATCTCTAAGTACCATAGGAAGGCACCCCATCAAGGCTCTTCTTCTTCTCTTAATTCCATACCTAATAAGTTCTCAAATACAGGGTTGGTGGTGACTTAAAAATCTTAAATGATGTGGGGAGAATTTTTCTCGTCGTTAAACATACTTTGAAATTAGTCCCAATACTTTTTATACCAGTTAAGAATTTTAGTCCACCCCTGCCTCTTTTCCAATGGGGATGAGGAACTGTACATTGCTTTACCTTGTAGATAAATATTCATTAATTTTATCAGATTTCTCTCATATTTGTAGTCAAGTACTTCCTGGTACTGAAGGCGCCTTGTATCCAGTCTGCACCCGGCGTTAAAAATACTCGACTACGACTCTGACTTGCATTTTCTTTAATTTTTTTTTCACACCACTTGTCATAGTTTTAACCGATTTTCATCATACGAATAATTCTGTCAAACTTTCAGAGTAACCATTTTTGATAATCAGTTGTAAATAAAATAGAAATCATATAATTTTTTGAAAAAAAAGTAAATAACTAAAAACCCTGTGTGGAACTATTTTCTATGTTTTGAGTTCTAAGATTCGAAATTAAATCGATCTATCGGGAAGTATACGCTTTAATCGCGTGGCTATCCTCACCGACGTTAGCTATAGATAATAATAAATATTCAAGCAAGGTTCCGTTCGTTTAAATTAACGGAGAACAGTTGGCGACCGGAAGTAAGGTCCTTGCCGCCCCTGGGGCCTTGTCGCCCGGCCTCAACATCTCTGATATCGAATTTATACGCAATCGTCAACTGGAACTTAATCTTGTTGAAGAAAATTAGGATCACTTTTTCAAATAAATTCTGCAAATGAAACCAAGTGTGATCAATGGTAAACCAAGTCGGTAACTGCAACGCTCTACTTCGACAAGAAAAAAAAAAGTTAAAAACAATACTCCGTTACATAATATTATTTATTTACATTTACAGTCTAATTAAGTCAAAATAAAAAATTATAATTTCACTAAAAAGTGTATACAAGAATTATTCATTGACTAATTTATACACAGTTCAGTGATTACAACTTAAGACACTTCTATCGAACAACTAAATAAAAAAAGTTTCAGAAAATAATTTCAAAAAAATTACTTCTCGAGTGAAAAAATAATTTTGATTTTATCTTCCGAAGTGTTTAAAAAAAAATTTAACAATGCATCCCTAGAAAGTCTTAATCATCACAATTTATAAGTAGTAAAAATTACAAGTTGAATATCAACTTCGTGTTGTATGACTTGAGGAATAGTTGAGCTTGAAAAATTTTGTTATGACAACTAAATTTTATTTAATAATATCCAAAACTAATATCATGTAAAGCGGGTGCTCCATCGGGTAAAGCGTAGTCTTTAGCGAGTTGATCTAAAATGCCTGCACCACCTCCACTTTGTCTGGTGACTGGGGCTGGACGGGGAGCCGGAGCGTACTGTTGGGGAACGGGTGCTTGTCTTGCAAATTGAACAGGTTGTGGTCGTGGGGCAGGTTGAAACGATCGTACTGGTTGTGGTCTTGGTTCAGGTTCTGCGTAATTATCTTCTTCTTGGATTGGGGCTGGTTCGAACGAGAATTTTTGGGGTGGTGGACGGAATTGTTTGGGTTGGGGTTGGGGTTGGAAACTTCGGACAGGTTGTGGTGGTTGTCTTGGTTGTGGTGCGTATTCAATATCGGTTGTTAATGAAGCTCCTGCGAATGATTGTCTTTGTGGTGCTGAGGGTCCTGTATTTCTTGGTGGCGGTGGACCGAATTGAGCTGGAGCTGAGAAGCTTTCGAATTGTTGGGCTTGGGGGCGTGGTTTATATTTTGGTTGGGGTCTGGGTGCTGGTTCTGGTTGGTATTGATATTGATCGGAGTATGCTTGGTTTTGGGAACCGTCCTTTAGGGTGGTTTCGTCGACTAACGTTGGGGGTGCAACTGTAATTCCTTCACCATGAGGTTCGAATCCATATTTGGTTGCTCCGTATTCAACTACTCGGAGTTTACCGACATCATCTACGAAACCATATTTTCCTTTGACCTCTCCAGTTGGAAGTTTGGTTTCGATTTTAAAAGTACCATCGGCACTTTCGTAACCGTACGTGTATGAACCGTCTTCATTATGCCTGAAAGTATTAAATTGTTCTAGAAAATTGCTCATACGGAATGGTACAAAGAACAAAGTTCATTTAAAAATTGATTCATGAAGGTTAAATGAGAAGTGGGTGTTCTTGAGATTAATGAAATATTATATGCATATAATTTTTACAATAATACAAGTCGTGACATTTCAAAAAGAATAAACTGCAAAAAGTTGTTTTACCTATTAATTTGTTTCAAAATGGCTACCGGGGTTGGTTTTGGTGCAGCTGGTCCTGAATATGCTGGCCGAACTCGGGCGGGTGCTGCTCTTGGTCTTGGATCATCATCGTAATCAAAATCCTGAGCTGCGGCGGCAGCGACCAAAGCAATCACCAATAACTGAAAATGAAAATGGAAATTGAATTGTCATCGGTTCAATTTTATGACTAATTAATCAAACTGTTTTCAAAAATTCTTCGAATACATTACGATCAGGAAACAACATAATATTATGGGCGTGGAGTAACTTCAGTGATAAAAAATGCAATTGCACATAGAGAAAAAATTAAACTTAAACTAATTCAAGGTTACCTATAAATAAAAGTCGATTTCACCTTATTTTTTGTGTTATAATTATTGTTAAGTAATGTTTAGTGGGTTTTTAAGTCAACGAAAGTAAAATTAAACATACGTAAATCTTGTTTGAAAAAAACTGGTGTAATATCGAACCACGCCTACACTGGATATTTTCATATTCCACTATATTGTCTCCATATAGACTTTCTAATTACCATTACTTGATATAAATTTTTATGAAATTAAATTATAGCACAAATTGGGAACACATTAATTAATACAATTAAGAAACGAAAATATATAATTTTTAAACAGAGAAATTTTTTAAACGATAATTCAGTGAGTATCGGCACTGAAAATTCATAGCAGGTTTCGTTCTGCTTATAAGAAATTTAAAAAAAAATCTACTGCAAAAACGAAAGCGGTGACATGTCTAAAATACAAATAAGGAGAAAATCAAACTGATAAAGAATTGTTTAATTATATAATCAAGGTTATTTCCTGATCGGATTGTAAAAAGTTGATAAATTTGAATTTAAATCACCGGTCACAGTTAAAAAAAAATTACAAGTCCAAAATTACTTACAATTTTGAGTAACATCATGGCTCTTGTAAGAAAGCACAAAACTGGAGACTCGCGGGGGTTTAATTATCACTTATATATAAGCTTAAAATGTCAGTAGAAGTAGGGGCAAGGTCCTATAATCAACCAAAGCCCCGTGGTTCCTGGTCTCCACGTAACTTATAAGACTATGATTGCCAAGAAACCTTTCACCGTTTTATTATGTATATTGTGTATTTTTCGAATTGATACAGTTTCATGATTTTTCACACAGATTACTTCATTAAATGCAAGAAACGTATAAATAAAAGAAATGATAAAAATTAGCATGCCGGTTATTATTTTGGCGTGCAGATCCTCACATTGACCCATACCTTCAGGCAAAGGCGAGCTTGGAAGATTACACATGCGAAGATTCAATGTCAAGCAGTTCATTTTATAGTTTATTTTTAGCAGCGCTTGATTAATTTAGCATGAGAATATTCATTAGATTTTTCCACAATAAAAAATTCTAAAAAAATATTATTGCCCTGCAACCTAGAAATGCGTTTCCCAAAAAATGAAAGGAATCTGAAAATGTGCAATCACCCATGTAACAATGGAGGGAATTTAAAAGTGCATTTCAGATTTGCATAAAATCAGCAACTTTTTGGTATGCAAATCACCGCGTTATTAATAAGATCAATAGTTTATATTTTGTAACAATGGAAATTTTTGAGTTAGTACTTAGAATTACATAGTAGGAAACGCCTTTATTATCATGCAATTTTTTAAAACCACATTGCAGACTGCACGATTTTAATATGCATGAGGTTAAGTTTTGAAAAGTTTAAAAGTTAACAAAATGTAAAAGGTGATTTACGACCAATCAAATTGTAATTTTGTAATTTCAGCTCAGCTCCTTTTGTTTCCAAGCGAGTTACTGATGATGATCATGGTGATATACCCGAAACAAGTCATATTAAATTATTTACATAAATACCTTTTTGTTCGTTTCTGGTAATTAATTTATTATCATTTATACTTCTAAGTTTTTTAGTTACTTTCATTAATTAAAATATTGATTTTTAATTAAAGAAAAAATTACACCTATGGTTATTTAACATTCTGGTGCAACTTTTCCTGCATACCTTAGAATTTTGAAATTAATAATTTACTGTCTAAATTATGCGTAAAATATTGAATTTTATTTGTTAAGTAGGTGTAAATTTATGAACTCTTAAATTGTAGAGAATTATTATAATGGTAATTTTTAACAAAAAAGCACACAGTGTAAATTGGAAAAAAATTTAAATTACACGATTTTACATGATGCGATTAAAATTCCTACAAGTCAGAAAAATTGCTTTTGTAAACTGGCGCCTATGATTGCAGTGTACGCAATAATAGTGAATTATTTATTATAAGAGATTTAATCATTACGAAGACCACAGTGCTAGATCCACTTTTTATAATATAAGTTACCAGAGCAAATATTCCTAGCGATAATCCCTATAGATTCATTGACCTTTCCGATACCTCAGGTTCTTAAGCCAAAAGAATTGCTTGCTGACAAACAATACTTACGTAATATTAATGAACATTATCAATCAACTGTTAATTTGTTAACATCGTTCACAATGTGCATGAGAAGATCATCAAACAACAAGCAGACTTTAGACCTGGAAAGCAGGCCCGTAGCCAGGAGGGGGCAACTGGGGGCACGTGCCCCCCCCCCGAAATGTTCAAAAGAATCAAAAATTTTGAAAGTAAAACATTTGAAATAGGTATACTTTGGAACAAGTTTTTTTCTAAATTTATTTGGCGTAATTCATTCCTTCGGCCTCACTCCACGGTTCTAAAGTAGCCTATGTTTTTCGTAGCGTTGTAAATAACTTCTACACCATATTTGGTTAAGATTGGTCAAATAGAAACGTAAAGCACGTGCACGCGTATTTGCATTGTCGATCGGTTGACAGCTTGACAGCATTCATTATCGTTTTTTATAAGTTGATTTTGAGTAGCCTGCCTTCCTTTCAGGAATCTCGATAATCCATTCATGCGCGTCCCATAGGGACGCGCATGAATGGGTTATCGAGATTCCTTAAAGGAAGGCAGGCTACTCAAAATCAATTTTCCTTTCCTTTGCGAATTTTTGCACTATTTCAATACAAAAACATGCGCAGGAACCTACATAATAACTGTGCCAAATTTGGTTCCGATCGGTCAAACGGTTTAGGAGTCTATAGGGAACATACATACATACACACATACATCCATTTTGGGGACGGACCCCTCTAAGGGTGACCACTCCAAATAAATTTAAAATTTCCTATAGCAAAGAGGAAGGTTTATATAGTATACTGTAAAAATTTCAGTGGAGATGATATACATAAAATTTCGAGAAAAATCAATTTGAAAAGTACGGAAAAGTCGCATCGATTATGCCGTCGAAGGCGGTCGAAATACATCAGTCGCCCGTAGTCTAAGCCACGCCGACCGAGGTTATAAATATATGTTGCGGTCGCTCCCGGCCGACAGCATTTGTCAGTCAACTGCCGTGCGTTAAACATGTAGGTCTCTAAATAAACATAATAAACGTTGGCTTGGCCAGAATTGTGAGCAACAAAAAACCTACCCTACGCTGCTCCGCAACTCCGGGCGGTTTTTCATGCTCAGAGCCGCTAACGCGGCGGAGCTAAACATACGAGAAGGCGCCACGCATAAAGCAAACCGGGATGAAGGCAACCGGAATTTTAAACCCCCAAAAAATCGCCTAAAAACAAAAAATAATCGATGTTACATGTACCAGAGTCGAGGTGCATCTGCCGGTGCGAAATATTCTAAGTGGTAGAGTCATTCATAGCACACGTACCGTCAACAAAATGAAATCTCACTAAATTTTTACATGTAAATTAGCAAACTTCAAAATCGATTTACTCAAAATTTTGATTATATCATCGCTTGTGAAAATTATGTCAGTATACTATATAAACCTTCCTCTTTGCAATAGGAAATTTTCAATTTATTTGGAGTGGTCACCCTTAGGGTTCCGTAACCTCCATTTTTATATAGATAGATATATAGGTATAGATATAGATTATGTGTTATCCAAATAGCATAAACAAATTTGGAGGTATAGGTGTATAAGTACCTTATATAAATCTTACGTCGAAGCTAAAGATAATACGGTGTCAACGATTTATAGTTTTTTTATGCATTATATTTAATTTTTTTATCAATTAGGTATATTTTAGTTTTTGTATGCATTATATTTTACCTATTTCGTAAATAAACCTTAGTTTTAAACTTTTGTTTTAGTCTTGAATAAATTTTGGAACCTAACCCCCTTTTTTCTATTGCTTCTTTGGTTCCATTTACGCGAATTCCATGTACGCGAGGTTTTTGGCGAACGGAACCCGCGCGTACATGGAGAGTCTAGTGTATTTGATAGAGAATTTTATGCTCTTCAATTATGGTCTGATCATAATTTTTAATACAAGCATAAATAAACGAGTTATCGGCAAAAAATCGCGTTGGGGGAGCTAAAACTCCCGATTGTGGGGACGCCGGCGTGGGATTTTATGAGACTTTTGGGGGGGTTCATTAGAACACTCCAATGTACATCTCTGCCAAAATTCAGCTTGCCCGGATTTTTTGCAAACTAAAAACCATCCTTGCCTGGACTATAACGTTTGTTTTAAATAAAAATAAATTAAGAAAAATAAAATATTGAAAAAATTTGTTTGTAATAAAAATTCCCGGAAGGGAAACCCCCGAAAATTTTACTTTTAAAATATTTGTAATAAAGTAGTTTAATATATAAATAAATAAAACTTTAAAAAGATTGTAATAAAAATGGGAAACCCCCTTACAAGTGCCCCCCCCCCAAATGAAATCCTGGCTACGGGCCTGCTGGAAAGTATTGGTTTGGTTATATTTTAAATCTAGCGCAGTACACTGAGGATGGATCGAGACTCAAAAATTTGGAATCTGTCGATCTTTCAAGTTCAAGTTTAAAAATTTTATTCAGGGTGCTCCGTGACTGATGCAGCCCTTCTAACTGGCGAAAGAAAACGTATTTTTAACTGAAAATTTGGTGTATCAGAACTATTGGGGGTATTCCCCTTTAAAGCAATTTTTTAATTTCTACCTTTGAATGACCATAATAGCGCCGAAAATATTGACTTTTTAGTAGTAACGGTTTAGTTATTTTTTAAAAAGCGTGAAATTTATCTATAAATTAGATTATAACTCTCTATTGTTCAAAATCAACGACTTTCCGGTTATGAATTAAATTAAGTAAAGAAATGTCCAAAAATTCCAAGTTTTCAAGGAAAAAAATTTACGATGTGACATCAGGAAGAAAACTAAATATTTAAAAAAATTAATGGTTCTTTCCGAATAGAAAATTTAATGGTCTACAACTTTACATTGGTAAATTTTTTTGAAAAACCAATCAATTTCAAGAACTAAAATTAGAGTGGAAAAAAGTAAATTTTTAGTAAAATATTTACAAAAATGCAATTAAGTTAAAAGATAATAAATTAGGCAATTGTTAATATTAACATATCAACAATGTAACCAGTCAACTGATTAGAAATGTTCCAAAACCTGCCATACCGCGAAATATTGTTGAGGGTCCAATGATAATCTCTTATTATAAAAGGCCAAGTCTTTCTTTCTTTCTGTCCGTCCCACGGAAATACCCGAAGCAAACCGAACCGAACCGAACGCACAACGTATCATCGGATCAACGTATCATCGGATCAACGTATCATCGTATCAACGTATCATCGTATCAACGTATCATCGTATCAACGTATCATCGTATCATCGTATCAACGTATCATCGTATCAACGTATCATCGTATCAACGTATCATCGGATCAACGTATCATCGTATCATTTTGTCTATATAGGTAAGTCTATTTCCAAAAAAGCATTATGTGAACTTCCATAATGGATAATGAAAATTTTGAAAATCCTGCTGCAAAGCGACGACGATTGAATCGTGAGAGAAAAGCACGTACAAGAGCTAATAACACAGAAGAACAGCTTCGATCACAGCGACAAGCTAACGCTCGGTCTCATGCGATACGTCGACAACGTGAAACTTTGGAACAAACTCAAGCGCGGCAAGCTGCTGACGCTCGGTCCCATGCGATACGTCAACAACGTGAAACTTTAGAAGAAACTCAAGCGCGGCAAGCTGCTGACGCTCGGTCCCATGCGATACGTTGATCCGATGATACGTTGATCCGATGATACGTTGATACGTTGATACGATGATACGTTCATCCGATTGGTTATGAAATTATCCGTTATGCGTTCGGTTCGGTTTGCTTCGGGTATTTCCGTGGGACAGACAGAAGGAAGGAAGGAAGGAAGGACTTGGCCTTTTATAATAAGAGATTTTTCACCTATATAGGAAATTTAAATACGTTGATACGTTGATCCGATGATACGATGATACGTTTATCCGATTGGTTATGAAATTATCCGTTATGCGTTCGGTTCGGTTTGCTTCGGATATTTCCGTGGGACAGACAGAAGGAAGGAAGGACTTGGCCTTTTATAATAAGAGATGAGAACAACATTAAATAAATAAACAAAAAACTTACATATATTTTTTTAAATTAAATTAAACTTAATCAATATTTAAAATTTTTTTACTTATTTTAAACTAGATGATACCCCGTCCGAGGACGGGCAGCTAGAAGGACGGGCAGCTACCCAAGGTAACTTAAGTTGAATGAAGATTAAGGAAAGCTCTCAGTGCAATCCAAAAGCCATATGACCTTGGGTAGCTGCCCGTCCTTCTAGCTGCCCGTCCTCGGACGGGGTATCATCTAGTTCAAAATAAGCAGTAATTTTTTCAGAAAAATGTGTTGATTAAAATGGACCGAAATATCGTGCAATTGAAGATAAGGGGTCGTCCATTAAAAGACGTCCACGCCTGAGGGAGGGGGGGGATTGCAAATTATTTTTTTTACAAAATATTACATGAAAGAAATATTCAAACACAATTTTCTCAGATCCCAAAAATGAGATTTTTAGGCGCACATCACATTTGTCCAACCCCGCCTCCCCCAATTCACATTTTGTAAATCCCTCCTTCCCCCCAGGCGTGGACGTCCTTTATGGAAGACCCGTAACGGTTCTATTCGAGGTGTAGATATCCCTAAAACGTTGTGGAAATCCCTCGAATAATCGTCATGTGGAATTCAATGGAAATTCTTCGGAAATCATTGGAAATCACTTTGGATTCATTGGAATTCTTTGAAAATTTCTGAAATTCCTTGGAAATCACTACAATTTATTGAAAATCTTTGGAATTCCGAGTCCTGTGTATACAAATTATTTTAGGGGTCTTTTTTGAACCCTCGGTTCTCATCGATATGCTTCAAAATTCGAAGCTGGTAAATAGAAAACATAATCCAAATGCAATGCACAATACAAAATCCTAAATAAAATTGGATTAGAAAAAAACCTTACGTCCAAAATACTTCAGCCCCTAACAAGGCCAATAAGGAGCTAACTACCCCCCCCCCTGCATTGAAAATTCACACATCGCACATCGAAAACAAGATTTAATGCCCTAAAATAGCTTAAAAAAATTATTAGACCCTAAATTACCCCTCCGTCCTTATGACCCATTGGCTGGATCCGATTTTGCGTTCACGAACTCGTTCAAAAAAGTCATAAATTCTTGAAAATCATCCAACATTAGCACAATTCAAAATTATAAAATTTAATTACCATATTTTGCAAAATTACTGAACGAAGTCGATCCATTTGCAGATTTCGACTATCCAATAAACAAAAATTAAATTTTGAAATTTTGAAATAAATTAAATAAAATAAAAAAAATAAAAACAATAAAATGCGATTAAGAAAATATTTATCAAGAATAAAAGGTCATAATGGTTGTGCAGCCTGAAGGCCGCACTGGGGAGGGTGGATCAATAGATTCATTTGGCGTTAAAAACAGATGGATAGATCCCCTTCGTCTGTTCTATGTTTTAAAGACTAGATTATTGAAGACGAAAAACTATAACATCATGGTAATCGAGTGTGAATACCTAGGTTGTGCGGCCCAATGGCCGCACTGAAGGCAAGCCGTTAAAGAGATCAGTTTGGCGTTACAAAGCGATGGATAGATAAATTTCCAATTTTATATGTTTTAAAGAATAGATTAATTGAGACTAAAGACTAGAATGTAATGGTAGCCATGTGCGATTACTTTGGGGGTGCGGGCTAAACGCTGCACGGGGGGGGAGGGGGATGATCAATAGATCAATTTGGCGTTATAAATAGAATAGATAAATTTCGATCAGTATATATTTTAAAGAAAAGATTAACAAAGAGTAACGACTAGAAAGTCATGGTGGCCGGTTGTGACTACCTTAGGGGGGGGGGGCTGATTGTAATCTGGGTCAATTGGTTACGGGGAGGGGGGCTCGATAAAGAGATCAATTTGGCGCTACAAACAAATAGACAGATAAATTTAAACCATTTTATGTTTTAAAGAGAAAATTACTAAAGACCAAAGGCTAGAGAAGGTCACGTCGACCATGTGTGGGCCCCAGGCCAAGCTGGGGGGGGACAGATCAACGAGATCAAATAATAGGTAAATTTCGACTATTACACATTTTTAAGATAAGATTATGGGTCGTCTATAAAGGACGTACACACCTAGGGGGCAGAGGGACTTGGACAAATATGACGTCCGCATAAAAAACCATTCTTTATGGACGACCACCTAATAAAGACTAAAAGCGGGAAGGATATAGCAGTCATTAGCTTGCTGCCTTTTAGGCTGCACTGGAGGGGGTTAATCGACAGATTAATTTGGTTAATGGACAGATTAACTTCTTCGAAAAATGCGAAAAATTTGCTGAGGCTTGACTCAAGAGGATTGCGACCATACGCGTAAGCCGTAGTAGACTTTCTGCTCCAACCTGAGAAAAATAGCGATTATCCTTTGTGCATTGTTCAGATTCAGAGTAACTCAACATCGGAAGGAATTTTACAAAATTGACCAACCCTAAATAATGGAATTATGGAGAAGATACTTGATTATTCTGAAGTGCGGAAACCAAGAGCGCGATGTAACGGTCATAGTGCGAAGTGGAACGCTTTTTATATTAATGACAGGAATTCCATTTAACGCCTCAAGTTCAATGATTGGAACCTCAACTGCAAATTTGGAAAAACCCAATAACAGTAAAACCATCCAACTTTTAGGAAGACAGTGGCTACTGAAGTTGTAATTCAATCCAAGAGGCAAGGCTCTTACTCAGATTGAAGCAGTCCTTCCAATGCGATAGGAAAAATATACCTGACCAGGAAGTTGACTTTGGATCGTACTGAGGTCGCTTATCGATCGTACAATAATTATATTCCATTACGGAGCTTCTAATTTTCAATCTAACAACGTGCAACGTTGCTGGTCAGGTTATCCAGGAACTAAACAATGACGACGCAAGATTTCTACCGGGTCGTGACCGTGGCCACACAATGAGATGACGAAAAAGAATTTTGTTTCGATAACTAATTCCAATTCTATGTAAGAATTCTTCAGTACTAATGCACCTGAGCAAATCCAGTACAGTCAAACTCGGTCCCATCCAGTAATTAAAAATCCATTTTGTTCACTCTTTATCCAAAATTTCCAAACGATCAAACGAAAGCAAGAAACATAGGCGTGAATTATATAAAAATTGCATAATTACAATTTCGGCACACTTACGAGATGTGAATAATTTGTTATACTTTTCTTTTTTTCACCATAAAGGGTATCCAACTTACACTCTAATTAAAAGTTAATTCGTCGATTTAAGCAACCGATAATAATAAAAAGGACAACATCGTTACGTACATACGATACGTATAAAATAATTACCACCATAAATTTTTAATCTAATTGTCATTTTAATTGCAATTTTCCCTTAGAAAAAAGAAACAAAACAAATTTTGTAAACAATATTTAGCGATTATCATCAAGGTTGTGTGGAATTTCAAAAAGATAAATTAGACAGAGGTTGATCTTGGAAGGTCGAATTTTATTTGGCACTTAAACACAGTAGCACTTGGCTATACAAATTAATTTAAATTTTTTACATAATTTATAAATTATAAGTTAAAAAAATTAATAAACCAATGTCATCCAGCCATTAATCTTCTCCGCGGATTGATTGAACTATACTAATAGAAAAGAGGTCAATAATTATTTCTAATTAATTATTTTGTAATTAGCAATTCTAATTTAAAATGTAGTATAACTGTACCACAATCATTGATCAAGGTTTTGTTTGAGACTCCACCCATCTAGGAAACCATACCCATGGATATAGCAATACGATATTTGCATCACAAATTCCTTGCATCTGTTGTTGTGTTACAACTTACACTTTCTATACAGGTGGTTAATTTTGTCAGGTATTTAGTTCATTGGCACCGCATTTTTAGTAATGATAAACTTGGTAAATTAGTAAAATAACAAAATTGTATAAGATATTGTATAATAAGTGGCTGAGTTACAATATGTACACTTACAAATTTAAGACTAGGAAACGTAGGCTTAACAGAATAAAAAAATTAAATAATTCACCTAATTTTATCTTTTATAATTTACTGTGTATGACCCCAAATTGGGATCGACGATGGTTGCTGGTCCAGAAGCGTATGGACCATTATATCTTGGTTGGTAGGCCGGTTGAGGATTGTAGCTCGGTTGAGGATTGTAGCTCGGTTGAGGGTTGTAGCTCGGCTGAGGGTTGTAGTAAGCTGGAGTAGGTTGGGCTGCTTGTGGTTGTGGTTGATGATTTGAAATAAAATCGTCGAAACTAAATTTAGAGACTGGTTTGTAAGCAGCAGGTTGCTGATAAGTTTGTTGTTGGTAGGCCGGTTCTTGGTATTGCTGTTGTTGCTTTTGGGGTTGATAGTACGATTGAGCCGGTTGTTGGTTGAATTGGTGTCTAAACAACGGTTGTCGGGTTGGTTGAGCTGGTTGTGATGAGTATTTATCGTCTTTGTAATAAATGGCAGGATCTTCTCGGTATTGCCCATCGTCTTCCTCGTTTGGCGCCAAAGGACGGGCTTGATAATTGTTGCTGTTGAGGGTTGGTGGAGCAACGTTGATTTCGTTACCTTGTGGTTCGAAACCGCGTTTACTTGCACCGTATTCGATTTCTCTTAGTTTACCAGCATCATCGACGTAACCATATTTGCCATAAACTTCTCCGGTTGGATATTTGGACTCAATTTTGTATGTACCATCAGCAGCTTCGTAACCGTAACTGTAGGATCCATCCTCATTGTGCTTGTTAATTTGTTTCAAAATTGGAACCGGTGTGGCGTATTGCTGGGCAAGTGCCGAAGAAACCAGACCAAAACAAAAAATCTAAAACAAAACAAAAATAAAAAAGCTTTTCATTTAAAACCGCTAATTAAGTTGTTATAAAATATACCGGAAGTCGTTTACGTTAAATTTGATTCTTATTTAATATGTAAATTACACGCAAATTAATGGTAATTTAAATAATATAACAGTAATAAAGAGCACATCTTCACTTTCGGTTTATTTCTTAACCTTATTTCGTGATCAAAAAAATTAATAAAAAAAATAATAATTGTTACTCACATAATACTTCATGTTTGTGCACTTATAATCGCCAAATGTGGTAAAGTAAGCAGCCGCACCTACGGGTAACCAAAGCTTATATAGTTTTGTCCCCACAATGCAAGGTTAGCCCAAGAATTAAAATTATTCCTTTCCGTCTGTGCAATACTTTATAATTCGGCATAATTTACAAGTAAACGTCCAAACAGCGATGTAATTCATTTAAAATATGCACGAAATCAAAAGTTTTTGAATTTGAACTTAAAGGACCCCAAGGTAAACCTGATAAGCATATTAAGACTTGAAAAAATTTTAGGTCGAAATAGACGTAACGGTAATTAATTAGTAATAGAAAATTACTTTCCACAATTTATTTATTACTATTTATTTAACTTAAACAGGTCATTGATATTAAAGGTTTCTACAAGATAAATGCATTTTAAAACAAAGAAAATTATTTAGTTAACGAGAAAATGCGAAAGAACTTGTAAATTGAAAAGTTTCGACATTTTAATGGAATTTTAGTAAGTATGCAAATTCAATATCAAGGCTGGATTTATTGCATAGAATGGAATCCATTTTATTACTAAAAAAGTTGTGGTCGAGTTAATTTTTCTGGGAGTAACAAAATCTTAACTGCGTATTATGTTGACTCAAATTACAAAAAAAAAATAGTCCAGATGATCAAAAACCTAAATTTTCATCCAGTAGCTAAGACCGAATTTGGAGGAATCCGCCCAAATTGAATTATTTTATTGTCCGGTGATCCAGAATTTTTTTCTATAATAAGGATTGTAGATTGATCTGGAAGCAGGGAAAGTCACAGATCGTACTCCCTTAGACCACAAAATGGTACCCATTTCAGCACATCCAACTTTCAACAGCACATCGTACATCGTCCTTTTGGAGTCACCCCAATCTCGGGACAAAGTCAAGGATTTAGAGACCAGAAACCACGGATCAGAAGTTTCTTTAGAATCCTCTTTGGATTCTCTTTAAGGCTCCCATAGAATGAAGTTTATGGGTTTGTCCTTTTTTACAGAAGGAGACTGGTGGCCTACAGCCGCCATAATAAGCTCGGCCTTCGGCCTCGTACTGACGCATATCACATAAACTCGCTACCTCGTTCAGACTAAATGGTAGGTAATTATGAAAGAATTAATCAAAGGTGTTAGTTTTCTAGGTGGTCTAGCAGTGACTGAACATTTTTAATTAACTGCACCACCTGAAGAGGGGATAAAGTAAAAATAATTAAAACCGACGTTATTTTTGATAAAAATAAGATTGATCTTTAAACAAATAAATAAAATGTTCAGCCGCTTCTACCACCTGGAAAGCTAACAGCTCTGATTAGTTCATTAATTTTTACTTACGTATAACATTCTTCGTCATGACGACGTCGTTGGTTCCGAGAAAGGCAGCAAATATGTCGAGAACACTGTAGTCAAAAAACTTTTGATAGAAATCTAAGTACAAGGCCGCTGGTCGAGCTAATTATTGCGGCCATAGACAGAGCTATTATTATTGTGGTACTACCAGTACTGTTAAGTTACAAGTACTGCACGGCCGCAATGATAGCTCGGCATTCGGCCTCGCATCTATGATTATTCAAGAGTTTATTGACTTTGACTTTTATGTATTAACATCTTTGATTTAAATACAATCTCTTCCTTTCCACCAACAATTAGTATTACCCTTGACAAATAATATAAAGCAACACAGATGTAGCGGACCTATCAGTAAGTAATTGACTTTGTTCAATGGCGGCTGGTACGGGGAGGATTACGGGGCGCCGCCCTTCCAAAACAAAATAACATAGTAGATAAGCCGCTGAATATTGAACAATCCGACGTCGCTTGGATCGATAATAAAAGTTAAAAATTTCATTTATAGTCGTCGCCCCTCCCCCATTATAGCAAACCACAAGCCTCCACAGATGAGGAGGTTAGTTAAAGAACCCACTCCAAGGTAATAGATTTGCGAAATTAAATTGTTTTTTTACCTCCCACCCCCAAATTCAAATTTTAATTCAATATTCAGTTCACAAAATTATAATTATTATAACAATAATATTTAGCCTTAAGTTATTGAAGTCAAAAATATATAAAAATATAACTTCTGTATAAAGATTTTACAAAAAAAATACCTAAAGCAACCCTTTTATTAATTTATCTATCTGAATGTCTATCGCACTAAATTGATCCGTCAATCACGCCAGCAGTGCGGCCTATAGGCTGCACAACCAAGGAAATTACGTTCTTGTAAGTCTTGAGAGCCCAGTAGCGGATCGATCACCACACAGGTGCATGAGGCGCGCGTCTGGGGCCTCAGAATCGTCGAAATTGTATGAATTTTTGAAAGTTTTGCTTGAAAAAAGAACGAAAGAGGTTTTTGCTCGTTTCAGGGGGGCTCACAAAATCATGATCCGCCACTTTTGAGAACCAATATTATATTAATATCGTTCTAATGATTTCGAAATGAATTATTTTATCATTCATTACTTTTTATTCGTGAAAGATTGTCATGGTTGTGCGGCCTAAAGGTAAGGCCTTAAGTTACTGTAGTGACTTAAATAACAGACAGACAGATACGCACACAGAAACATTTTGGCTATTATATATGCCGATAGTAATGATGATGATGATGATGACTTTTACAATCCCAGAGGTTCTGAATCCGCACAAATACCTAATAATACCGGCAATCTCTTATTATAAAAGGCCAAGTCTTTCTTTCTATCTGTCCCACGGAAATACCCGAAGCAAACCGAACCGAACGCACAACGTATCATCGGATCAACGTATCATCGGATCAACGTATCATCGTATCAACGTATCATCGTATCATCGGATCAACGTATCATCGTATCATTTTGTCTATATAGGACAGCTATTTCCAAAAAAGCATTATGTGAACATCCATAATGGATAATGAAAATTTTGAAAATCCTGCTGCAAAGCGACGGCGATTGAATCGTGAGAGAAAAGCACGTACAAGAGCTAATAACACAGAAGAACAGCTTCGATCACAGCGACAAGCTGACGCTCGGTCTCATGCGATACGTCGACAACGTGAAACTTTGGAACAAACTCAAGCGCGGCAAGCTGCTGACGCTCGGTCCCATGCGATACGTCAACAACGTGAAACTTTAGAAGAAACTCAAGCGCGGCAAGCTGCTGACGCTCGGTCCCATGCGATACATCGACAGAAAGAAAATCGATACCAAAGTCAAGCAATTCAACTCCAAATAAGAGCATTGAGATTTGATGAATCTCACGTTACTCGACACGATTGTGGAGAAATGAATTCCATCTGTCAGTTCTGCGGCTCCAAGAATTTCGCCAAGGAGCGTCCAGTTGATAAACAATTTAACAACTGCTGTCATAAAGGAAAAGTGAAGATTCCGCAACCGCTCGATCAACATGGGAATCTATTGTTATATCCCGAATTTCTTCGCTCTATGCTTTCAGATTCAGATAATCCTTACTACAAGAACTTTCGTCAGCACATCCGCTCTTACAATTCCTCGGTTTCTTTCGCTTCAATGGGAGCAGAGATTGTTTCAATGCCGGGTAACGGACCATACGTTTTCAAAATTCATGGACAGACGTACCACAGAACCACAAACCTGTATCCACCTGAAGGACAAACAAGAAAGTTTGCACAACTGTATGTAATGGACACGACAGAAGCGGTCAATGGACGAGTAAATCTGCCTGAGAATAGAGGTTGTCTACCTGAAGTGATTGAGAAAATCGATCGTTTCTTCCGCGTCAACAATCGTATCGCAGCTTCATATTGCCTGATGAAAGAAATTGAGCAACAAGAGCGTGTACGAGCCGAAGAAGAAGGACAACCAGTTCTAAAAAAAACCGAACCGAACCGAACGCATAACGGATAATTTCATAACCAATCGGATGAACGTATCATCGTATCAACGTATCAACGTATCATCGGATCAACGTATCATCGGATCAACGTATCATCGGATCAGTTAATCCGATTATCCTACTCAAAATTACTATATAAGTAGAATTACATTATAACAGCTCTGCTGAATATTTACCCTTTTACTACTTTTGCTGTTTACTTTGTTTTTTTCCCCATTGTAAACTTGAGCTAGTAAATAAAAATTATTATTATTATTATTATTATAACGAAATAATAAGTGTTGAACGTCAACGAAAAATGTTTTCAGGTGAATTAATAAAGGATGTGGAACAGGCGCTAAAGAGGGCCTTATCGTTCGGAAAATACGAAGATTTTGAAGTCAGAGAAGAATTCAAACGAGCTACTATTAATTCGTTAAAGGAGGCACTTCGTGAGTTTAGCAGCAATGGAATGCGTAAAATTGATTTAAATATTGCGGAAAAAAAAGTGGCGGCAAAACGTATAAGAAACAGAAAAAGAGTGGAGAAACTGATTGCTGCCGAACAGAAAAAGAAAAAGGAAGAAGCTGAGGAATTTTCAATATCGCTGCGTGATTTTGAAAATTCCTTACTCGAAGAGGAAGGGGAGGAGGAAGTAGGAAGTAGTAGTAAAACTTAGTTTTATTATTAGTTATTAAATTATTATATAAATGTTTTATTAAATAAAAAAAAACTTCTAAATACATAAATGTTTCATTAAATAAAAAAAACTTTCTAAATTCGAATAAAAAAGTTAAAAACGAGTTGTAATATTAACTAGATGATACCCCGTCCGAGGACGGGCAGCTACCCAAGGTAACTTAAGTTGAATGAAGATTAAGGAAAGCTCTCAGTGCAATCCAAAAGCCATATGACCTTGGTTGCCTGCCCGTCCTTCTAGCTGCCCGTCCTCGGACGGGGTATCATCTAGTACAACAATAAAAATCTTTTCTATTTATTTCATTCGTCCCCCCCTCCCCAAACGATTTACTAAAATATAAAAATTATTTCTGGTTGGATAGACCAATATCTCGTTTATACCAAGAAATAAGTGGGACATTGTAACCCGTCCTTTGTCCTTCTAATTGCCTAGAATGAGGTGATGTTTATGTTTAGCAGTGGCGGTTTAGACTAAAGGGCACGAGCTCTTCTATTGAAAATTGGAAACAATTATACAAAATTAATTCCAAAAATAATAATTGCAAGTAAAGAAGTAAATTAAAATATGATAAGAAACAGCTTCCATTAGGTCGTCCTTGCCAGGTTTTTTAATCATAATTATTTGAGCCACCTTCCATTGAGGAGGGGAAAATTATTTTAGAATATAGTAATAAATGAACGAATCAATCAGAGTGTCAGCTGTCCAAAACATTTTTAATTATTCCCACGGCAAAAACGGATCTAGCCACAAAGTTCATTTAAAAAAAAAAATAAACGTTCGGCCATTTCTCGACCACCTGAAAAGCTGATATTTCTGATTGGTTCATTCATTTATTACCAATCTAAAATCATTTTTCTAGTAACAACGTGCTCACAAAACCAGCAAATATGTGCGACGCCGAAGGCCGAGCTAATCATTGCCGTCCTTAACTAGTATTTAGTAAAATAGTAATTTAGGTCATCTTCAAATCTCATCAAAACTATTAATCGCAAAATTTACACGATTTTAGTTAACAAATCGCATGAAAAAAGTTTCAGGCCGAATACGAGAAGACTTAGTAATGGAGGTAATGGATAAAAATGTTGTCTTCCATCGGGCTGGATTTTACTACAGTGACTTTATAGGGACAGTGGCGACAAGAAGGACCCAATTTTTGGTTCTATCTTATCTTACACCTTTAGTGTTTTATTATAACTCTTGTAACTTTTTCGCGAGATGAAATTCATAGTTTTGTAATTTTTTACAACGTAAACAATACCGAACCTATGTACGTCAGTGTGGAGTTTCAGCTTTTCAGGTGGTCCAGAAGTAGCCAAACAATTGGACATCTTAGTACTAGAATTATTTGGAAACTTCTTTCTAAACTTTTATTTAATTCGATTAAATAAAAATTTCTCGTAATTACGTCACATTTGAGTATCCAGCTCATCGGTATGGTTCGGTTACTGAAAGTTTGAAACTGAAAACAATAGAAAACAAAATTTAATGAAAAATTTTATTATATCCACTTCTAACATTTTAGATCACATCTAAAATGGGAAAAACGCCGATAACTTCTTCTTCGGGGTGAAATAGCCCCCGTGTTTCGGACGGCTTCTTTTAAAAAAGTAAATTTTATAAAATATATTTCAATTCTGATAATGAACCTGCATTATTCTTTTTTAGGTTATTTTAAAAAAAATAAACCAATCACAAAAAATTTACCAATCGCATGCGGGGTAAGGATAGACATAATATGCTACTATAATTAATTAATCATACATATAAAATGCCAGCTCGCTGCTCCAGCGTGTCATTTTTTTGGTTCGGATCAACGTATCAACGTATCAACGGATCAACATATCAACTTATCAATGTATCAACGTATCAAAGTATCAACGTATCAGCGGATCAACGTATCAACGTATTAACGGATCAACGTATCATCGGATAAACGGATCAAATGTTTATATAGGTTGTCGTCGATAATACAAACGGTATATTAAATCTTCAAGCTTATCAACGGATCAACGTATCAACGTATCAACGTATCAACGTATCAACGTATCAACATATCAACGGATCAACGTATCAACTTATCAACGGATCAACGTATCACTGTGCGCTATATAGGACGTGGTGTGAGAGTTACCTTCATTGAAAATAACTTCACAACTTCAGAAACTTCTGAAGCGAAAATGTCCGAAATGGAGGATATTCAAGTAGTTACTCTTTGTTCCCCACATGTTCCTACTGCTGCTCGAAAATGTGTTAAAAGAAAATCTGATGAGGAAGTAGCCGCCCAGCAGGAAACAGTAAAACGACGGAAGGCGGAGCGAGAAAAAACCCGTCGTAAAAATATGAGTGATGTCCAAAAAGAATGTTGTCGGAATCGTAATCGTGTGGAAAATATGACTCCTGGGCAAATTGAACAAAATCGCAAACGTAAGCAAATTGCCAATATGACGTCAGAACAAATTACTCAACATCGCGAAAGAAATCAAATTGCCAACATGACGTCAGAACAAATTGCTCAACATCGCGAACGAAATCAAATTGCCAACATGACCCCTTCGCAAATATTACATCGTTCACGTAGTCATGCAATTCGCCGACAAAATCCACGAAGTAAAAACGCAGCTGTTCTTGAAGTAGGTAACGTTGTAGAACCAAATGTCGACGTTCATAACTGTGGTTTTATGGACAATATTTGCGAATTTTGCAGTGCAAAGCATTTTTCAGCAGAGCGGCCGTCTGACAAACTTTTTACGACATGCTGTCAGAAAGGCAAAGTCACCTTAGAAGCTATAAGATCAGCCCCTGTTATTGAACAGTTATTGAAAGGACTGCATCAATATTCGAAAAATTTCATAGACAATATTAGATCGATAAATAGTGCTTTAGCGTTTGCGTCAATGGGAGCTAACATTATTCCGCCTCCTGGATACGGACCCTATTGTTTCCGAATTAACGGACAAATTTACCATCGAGCAGGAGCTTTGCACCCGGCAGATGGAAACCAACGCAAGTTTGCTCAACTATATATATTGGACCCGGATGAGGCTGCTGATCAAAGGATGACAATTAAGGGAAACGATCGGTGCGATCCAAGTCTGATGCGAGAGTTAAGCACTTTCATGTCTCAGAATAATCCTTTTTCTGCCGCATGCAAAATGCTTTATGAAGTGGAACAAGAAAGCATCAAGGACGCCGCTCTGCATGGCGTTGAGCCAGCAACAGTTACCATGGCAATTATCCAAGACCGTAAATCCGATATTAGACGATACAATGCTCCAACAAGAAATGAAGTAGCTGTCATTTTTCAAAATGCCGACGGCGAACCTCCTCTCGAAAGGGACTTACTGATCCATTGTCGTTCAAATCAAAACAACTTGATAAGTTGATCCGTTGATATGTTGATACGTTGATCCGTTGATAAGCTTGAAGATTTAATATACCGTTTGTATTATCGACGACAACCTATATAAATATTTAATCCGTTGATCCGATGATACGTTGATCCGTTGAAACGTTGATACGTTGATACGTTGATACGTTGATACGTTGATACGTTGATACGTTGATACGTTGATACGTTGATACGTTGATATAAAACACCAAAGTTTTTGGCGGTAAAGTTTTAATTCTTGGTGGTGATTTCAGACAAACTCTTCCTGTCGTACCTCATGAAATGAGGTCAGCAATTATTCATTCAAGCATTAAATTTAATGATATGTGGAGTAAATTTATAGTATTGAAATTAAGTCAAAATGTCCGGTTCGTTGATTCCGCATTCAGTGATTGGCTGATAAAGTTGGGCAACGGGGAGCTTACAAAAAAGGTCTGTCTGAAGAGATAATTGAGATTCCGCATAATTGTATATGCGAAACTTCCCTTATCCAAGAAATTTTTGGAGAAAGCTTTAATGCTGCTGATGTAAAAAAATATTCCAAAATGGCAATACTTTGCCCAAAAAATACTGACGTTGACGCTATAAACGAGCAAGCTTTGGACCTTTTAGACGGCAGCGTTTTAACTTATCTAAGTAGTGATTCCATTGACGACAGTGATGATAACGATAGGGAAAACTATCCGATGGAATTCGAATAAACAAACGCCCTCAGGGATGCCAGTACACAGAATGCACCTGAAGGTTGGAAGTGTGATTATGTTGCTCAGGAATTTGAATACTAAACGTGGTCTTTGTAATGGGACGCGCTTAACTGTTCAATCGTTAAAGCCCAATCTAATCGTCGCTGAAGTCTTGACAGGAACTGCTAAAAAGGAAACTGTTTTTATTCCCCGCATAGATTTAGTCCCAACAAGTACAGACTTGCCATTTGTTTTAAGACGGCGACAGTTTCCAATTAAACTTGCCTTTTCCATGACGATCAACCGTGATGTTTAGCCACGGTCATCTCTATGTAGCAATGTCAAGAGTACGGAGATCTGAAGATAAAAATAGTTGATGGAAAAGAACAAGGGAAATTGATTGAAGGTTCACAGGCAGTGTACACGAAAAATATTGTGTACAAGGGAGTACTAACGCAGTAGGCTGTGCTTAAGATTTTATTTGCTACCATAATTGTTTCTTAATTAACAAACTAAAAAAAAATTAAAATTAACGTTTCAACGCGAGGATGAACAATTAAAATTGACAATATTAGGAAACAATGTTGTTTTTATTTAGATCATTAAAATAGAGACCCACCAGCATCGTCTAGCTACCCGTCCGTGGACGGGCTTTCCAGCTAGTTAATAATAATAAGGTTATCCTTACTAAATCAACAATTAAATTATTTTACCTAATTAATCGGTCACCTAGCAAGGAAGGCATACACTGCAATTTTAAACAATTTAATAAATATAGTTTTTACAATTTTTATTTTTTTAAATAATTTACATTTTAATAAGTTATTACGCTTTTTTTAACCCTAAAAATGCAGCACGCCCAGTACACTTATTGGCATAATGTCCCTTTTCACCACACTTAAAGCAGGTAACTTCAGCTATATTTTTAAATTTCACTTCATTAGAAGGCGCATTTTGTACCAATTTCTCAGCATTTGCATTTTTCATTTTGAAGCAATGGGAAGTTGTGTGTCCGGTATTCCCACAAAAAGTGCACGTGAATATCGTCGCACCAGGTTGCTTTTGATCTTTACCATCAAAAAATACCGGTATGCTGTGCCTCGCATGACTGTTTTTACATTTTGGCCCAAGAGGACAGAAACCTTTAAGGTAATTTCGGCACAACGTTTTCATTGTATGCCTACGTTTGCAGTTGCGTCCATGTCTACAAAATCCCCTTTCATACCAAGCACAATCTTTGATTTTCTCTTCCGGTTCGATGTGTTTAAATATGCACTCTTGATTACCGCAAGCTTTATATGTGGAAAAGAAAAAACATTCAGGCATCTTTTGCATATCATACTTGTGCAGAAACTCGCAGTCGTCTCCTTTCTTGCACAACCTCTTTAGCCAATGTTTACACACCACTGTGCGGTCTTCACGAATGTGCTGAAATGGACACAATTCGTTTAGGTCACAACCTGATGGTGATAAAAAAAATTTGCATATTGCTGCATCACCTTTATCCATTCTAGGAAAGGGTAATGGTAATGCGCCTATTTGATTTTCCAATTGGATTTCAATGTCAAATGTGGTATCGTCTATGTTAGAAATTATGCTCTCCATTTTTAGGTTTATTGTAAAATGGCAATTATTTCAATTATATAGTTTTTGATTAGTACAGATTATCGGATAATCCGGATTAAAAATTTGGTGAAAATGTGTCATTACCCAAACTTACAAAGAAAGGTAAATACGTGTAATTTCAAATTACTAGGAAAAATAAGGAAAATAAGCCAACTGCCAAAAATGAAGTTGAATGCAACTTTAATGGATTCGGTTTCAAAGTTATGTTTCAACGGAACCTTGCCTTGTATGCAAACTCTTACGGTCTAGGACATTTCGCCGTGGCCGTTTCGCCGTGGCCCATTTCGCCGTGGTCGTTTCGCCGTCGTTAATTAAAAAATATAAATCAAAAGTTACAATTAAAGTTTTATTAAATTATATATAAAATTAAGTTAAAGTTAAATAATAAAATTAATAGTTTTAGAAGAAGAAGAAAATGTAACCTAACCTATGGTAATTTTTTTTGGGATTTCAAACCCACTCACAATATGAGGCTGTTTCATTTATATAGTAAAAATTTATTACCAACTTAAAATGTTGCGATAATACAAAAAATATCGATTCCTAACACTAACCTAAGCTCGACCGGTGGATCCCCTTTTTAACGGTCCTGTCATTAAAAAAATATCGTTTCCTAACACTAACCTAAGCTCGACCGGTGGATTTTGAATTTAGTTTGAATTTAGAAACAAAATTGACACCCTGTATATAGAATCAATCAATTAAATTATTGACAGTACGGTAGTATATAAAAGAGCGGGAAGTAACTAATTTTGACTAATTATCTAAACTCGACAATTCAATTAAAATAAAGATCAAGATGAAATTATGGCGAATACTATCCTTAGCACCAGAGGTAAAGATAAAGTTTCGCACGATGGCTACGTATACGTGTTTGACGCGACATCAAAAAGCGATGAATCAGTTAAATTTTGGCGTTGCGAGAAACGTGGTCGATGTAAAGCCAGAATTCATACACGAGGAGAAGAAGTAATTAAAACTATAAATATTCACTCTCATGACGTCTCGGCCGCAAGAATAGAAGTGGGAATAGCAGTAACTATAATATTAAGAAGCGAGCCGCGGAAACAATGGAACAAACAAGTCAAGTTATAAATGCATGTACAGCAAATATCGCTCAAGCTTCGCAAGCTTCGTTGCCCGGTGGTAGTGCTTTAAAAGAAATGGTTCGACGACAACGAAATGGAATAAACAAGGCACCTCCAAATCCTGTAAGTATTGACGAATTGGTTATACCAGATGAGTATAAAACATATGAAACCAAGACTGAGACCAAGACAATATCTGAAAAGTTTTTACTCTATGAAGAAAGAAAAGATATTTTAATTTTTGGTCGAGAAAACTGGCTTCCATATTGCTGCTATCAAAGACATGGTTCGTAGGTGGTACGTTTAAAATAGCGCCCTTATTGTACGCTCAAGTTTTTGTTATAATGACAAAAAATCACAACGGTGTGCATCCTGTGCTATATGCATTGCTTCCAAATAAGCAAAAAACAACATATGTTCGCTTATTCGAAATCATTAAAAACTTGCAACCAAATGCGAATCCAAGCATTGTAAATTGTGATTACGAACAAGCTGCGTTTTTGGCAATTGAGGAGTGCTTTCCTAATGTTTCAATCAAAGGCTGCTTTTTCCACCTTGCTCAAAACATGAGAAGAAAACTTTCCGAGTTAGGGTTAATAGGTACTTACAATGAAGATTCTGAATTTGCCCTCAAGGCAAAGATGGTAATTGCTTTAGCGTTTGTACCAAGGCAAAATATTGATGAAGCTATTGATGCGCTTGCCGCTAATTTGGGTCCAGCATTGCAGCGTCTGTTAGAATGGTTTGAAGACTCTTACGTTGGAAGACCAAACCGAAGAGGAAATGGTCGGCGGGATCCGATATTAAAATTTGAAATGTGGAATTTGCGCGAGAGAACATTGAATGGCGAAGATCGTACGAATAACCACGCCGAAGCAGCCCATCGAAGGCTACAAACTGAATTAGGCGTTGAGCATCCTACATTATGGAGATTCATCGACGGTCTTCGATCAGCTCAAAAAAGCCGGGACATTTACTACGAACAGCTTGTAGCTGGAGTAGAACCTCCTAAAAAATTAAAAAAATACAGGGACGCGGATGATAGAATATTGCGCATGGAATATTGCGTATAGTTAACCGTTTTGACGAATACGATGACTTAGCGGAATACCTCCCTGGTATTGCTCACAATTACCAAATGGGGCAATAAGGTTTTTAGGTTATATTTTTTATATGTTTTTAATTTAATTTGTATACTTATTAACATTTTTATTTAATTTCATATATAATTTAATAAAACTTTAATTGTAACTTTTGATTTATAGTTTTTAATTAACGACGGCGAAATGGGCGACGGCGAAACGGCCACGGCGAAATGGGCGACGGCGAAATGGGCGACGGCGAAACGGCCACGGCGAAACGGCGACGGCGAAACGGCCACGGCGAAACGTCCCATTCCGAACTCTTAACCTTCTATATTTATGTTTGTCATGAATACTCCTCAACGTAACGTAACGCTACAATCCACGCGCCTGGTTGGTTCAACACAGAATAAGAACTCCGATTAGCCAATCAGATTGCGTCACATTACGGGAGGCAAACAAAGCTTTAGGCAAAACATCTTTTAGGTCTAACGCATTTAAAAAAAACTTAAAATCAGTTTACATAAATTACTATGTTGTAACGAAACTTAGCTGCCTTTTTTTAATTTAAATTTAAGTAACGCATTTTTTGTTAAGTGACCACTTGAAATGCGATTGCTATTACCTAACATAATTATTATTTTGATATGTATTAGGTACCTTTAAGATGAATGCGGTTTACTTTCAATTTCGGAAGCAAATTCTTGCTTGCATAAGAAAAGCTAATAATTTACAAACCACAAAAAATTACAGTAATGATGCTCCCAGTCGTAGTTTAACATGAAATGAGAAATGATGACTATGCCAGAATATTGTTCGTATAGCTGCGTTTTGAAACACTTAATTACTTGATGGTTCATCAACTTAATTGTTCCTAAATCAACATCTTATTCTTGTGAAGGTTAAACCACGTTAAACTTATAACAACTTAATTAAGAGTTTGGACATCCGCATTTGATTCTGTTCAACAATTGAAGAAAAATAAAAGTGTGTTTATTCCCGATCGAGTTTTTTTTTACCGTGTACACGTTTCATCCATCCACATTGGTTGAAGACAAAACAATGCAGTGACGGTTTTCACACCCTACAAATGAGTAATCTATGTTAAACCTTGACCATATAAATTTGTATTAATAGATTGTTGACAACTAAAATTCCTCCAAGGTAATTTTTGTTTTTGCATTAAAATTAATTTTTCTGTGAAATTCAAATAAATTTTCTTTTGCATTTATCTGTCAATGATATCATTCGAAGTTCGCATTAAAAATTTTTTTTAGAGTACCGCATCGACTGCGAGCATACAAAATTTATATACGTTATTTCCTGTAATTATACTGAACATATCGATAAAAGTTAACCTTAAATATCCTTTTAGTCTCTAAAGGTAAATTATATTGAGTTGATGAATATTAAAGAATGTGGTTCAGCTATGTACTTGGGTTGTGTCTGGGTGTGCCTCGTTTTGTCCTCGGAAGCCATCTCAGAGGATAAATGATACAAATGATATTGACAAATTTTTTTGTGGAACAATACGTGGGGGTCATTGAAGGGAGCGCATTTCGCCGAAACAGATCGCAATATTTGAGTCGTTGCTAGTTGATTCGTTTTAGTTAACTGGAAGAGGTGCAACTTCTTTTTTTCCTACTAGAAATTTAAGAAAAACAAGTCACGTCAGTTTAGAGAACGTGGGGATGTCCAAACGCAAGACTGTATGAATATTTAGTTTTAGCCCCTTTCCACCAGCTACCCCTACTTTGAAATTTTAAAGCACACCCCATATCTTGCGATATATCATATTCAAGGTGGAAAAAATCTTCGTTCATCAATGTTATAGAAATTAAATTTAGTGGATCCGTTTATGAGTTTGAGGCAAAAATTGAAAGATGAAACAAAAAGTCTTTTTATTCGGAAGTTCTTTCACGTTAGCAGTGGACTGTGTTTTCGCGTTTTTGTGTATGGGCTGGCTTTCTGCAAACCACGGAGCCTTCGTGGCTCAAAACAATCTACAAATTTCTTCTTTTTATGCGTCCATTCCCTTAGAATACTTCTACTTCCGTTGGAAGACTTTACGATCCATTATTGTTTTCAGGTGGATCACTTCTCCGTCTCTATTGCTCCATTAACTCACAGCCTCGTGCATATTTTGGCTTCTTTCACCATTTTCCTCCTTAGCTTTCTATTTTTGTACTTTTTCCCCACTCCTTCACCTTCATGGTTCCGAGATCTTCCACCACTTCATTCAACCATGTAGCTCTTACTCTTCCTCTGCTTCTTATCTCATTTGACTTCCAGTCCGTAATCAGTCTCAGAACGCTATCCGACTTTCTCCTCATCAGATGTCCGAGCCAATCAATTCTCCGCGATTTTATACATCTGACCAAATCAAAATCTGACATTTTCCATCGCTGCTTGCTGCCTTTTCATTTGTTACCTTCTTTATCGATGCCTTCACCTCTGTATATGTTGGTTCTGCTACATTTTCCTATCTTTCCATAACAGTTTCTTTTGTGGTCTTTTTTGTACATTTTGATTTAGCAATGTCTGAAAATGGTTTCTGAAGATTTCTTTTACTTCCTCTTTGCTGTTCACTATGCTTCTATTTCTCATCGACATGGTCCTCACATTGCACTTTAATTTTCGTTATTACGAGTATATGTACTTACATAGTAATTTTCTCTTGCACTCATCACGTCGTGCAGCAGTTTGTTTCTCTTCTCTTTGCAAATCTTGTATGCTTCGTTCCTTTTCTCCGTATATCTATTCTTGTCTTCTTCTTTATTTATAGTTATCCACTTCAATCGTGCCTTCCTCTTACACTCCACCTTCTCTTCGGAATCATCGTCAAACCATCTTTTATTTTCACCATATTTTATTTTCATCTTTTGTCCTATTGTTCTTTTAGCACTTTATCTCATTACTAATTTGTTAGTTTCCCATACCTTAGCTATATTCTGTTCTCTTTGTTAGTCGTCAATTTTTTTATCTAATGTAACAAAACGGGATTTTAATTCATACAAATTAATTTTAATATTTTGAATTGAGATATACTTATAAATTATTATTGCGATAATAACTGATGATTGTTAATCAACCATATTTATCAACATCGGAAGAGATAAGTTTTATAACGCGAACGAGAATTGATAATGTATTTTATCAATATTCGTTTGCATGCGAACTTCCTGCGTCTAAAGATGATTTTTACACTGTTCTTTGTTCGGGTGAACTGTTTAATTTCAGACAACAGTGGAGTATCGCTAATTTGACCGGATATTTCCAATGCAGTCTACGCGATTTCATTGATGAAGCAATCAAGATTTGATTGCATTGAAGCAATCAGTAGACATTTGCTTCTCGTTAAAAAAGCGATATAGGGATGTATCTGTCTATAGGGGAAATTTGTCAGTGGTGCAAATTCTCAACGCTATGGAAGGTCAACCCTCGTGATTTCTGAAAGGTATAAATATGGTTGAATTAATTAGTCGAGAGTCAGAAGTCGGGGGTGCGCCCGTTGAGCTGCGGCCGGGGGCCATGGGCTTTCGGGATTAATGTTAATGGGAAGTCCTTCCAGTGAGTCCGTCGGTGACTATTGTAGATTTTCGCGTGCGGGTTTGACGGATTGTCAGTTTTGATTTTGGTTTTGGGCAAATAAGACAAGGGAGTGTCTTGCCGAGTTGTCTTGCTTGACTATTTTAAAGTGCTTTAAAAGGTCAAATAGTTTGTTTATTGAATCCGTAAATAGATTGTGTATTCTCTGGTGTGAGACATTTGTGACGAATTTATCGTTGTTTTGGGCAAAGACAAGGCATTGCCTTGGTCGCATTGGATTGCCTGGAGATCCAAGGTAGAAGGAAAAATATATCACCTATATGTAAGTACAATTTTGAATTATTTACTAACAGAAGGATGGTATTTTTTTTCTGATAGTTATTTTAGATTGTATACCTATGTGTGTAAAAGGGCCACCCTAAATTGTAAGGGAGATTTAAAGTGTATAATGTATTTGTTTTAAATTTATCCATAGTAATAAATATTGTTTTTTAAAATTCAGTGTTTTCGTTTTTCCTGTTGAGGAAAAGAACGTTTTTTTTTAGTGTCTAGCTTAGTGTCGTTTTGCCCGCACAGAAGTTTCAACTTCAACATTTAGCCGGGGGACGTAACGTCAAAACGGGGAGTGTCTGGGGCTCATTACCAGGAAGTCGCTTACCAAATTGATAAGGTATTTTTTTTTGAGAACAGAATTCTACGGTGGGCATAATCGGTTGAACGGTGGTGGCAGCATAATCTATAAATATTCTCAGTAGATCGATAAGTGCCTAAGTGGGATTTTTTTTGTTCGATCAGCAGATTTGTTTATTTTGTTAAATAACTTCAGCCGTTCCGGAAAAGTAGTTCCAAAGGACGGTTGGCGGTTACACTATTTCTCCTGCGTACTTAATTTGAATGCTCTCGTTGTGGAACTTCTGCAATGCTAATTTTTTTAAATTTCTTTTCTGATTTCTAGTGTTTTCTTTGGTTTAACCTTTGCTACTACCAGAAAATGATCCGTATCTGCATTTTGCTACTTATACCAGGTCTCATCCACTTTATTTTATGTTGTGACTTGTGCTTAAACTTTGTGCTGGCCTTCCATTTACTGGATTAAACTTATAATAAATAATATTCTTCATCCAATCATTTCTCGCAAAAGTACCCCACTCCATTTATTCATTGCATCTCGTCACCAAAATGTAAGATTACGAATTTTTTTATATCAATATTTCCGGTTACCCTCCATCTCATTTCCTAGACTGCCATCACCGTGACTTGACATCGTGCCAATTCTTTTGCGATTTTTATATTCCTTTCTATTTCTATTGGCTAGTTCTTTATTCTCTTTTTCACTCTTCACCATAGCCCTAAGTTCATTTTGGATTTCCCTTGCTTTGGATGCTAAGTTATTATTTATGTACATCTTCTGATTTCCGAGTTCTTGTTATAAATTATCTCAAATTTTTGGATCCTATACTCGCTTCTGAGATTTTTGTTCTCCAGAAATTTTTGCCGTTCTTGTTCCATTTTATTGTCCCTAATGTCAACTCCTTTTATAGAAACGTTGTTTCTTCTCTTTTCTATCTCAGTTTTCTCTAACTACATCTCCAGTTGCTCAATTCTGACTTTGAATTCATTTTTCTCTATTCCCCATTCTTCTTCCATCTTCTTAAAAGCTCCCTTTATTTCTTGCATCTCCTGTTTCAATTCAAGCAAAGCTTTGGAAATTTCTGTCATCATTGTTTAAAAAAAATTCCTCCGATATCTCCATTATAAACGTTTCGTTTCTTTTTCTTTCTTTTTCCGCTTGCTTTTGTGGTGGAGATCTTATTATTTTGTAAGTTCTACCAAATATTTGAAAACGGTCATTTACAAAATTCCTATCCCTCCTGAAAAATAGGTTCACGCAATGAATGTACGTAGATTATTCCAGAAACATTTCAGGAAGTCTACGAAGAGTTCCAAAATAGGTGTGACCAATAACACAGAACATTATAAAAATGTAATTTTACTAATTTCTGAATAAAATTATTTTTTGTTTCGTCTTTCAATTTTTACCTCCAACTCATAAACGGGTTCTACTACATCCAATTTTTTTAAGTGAATAAACAAGGGTTTTTCACCTTTAAAATGATGTATCATAAGGTAAAGGGTGCTATTTAAAATTTAAAAGTTGGGATGGCTATTGAGCAGAGAGGGTTAAACTTAAAATTCAAACGGTTTTGATTTTAAACGTCCTTAGGGATGACACTTATTTTTATCGTATTACACCCCTAATAGTAAAAACTGTAAAAATTAAATTTGGCACGGTATTAAATACTTATTCTTGATTATTGCAATCTATCACACCATGCTGGTATATGGTACTATTGGCAACTGTGTAAGAAATGTTGCATACGCTGGGGTGCTGAAAAATTAATTTCGAAAATGTTAAAAGAAATTTACAATTTTTCGAAATAGCAGTGATAGACTTCCAGCAAATATCTTTGAAAAAATTTATAAATTTACAATTCGTTCTTTCAAAGTAGAACTGATGTTATTATTACTTATATTAGAAGACGTCAACATTCGAACTTCCAGTGACATTGAATGATAATATCTGAAATCAAAATTGCATTCTTTTGGCAATTATCAGAATTAAATTCGATTTTGTATGCTTGATGGTTATCTGAGTATAAACAAAATGTTATTGTTTCTTTAATTTCGGCTATCAAATGGCTAAAATTTCCTTTGATGTTACTTCCAAGTAATAGATAAACAAAATTGCACTGTGAATTTTGATTTTGTTATAATTTTTGAAATTTTATTTTAAGAATTCTCGGTATTATCTTTAATAGTTTTTATAGGTATTCGATATACCAATATAACATAAAGTCGAAATTTTATAGAAACTGTGAGAATATTTTCGAATGCGCCATAAAAACTTTTTCCTGTTTCACTTTTCTTATACACAATCAAATGATTGCATGGTGTATTTGAAGAGTTTTGTAGATGTTTTTTTGAGTACCTATATATTTTTCTGTTTTTGAGAAGTTTATCGATTATCGAATGGAACACCCTGTATTATTATACATATTCTGATCTTCTTCTTCTTCTTCATAGAGTGCCTATCCGTTCCGGATGTTGGCGATCATGATTGCTATTTTAACCTTATCGACTGCTGATCTAAATAAGCCGATTGTAGTTGTATTAAACCAAGTACGCAGATTCTAGAGCCAGGATATTCGTCTTCTACCTACGCTTCGTTTTCCCTGGATAAGTAACTGGAGCAACCTGTATCTGTTTGGATTTCTCATCACGTGTCCCAGATATTCCAGTTTACGTTTCTTAATTGTGAACAGTATTTCCTTTTCTTTCTCCATTCTTCTCAAGACCTCCTCGTTGGTAACGTGATCTACCCAAGAAATTCTAAGTATCCGGCGGTATAGCCACATTTCAAACGCCTCCAATTTTTTACACGAAGCCTCTGTCAGAGTACACGATTCCACCCCGTACAGCAGAACAGGGAAAATGTAGCATCTCAACATTCGTACTTTCGTAGTCATCGCTAGGTCTCTAGGCTTGAATACTTTCACCATCTTCAGAAACGCGGATCGTGCTCTTGCAATGCGGCACCTAATCTCTACAGAGTGATCCCAGTCCTCAGTAACGGTGGTGCCCAGGTATGTGCAGGACTTAACTCTCTGTATTGGTTGGTTATTAACAGTCAGAACTCCATTTAGTTGTTTGTTTTTAGATATTATCATAAATTTTGTTTTCTTTATGTTCATTTTCAGCCCATACCTCTCACTCACTTCCACTATTTTGTTCATTATATATTGAAAGCCGTCTAGATCTTTTGCGAAAACAATTGTATCGTCCGAGTATCGTATATTATTTATGATTTCTCCGTTAACTGTTATTCCTTCATTTATGTCCTCTAATGCTTCGCGAAAGACAAACTCGGAGTAAATGTTAAAGAGCAAGGGTGAAAGCACGGGTCTAGGACTTTTCGGCGCAGCCGGTTCGGCGTAGCCGGTTCGGCGTAGCCCTTTCGGCGTGCACCCGATTCGGCGTAGCCAGTTCGGCGTAATACCGTTTCGGCGCGAGGACGTTTCGGCGTGTGGACGATTCGGCGTGAGGACGGTTCGGCGTGAGGACGATTCGGCGTAAGACCAATTAGACGCAAGGACAATTCGGCGGGAAATGATTTTCCGATTCATTTTAAAATATAATTAAATTCTTGTAATGGAAAATTAATGCATTATTTCGCAGTTTTTAATCACAAATTAAACTTTAATTCACGTTTGTAAAACTACATACGATCATTAACTTGAATATGTAATGTTTTTAATATACATATTATGTAGTTGATGTATAGCAATTATATTACTAAATTTTATACTATGAAATTTTCTCCTTTGATTATTTATCGTAGAATCATTTCTAGGTGGTAGATTTAAAAAATTCAAATTCTAAATCCAGAGGTGGGCTAATACTTTTCGTATTAAGCTGTATTTATAGAACAAAAATGGTTTCATTTGTAAATCATGAGGTTCAATAATTTTTAGAAATATTGTAAAACATTTTTGTTGTATTATACTTTAAGATTTCTTTAAGGTGGCCGAAAAATTCGCTGTTTTTGTTCGGTGCAAATCTTAAAAACGAATAAATTTAATGATATTCTAAAAACACCATCGAAATGGCTTGAAATTATAGTTTGTTTCAGAATAATTGAAATTAAAAAAAACATAGAATCAAATTACGTTGATATAAAAGCATACGAACTATGTGATAAGATATGCTGTCGACCAAGCATATGCATTGCTAAAGGCTGGCGCGAGATTAAAATAATTAACCTTATCTCTATATATTATGTTTCGTTTATAGTTTGTACGTTTTTATATCAACGTAATTTGATGCTATGACTTTTTTTAATTTCAATTATTCTGAAACAAACTATACAATGTGGATGGTTTTCATAAAAAAATTTCGGAAAATTTATTTTTCAGTGTCATATTTTTATTTATTTATTACTCATTAGTAGTTATCGGATTTTAGGCACCAAAAAACTACAAAATATGCTCTAAAATTTTGCAAATAAGCTATTCAAATTTACTAGCACAAATTCAATAGTTGATAATGTAAATTTAATCAATTGTTATTGATTATTTTTGTCTTTTAATATTAAAAGACCTATACCTAATTTTAAAAAATATCTTATAAATTAACAAATAAAGGTCAACTATAATACAAAAATTTATTACAAATTTATATTACTCTAATCTTGAGATCCTGAATAACCTTAACAAAATGAAAAATTAGTTTGAAAACCAAGATCATGTAACTTAAAAATTAAATCTTTAATAATTTGAGACGCGTCTAGAGAATTTAAAATATTCTCATCTTCGATCGAAAAGAGGCTGTAGGATAAAAAACCCGAAAATTAGCCAATGAAAACATTAACACATAACATTATTATACTTACACACAGACAGTGAAACTTACGAATACTACTAACAGAAATTCAAAAAATTACAAAAATATAATTTTTGTAATATTTCTATAGTCTCTCTCGACTGAAAATGAGAATATTTTAAATTCTTGAAAAGCGTCTCGAATTACTAAAAAGGTTAGCGCTGAATCGTCCTAGCGCCGAATCGCTAAATGGGCTACGCCGAATCGTCCTCGCGCCGAATCGTCCTCATGCCGAACCGTCCTCACGCCGAATCGTCCTCACGCCGAAACGTCCTCGCGCCGAAACGGTATTACGCCGAACTGGCTACGCCGAACCGGCGGCGCCGAACTAGCTACGCCGAATCGGCGGCGCCGAAAAGTTCCATTCCCTGAAAGCACACACCCCTGCCTTACTCCACGTCTAATCCGCACACCCCCACACTCCTCTCCATTTACACGTATCGACGATGTTTGATTCCAGTACAGGTTACTAATTATCCTTATGCCTTGCTTGCTAAGGCCAATTTTTTCCAAGATTTCTACCATTTTCGGGTGTTGTACATTGTCAAACCTTTGATAATCTATAAGACTCACAAAGATGTCGTGGTTCATATCCCGAGCTCTCTGAAAGAGGACCTGAACACTAAACAGGGCCTCTCTAGTATACCCAGATATTCTGATGCGCACCTAAAAATTTCGTATTAGCTAATATATTTATTAAGTTTTAATTTATTTCATACCCTTTCCAAATTGTAGTTTAATAATTCGTATTTCTCAGATTTCTGTCGGCAGCTCCCCAACCCTATTTTGAAATCAAAATAGTTTAGATCGTTTGTAGAACACTCATACCTTCTTTATTTCGTTTGCACACTCTTTCTTTTTGATATATCTCGAATTTTGAATTATAAACCTGAAATAGTTTGTTCCTCTTTTCTTCAACGGTTTTTGAGATATGCAGCAAAAATTTCAATTATCTGACAAGCGAGATGAATTAACGAGATTCGCAGTTTCTACGTTTAAAGTGAATAAATAGATTATTATTAATTCGATCTTACAGCCCGATTGTGGATCAACCCAATCAGCCCTCGTTAGTCCCAATCATTATAATACATTTTATTTAGTGATAGAAAATAATAATAAATAATAATAGCGAAATAAAATATGTAGGATGCCACTTTTATGTAATTTTAAATAAGATCTTACTTGGTGCCTCAAATAAATTTATACCTGTATTACATAATTAAAACAAAAATATTCTAATTAAATTATGAATCAAAATTAATCCATATTAAATGTACATACGAGGGATCCATATCCAGAAAAAGTTAAGTACGCTGTTTAGAATTCCTTGTAAATTTTTTAAATTCCTTAATTTGATTCATTTAATATTACTGGGAATTCGTTGCAATTCTTTGGAAATCCTTGAAATTTTCTTGCATTGTTAATTTGAAAAATTCGTTCAAAACCACTAAGAATTCTTTGGGATTCCGAGTCCTGTGTACACAATTTTTTTTAGATTATTTGCCACTCATTTAATCTATATTTAGTTGCATGCCAATTTTGCCCTGTTTTTGGGTTTTAGATAATTGAATTTAATGTAAATCTACTCCTTAATACAATTTGACGGTTTTTCATAATCATATCTGTATTTTAGAATAACAAAACTTTATTCTAAAATACAGATTATTCATGGTTAATATCAATTTTCGCTACATTAACCTTGACGAATCAATCGATTATCTTCAAATCTTTAGGTTTTACCATTTTAAAATTATACGCTCATTTCGCCACGCGAAAGTAATAAAATTGAAATCGTTAAATTTTCTCAGAATATTTTGAAAATCCTTAATGTTCTTCTTCTTCGTCACTTCAAGGATTAGGTCATCGGGACCTAACTCCAGTGCCTATGTTTTCTAGGTCTCCCGACACACTTCTTCCTTTAAGTTTGTAATGCCATGGTTTCATAGTTATTCTTTCGTAGTTAGAAATCTTAAATACTTAATTTCCTGGATAATATCCTTATTAACAAATAATATACTACGGATTGTAAATTAAAATATTGTGAATAAATCTTACCTTCGTGCCTCCCGAAATTTACGTAATTTACCTAAGTTTGTGCTTCCATACACAGTACAGCAAAATGCCTTATGATCTGGCTCCGTGTCTGTCCGTCCGTATGATTCAAAATAAATCAGTACTCTCGAAACTCCTAGTTTAAAGAGTAAATACTATTATTGAGATGAAAACCAGCAACTGCTGATCTCCACCATTTAGGACTGATGTAAATTAATTTTGTACTTAGTAACCTAATAAAGATTATTATTATTATTTTCTATCTTATATAAACAATTTTTTTGTATGTTTTAAAAATTTCTAAGCTCAATATTAAATTAAAAATTAATTTATTGGCTTCAAACGTGGAAACTGAGAATATTTATGGTTAATGCAACCTGTGCGTCAATATAATAATTGTTCTTTTCCAGAATATCTCGAAAACTAAAGAAGTAAAAACTGGAATAAAAGTGGTACATAATATTTTGAGTTTGAATCCAAAATTCCAACATTAAAATTTGCATTTCTATTAAAATCTGAATATTACCTAATTTCACAATTCAGAAGTCAGCATTCAAATATCTCAAAAACGAAAAGGGTATAACCAAAAATAAATAAATATTCTCCTAGTGCAAGGTTTTACTATACAAAAATAGAAGAGGCAAAAACGACGTTAAACCGATTAAGATTATTTGATAAACAAAATTTAAATTGGGGGGTCTGGCGAAATGCACCTTTTCTATTAGTCATGTTATACATTTTCTAAACCTGTGTGAAGTTAGCGGCCACTTTCTAGCGGCCAATTTACCGGAAACACCCGAACGAATTAGCAACAAATTTTTATATGATTAAGGTCACCTATCGGGATCGGACTATTCCTATACATCAATAACCCTAATATCTGCTTACTCTGAAAAAATTATCCCAATCTAATGACATTAAATGGTCATTTTCATGGTTTTCCCGCGTTCTGATCACCAGGAATGCATCAACACCCCAATTTCATAGGAAGAGTTGGCTGATCAGGCTACAATTTTCAACATAGCTCAGAAACGATAATGTTCGCCGACCCTGAAAAATTGGTAAAGTTCTACCGCGGCTGGAGGGAGATTTTCACGGTTTTTCCGCCAGCGGCCAAACGCGAGTGCACTGAACGTCTCATTTTCTAGGAAGAGTTGGCTGATCAGGCTACAATTTTCAACATAGCTCAAAAACGATAATGTTCACCGACCCTGAAAAATTGGTAAAGTTCTACCGCGGCTGGAGGGAGATTTTCACGGTTTTTTCCGCCAGCGGCCAAACGCGAGGGCACTGAACCTCTCATTTTCATAGGAAGAGTTGGCTGATCAGGCTACAATTTTCAACATAGCTCAAAAACGATAATGTTCACCGACCCTGAAAAATTGGTAAAGTTCTACCGCGGCTGGAGGGAGATTTTCACGGTTTTTCCGCCAGCGGCCAAACGCGAGGGCACTGAACCTCTCATTTTCATAGGAAGAGTTGGCTGATCAGGCTACAATTTTCAACATAGCTCAAAAACGATAATGTTCACCGACCCTGAAAAATTGGTAAAGTTCTACCGCGGCTGGAGGGAGATTTTCACGGTTTTTCTGCCAGCGGCCAAACGCGAGGGCACTGAACGTCTCATTTTCATAGGAAAAACTGGCTGATCAGGCTACAATTTTCAACATAGCTCAAAAACGATAATGTTCACCGACCCTGAAAAATTGGTAAAGTTCTACCGCGGCTGGAGTGAGATTTTCACGGTTTTTCCGCCAGCGGCCAAACGCGAGGGCACTGAACGTCTCATTTTCATAAGAAGAGTTGGCTGATCAGGCTACAATTTTCAACATAGCTCAGAAACGATAATGTTCACCGACCCTGAAAAATTGGTAAAGTTGAAATTAAAGTCAAAATTTTTAATTAAATTTGAAAAATTTTTAACTGCTATCATTTGCGCGCTTGTTTATAATGCTTGATTGTGAAAAATTTTTTAATTTTTGATAAATGTTGCTATTTTTAAACACTATACTTTGTAGGCTCAACCACATGTATTTTGAAAATTTTGCTGTCAGTCGCTTGAAATAAATGTCAAAATTTTTAATTAAATTTGAAAAATTTTTAACTGCTATTATTTGCGCGCTTGTTTATAATGCTTGATTGTGAAAATTTTTTTAATTTTTGATAAATGTTGCTATTTTTAAACACTAAACTTTGTAGGCTCTACCACGTGTATTTTGAAAATTTTGCTGTGAAACCCGTGAAAATCTCCCTCCAGCCGCGGTAGAACTTTACCAATTTTTCAGGGTCGGTGAACATTATCGTTTTTGAGCTATGTTGAAAATTGTAGCCTGATCAGCCAACTCTTCCTATGAAAATGAGACGTTCAGTGCCCTCGCGTTTGGCCGCTGGCGGAAAAACCGTGAAAATCTCCCTCCAGCCGCGGTAGAACTTTACCAATTTTTCAGGGTCGGTGAACATTATCGTTTTTGAGCTATGTTGAAAATTGTAGCCTGATCAGCCAACTCTTCCTAGAAAATGAGACGTTCAGTGCCCTCGCGTTTGGCCGCTGGCGGAAAAAACCGTGAAAATCTCCCTCCAGCCGCGGTAGAACTTTACCAATTTTTCAGGGTCGGCGAACATTATCGTTTCTGAGCTATGTTGAAAATTGTAGCCTGATCAGCCAACTCTTCCTATGAAAATGAGACGTTCAGTGCCCTCGCGTTTGGCCGCTGGCGGAAAAACCGTGAAAATCTCCCTCCAGCCGCGGTAGAACTTTACCAATTTTTCAGGGTCGGTGAACATTATCGTTTTTGAGCTATGTTGAAAATTGTAGCCTGATCAGCCAACTCTTCCTATGAAAATGAGACGTTCAGTGCCCTCGCGTTTGGCCGCTGGCGGAAAAACCGTGAAAATCTCCCTCCAGCCGGGGGTAGAACTTTACCAATTTTTCAGGGTCGGTGAACATTATCGTTTTTGAGCTATGTTGAAAATTGTAGCCTGATCAGCCAACTCTTCCTATGAAAATGAGACGTTCAGTGCCCTCGCGTTTGGCCGCTGGCGGAAAAACCGTGAAAATCTCACTCCAGCCGGGGTAGAACTTTACCAATTTTTCAGGGTCGGTGAACATTATCGTTTTTGAGCTATGTTGAAAATTGTAGCCTGAGCAACCAACTCTTCCTATGAAAATGAGACGTTCAGTGCCCTCGCGTTTGGCCGCTGGCGGAAAAACCGTGAAAATCTCTCTCCAGCCGCGGTAGAACTTTACCAATTTTTCAGGGTCGGTGAACATTATCGTTTTTGAGCTATGTTGAAAATTGTAGCCTGAGCAACCAACTCTTCCTATGAAAATGAGACGTTCAGTGCCCTCGCGTTTGGCCGCTGGCGGAAAAACCGTGAAAATCTCACTCCAGCCGCGGTAGAACTTTACCAATTTTTCAGGGTCGGTGAACATTATCGTTTTTGAGCTATGTTGAAAATTGTAGCCTGATCAGCCAACTCTTCCTATGAAAATGAGACGTTCAGTGCCCTCGCGTTTGGCCGCTGGCGGAAAAACCGTGAAAATCTCCCTCCAGCCGCGGTAGAACTTTACCAATTTTTCAGGGTCGGTGAACATTATCGTTTTTGAGCTATGTTGAAAATTGTAGCCTGATCAGCCAACTCTTCCTATGAAAATGAGACGTTCAGTGCCCTCGCGTTTGGCCGCTGGCGGAAAAACCGTGAAAATCTCCCTCCAGCCGCGGTAGAACTTTACCAATTTTTCAGGGTCGGTGAACATTATCGTTTTTGAGCTATGTTGAAAATTGTAGCCTGATCAGCCAACTCTTCCTATGAAAATGAGACGTTCAGTGCCCTCGCGTTTGGCCGCTGGCGAAAAAACCGTGAAAAGCTCCCTCCAGCCGCGGTAGAACTTTACCAATTTTTCAGGGTCGGTGAACATTATCGTTTTTGAGCTATGTTGAAAATTGTAGCCTGATCAGCCAACTCTTCCTAGAAAATGAGACGTTCAGTGCCGTCGCGTTTGGCCGCTGGCGGAAAAACCGTGAAAATCTCTCTCCAGCCGCGGTAGAACTTTACCAATTTTTCAGGGTCGGTGAACATTATCGTTTTTGAGCTATTTTGAAAATTGTAGCCTGATCAGCCAACTCTTCCTATGAAATTGGGGTGTTGATGCACTCCCCGTGATCAGAACGCGGGAAAACCATGAAAATGACCATTTAATGTCATTAGATTGGGATAATTTTTTCAGAGTAAGCAGATATTAGGGTTATTGATGTATAGGAATAGTCCGATCCCGATAGGTGACCTTAATCATATAAAAATTTGTTGCTAATTCGTTCGGGTGTTTCCGGTAAATTGGCCGCTAGAAAGTGGCCGCTAACTTCACACAAGTTTTTCTAATGATAATAAAAATTATAGTGATTTTTGACACAAAATTTCTGATATGATAAGAATTCTATCAAAAACTAAACAAAAAAACAAAGATTTCAACTTTGTTTACGTTTAAAAAAGTTTAACCTGACTTCAGTTTCCTCACTCTTTTGGGAAATCTGGAATAGCTGGAAAAGTCAGGGAATTTTTATTTTTATTACATGTCACGGAGATCAAAACTTGGGTCAGGGAAACTTCTTTGAAACCGAATCGTTCTTTTCTTCTTGATCTTTGCCCTATTTTATTGTAATAATGATTCTATTTGATTTACTATTTCTTAAAAAGTCAAAAAAAATTTTCATTAGGGAAAATCTGGAAAAGATAGGGAATTTATTTTGAAAGTTGATTAGGACAATTCATCACAATCGATCACGAACAACATTTTTTATGAAAATGTGTTGCAGAATTTTGTACTCGGGGTTGAGATTTAAAAATATCTATTCCCTTAAAAAATTATTGGTTGAAAAGGTTAGGAGTAGTCCATCTCTGGTTTCTCTGATGTGTTACCTAAAAATTTGTTGCATATGGATGAATAACGAACAAATCTTGTTCTACTTCATCTTTGCCAACGTTGATGCAAATTTAGACATAATCCTCTTCCATTTTTTTTAAATAATCTCTGTTTTTAACTGCTGATATCCATCTATATCTCATGAACTGTTTAATGTTATCCCCATGCATCTGTGGTTTCCTCTTCGCCACAACCACCCTCGACATTACTTCATTATTGTATTTTCCATCTTTCATATTTTCACATTGGTTTCAGGGGCATTTCGATTTTGTTCTCGCAAAAATCTCTCTCTGTTCCTTTAGTTGTTTAGCAGCTTAGATTTTGCAATGGGTATTTCAGTCTTGACCAATTAGTCCATGCTACGTTTTATTTATCAAAACACTGATAAAATACGAATCCAGGAGTAAACGAGAGCAAACTTTTTTTCTTGGTGTAAGGTCACTTCGAATCAAAAACGAACGAATGTAAAGTACGGTGATAATTCGCTTAATGTGTTTTCACATTTATGTGTACCCACCCATAAGCTGGTATTCCTTCGTTTGATTGATATTTATTTTATTTAAACCAGATCTCCTCAATCTGGGTGTGGATGTCCTAACTTCCTATAGCTTACCCAGTCCATCTTGTTCCAGGCAATACAAAGTTAATCACCTTGGATGTGGTACGTCTGATGGATGGTCAAGGTCCAGATCAAGGAATACTGTTTTCAGAATATTCTCATACTAAAATTGTCTGCATTTAGTACATTGTTTCCCACTGCAAATGACAAAGTCGTTGATTCATCATAAGAAAATCACTCAACTGTAGTTATTCGCTATAATCGATTTAACAAAATTATTTACCTTTTAAACCTGTTCAAAGAATCGTTATTACTTATTAAATCTTAACAGGTGCATGAAGAAGGTCAATTAGCTTGTCATAAATTGTTCACCACGATAGGAATTCAATCAACTCAACACGCACCTAATTATCTTCAATACGCGAAATGTAGAAGAGTAATTACAATCGATAAATCGATCGCATAATTTTGCATTGTAAATTTTATCTGATTGCAAACTCGTTTGTGCTTACGAAACATAAATAAAAATAATACCAAAATAAATGCTCACAAAAAGTTCTTTATTATTACCAGTTCCTGGCGCCAAATCGCACTACTTCATCATATCTTGAATATTAAGCCTTTTTTTCTTATCTTGATTATATAAAATGAGAATATAAATCATAATTTTTCCTCTTACATTCACGTGACAACATCGTTTTCATTTTTTCGTTTTTTATGTAACAAAGGAATTTTTGGTGTCCACCCCACCGTAACATCGGTTAGCCAACTCAGTTTCTATTTTGGAAGTTACAAGAGAACATTATAATTTTTTATGTAAGTTTAAGTAAGATAACTCATCTTGATGTCACTAATTTTTTTATTATGTTACTTCGCGCCAACAGAAATTAAGGGCTGGTTGCACCAACGTCATTTAAATACTTTGAACTTTTTTTTAGCTTTAGAAGGAGTTTCTCCGTTGGCGGTCTACATTTACATTAAAATGAAAATATGTTATCGTATGACTTTTAACAATTAAAAGCTGTTTAAACGTTGTGGCCTCGTGGCAGGTCTAATAGATCGTAACGATTCAGTCTATTTATATATTGAGCAGTCAGTAGGAGAGTTGGTGTGGTCTTTAACTCGATCTTGGTATTTAATACTGTACTCTTAAATATCTTGAGGTGTTGGTAAATAACGTGATTGATGCTGCGTTGAGCATTTATTAATCTCAGATGTTGGTATTATTAGCTGCTCCTCTGACATGAATGATATTATGTCCAAATGGATGGGTTTAGACGTTCTGGTAATTTGCGTCCAGATAGTTTGTTCCATCTTGAGAGAGGACTGCTGCTGGAAATGGGTTAAAATCATAAGTTACCGTTGCCTGTTATGTCGATCTAGTAATTGGAGCAATAATTGTTTTTTTTCCGGCTGTTGTCCTCCAGGGGAAATCTCTAATGAAACTTGGTTCTCAATGGAGTACAAACGGAGGTTTAGACATTTTGATAATTGACGAGCAGACGAAAGAATTTTGAACTTGAAAATTAGCATTTAATTTACATGTCTGTTAAATACTTAAACGACGTCAGTGGAATTGGCCCTAAGTGATTTTCCGGCGAGCTTAAATTATAAGTTAGAGAACTTTTTTTATGATAATAACTCACCATAAACAGACTAACCACCGGTTATTATTATTACATTTATTTTAAAATTTATTGTTAAATTAACATTAACCGGCCACTCAAAATCAGTAGGCAATACCTCCTACATTTTGATAAACGTTGACATGAGAACAGTAGTTTGTGCACCCACAAAATAGTTTCTCTAAAGTTTTTGTTTCAATTTATAGGTCAACCACTTATTTTTCTTTCGGCTAAAATTGTTATGGATTAATTCAAAATTGTTATGGATGTAAATATTGATTTACTAGAACATTTTAAACACATAAACTTGAATTTATTAGATCAATTCCGTGTCCAGTTGAATTAAAATTTGACATTTAAACTTGTTTGTTAATTTTAAATAATAGAGCTAAAAATTTAATTAAAATATGTAAATTCGTTTACTAAAAAATGATGTAAATTCGGCTATTAAAAAATTTATTGCTGTTAAATACGTTGTACTTTGGTACCTAAGAGATTGATTTACTATTATTTTGTTGCAGTCAAGAATTTGCTTCGAATGACGTAAAAGCTAAATTATGGTGTGAGAAAGAGGAATTCGAACAATCTAAGGGAGTTCCAGAAGGGTAAATACATCTCTAATTTAACCTTATAAATAATAATTCCCAACCATGCAGCAGTGCAAGCATCCTCTCAATCTTGAAAAGCAGTTCACGGAAGTTCGAATCGTTTATACGATTCCTCTTCTTCCAGGCTTCAAAGTCTTCAGGGTTAACTTTAATGATCTGTAAAAAAATTTATAATTAGAAAAGTTATCAGTAAAATAGGGGAACTACTCTTGGATCACCTTGTACTTACTTATCAACGTGGCAATGAAAAATTTATTCAGAACATGACCTTAAACAGTTTTGGATGGTGCTCTTAGAATGTTTCTCATTTTTGTTTTATCCTTCATGCGCGTCACAATTTAATTCATACTTGCTTGTCACTAATTACCTTAGGGCATCTCTTGAGGCAATATCGTATTAAGTTCTATATTTATAGTAAGAGGTTATTTCATTCTTTATTTGGATCATCAGTACTCGAACGGAATTCAGACGATGTTATTTCCGTTTTGCTTGATTGATTTTTATTATGATGAATAATACGAGAATCACTGTCTATTATAGCGCTGCATTGAATCATGTAATAATAATCTAGCAAATCAATGGCGATAACTTTCATGTTTTATTTATTATCAAAGCAAGAATCCAACGGCAGAGGGCGTTACTTTCATGACCAATATCGCATACATTGAAGTATATTATTTTGCATGTGCGTACCTTATACATTTAATCGTTAAACTTGTGGAAATTGTTTGTTTATCATTGTGTAACAGCAATACAATGCGATACAATCTTCGAACGAAGATTTATAGAATAATTTAAACATGCTAAATTATATAATTTTGTTTTTCCTTCTTTGTTTAATTCGCGTCAACAACATCACATGATCTGATTTCAGGTTTTAAAATATTTATAGTATCGTTTTAAATAAATTTTTAATGGTAAAATGTATTCAATAACAAATAATTAAATTTAAATAAACCTTTTTTAATTCTTTTAATATGCTATGTTAAAAGTTTGCGCCCTACTCTTCTACTTTTCAGATTTTCGTGTACTAGATGCGTCTAAAAGGGTCAGAATTTAAAAATACGTCCCCTTCGTGCTGTGTAGAAAGGAATTTCCACATCATTCAAGCACTAAGAAGGTTAGGATGGCCGATAGGGCATGCGATAGGCCCCCTAACTTCATAGTTTTATATTAATTTGAACAAACTAACTTCTGTTGAGTAAAAATTCAGATGACTGTAGTTCCAAGGCTTCTATACAGCTGCCAGCCTTTTCATATCTTTAAGAAACGCTGTGTATATTATAAAGCATAACGTAATCACAAGGAATTTGAATTATACGGAAGGTCGAACGGACAACGAGTCGGATCCAGAAAAAATAAAAAGCGGTATGATTGGCTAGGAATTTAGAGCGTTCTGATTGGCTCTGCATTATGCGGGCAGACAACGAGTAAGTTCACAAGACTTCTTGTTATACTGCATATAGAAGCCTAAAACTAGTTTAAATAGCAAAGACTTAAATTTTTATTAAATCCTATTTGTACTAGAAAGTAAGAACTATTTTTCGCACTTCCGGGAGTAATATGACCACTTTACTCCTGATTTTCAGGGAGGCAAGTGCCACTATTGCTCCCGTCATATTATGAAAGTGAAAGCAAACGGAGGGTAATCTGAGTGCTGATGCAAAATGGGGGAACAAAAGAGGGGGCTCACCCAAATGTGAGAGAAAAATGGGGGTAACCCAAATGCGTGAGAAAAGAGGAGAGGTAAAGTTAAGAACAACATTCAATTTTATTTTTCGTGTAATTTTTGCCCAAGTCAGCGACGGAAGTAAATCACATATGGGATTAAAAGTAGAACTTTACACACTAGGGGTGTAATATCCAATTGTGTAACATTTTAATTACTTAATTCCATTATTAATACTGTTACATTCCAGGAATTTTGTATTGAAATCATATCATATGGAAAGGATAGGAAAATTGGAAAAACGTTGAACTAAGTGTATCGAGTTAAAAGGGGACTATTTCGAAAAATAAAATGAGTTTTGGTAAGAAAAATTTCCTTTCATTTATTAGGGACTTATTGAACGACCCTCGTATATAGTAAAAGTAGAAAGTCGAGGTTTGCAATAATCTCTTTGAAATGAATTCAGAAAGCTTAAAACAAATGAAGCTCGGGAATGAATATTGTATAGAGATAAATACTTCTCTATACTTCTCTATGGTGTGGAGACGTGGACTTTAAATAAGAACAGCATGAATAAAATGGAGCCTTCGAGATGTGGGTATATCGAAGAATGCTTGGGGTGTCGTGGACGGATAGGGTGACGAATGTGGAGATCCTCCGAAGAATGAAGAAAGAGCGGGAAATTCTAACTACCATCAAGAGACGGAAGCTTGAATACCTGGGCCACGTGATGAGAGGACAGAAATATCAACTACTGCAGGTGATCATGCAGGGAAAAATCCAGGGAAAGAGAAGTACTGGCCGGAGGCGGACATCTTGGCTACACAATCTGAGAGAATAGTATAAGTGTACATCTACCCAATTGTTCAGAACAGCCGTTTCAAAGATAGAAATAGCAATGATGATTGCCAAACTCCGTAGCGGGGACGGCACTTGAAGAAGAAGAAGAGATAAAAAATCACTTGGAGAAAACTGAAGTGTGGCCGACCGGGGGTCTGGGGGGGTATTCCATACCGCCCAGGTATTATCTGAAATTTTACAAAAACCTTAAAAAGCGTTCATTAATTTCGTATAATTTGGTGCGGAAAATTTTACAAATCCTTATGTGGAGAGAAGGGGTCCAAAGTGTTCCATACATAAGTTTTTTTAAATATGTTAATTAAGAACAGTTTGTATTTGACTATCGAAATAAAATTTTCTTATTATAATTTGAAATTAACTACATATTAATAAAAAATATTAATTTATGAAAAATCTTAAAAATCAAAAATTACCTCAAGTTATCATTTTATTAATTTGTCTATCTAATGCTAGATTGACCCGTTATTATTCCCCTACAGTACGGCCCTTAGATCGCACAACCAATACAATCACGTTTTAGATGACTAGCTAACGAGTAATGTACTGCCGTGCTTAGTTATGTCCTAACTAACAAATTGGTTTTCTGAAAAAAAAAGAGTTTATATGGATGTTATTAAACCTTTTTTATATTATCATTTAATAGAAATTTGATATACTCGCAATCATACATTACAGAAGGCACAATTTTATAATAAAGACAGCTTTATAACATCTATATAAAGTCAGTTTTTCCCTAAAACCAACTTTTTAGTTAGGACCTTCTAACTAAGCACGGCAGTGTATATGGTAGACTACGTGCCAAAGCTCAAAAGTTATACAATGCGCGACGGAGGACCCAAGAGGGCGAAATACATACATATGAAATGCTACGTAAAAACATTAGCTTAGCGCGAAAATTTAAAAAATGTAAATAAGGCTAAAATAGCCTTAAAGAAGGCTAATTGTTATTTATATTATGAAATAATACTAATACCATTTAATAATAAAACGCGAAATTTGTGTAAAACTGTCAAAACGAAAGCAAAAATTCAACGAATGTTTTCTAGTTGGGATTTTTAGTATTTGGACTCGTTTTCGTTATTGCGCCGATGACAGTATAACTTTTGACCTTTGGCAGGAGCTCTACATTGTTATAATATTTGTACTTTATTATAATAACCCATCAAGAAAACATAATATTCATAAAATATGATTATCTTTACTATTAATACCATTTTAATTATTTTCTTATTTATGTATTCATTATTTTACTAATTGTGCGTGATACGGTTATGGTTGTGCGGTATCAAGGCCGCACTGAAACTGTTTTAGGTTGGTAACTAAATAGTGTTGGTGTCTTAAAAGGTACTCCTACTTATGTTAGACAATTTAAAATGTATGATCAGTCGGCGCACATTTGTAAGTTTACTGATCGAGCAAATGTTAACCGCTTTAATTAATAAATTGCATTCATAATAATTAATACAGCAGATATTTTTTCTCCTTTTTATTTACATTTTATGCCCTTCTATTGAAGCAAGTCACGAGCCGCCATTGAATATAATATAATCTAATATAACATATTATCTTATCTGCGATGAAGAATGACAATGAACAACAAAAATAAATAATTATCACAATATAATAATATTTTTGCATAATTTTAACTGTACCCCATTTAAATTATAAAATGAAAATCAAACTTTAAAAATAAAATAGTTAATTACACATGAAAATATTTTTTTTATTTAACATGAGCTTTCAGCACTATTTATACCGCTGAAACTTAAAGAAGTTTAATAAACATCTGAACTGCTGAAATCTCATGTAGAAATAAAAAAATATTTTCACGCTTAATTAATTAATTTACTTTTAAAGTTTAATTAATTGTTAATTCTCAATAGTTCAAAAATCAAATATTTAAAAAGAATATGATCAGCCACCTCAGATTTTATTGTAAGAAGTCTTTTTGTAATACACAATAAGTTTTCTATTTCACCACCTTTATACCGAATTTTGTCCTAAAGAATTAAAAATTGAAAATTAAAAGAAAATTTTTAATAATATCAAATCTGTTGATGTAATTATTTTTATAAGAAAATATTTTAACTTCAGAATAAATTTAAACTTTTATCGTAACGAAAAACGGAAAATCTGAACCTTTTATATAAAACAATTTCAAATTTTCCTAAATCACATAATTATTTTTTTAAACTTTAACTTTGGTTTTAGGTGCATCAACCCCTAGGTTATTAGTCCCTGTTTTGTTGGGTTTTTCTTGGTAAGGTTGATCTTACCGGAGGGTTGCGCTAAGAAATTCCATGATTCTAACCCGGAATTTCCGTTTGTTCACCAGTAATTGCACCGAGTCACCACTTTGGACTGTAATTATTTCTTCTACCTATTAACCCTATTATTACTAAGAAAAATAGGATTTTCCATATTTACACATAAAATATAAATTAAAAACTGAAGCAACTGTAATGAATCATCAATAAATTACGTTTACATAAAATTGTCCAATAATTTGCAATTCAACTTGATTTATTTGGGTTTCATTTTAAATAATTGAAGAAGTTAAAAACAAAAACTTATTTGTTTCTATTAGACAATATTGTAATTGAAGGCGTGGGCGGTGAAGGGTGCATCAAGTGGCGCTAGACCGGAGCAAGCGGTCCGGAGTTTAATCCGGGCTGCAGTATGGTCGCGAAGCCGCAATCAGTGGCTCGCGAAGTTTGTAAGGACGTAGTCAACGAGTGAGTGAGTGCAGGATGATGTGAAGTCGCCGCAGACATGTGCGCCTGTTTTATATCCTTGCTGCTCATTTTCGTAAGTAAATTTTTGAAAAGAATTTAAAAAACCTTTTTTATAATTAAATTATAAAATTACTTTTTAATATTTTCCGTGGAAATTGAAAAAATTTAATTACGCCAATTTTTTTTTAAATTATGTTTTGATATTTTAGATTAGCTTGTAAGTTATTATGACGGCTGTGATAGTAAAAGTATACATAATGTTTCTTATTACAATAATATTATTTGTTTTTATAATTATTGCAATTGCATAGATAATTATTATAAAAATAACAGAAATAAATTCAATTCTACTGTCATGTATTAATAGGAAATTTATAAGGTTTTTGAATTCCTTCCATTAAAATTTTTGTAATAATTATTGCTACATATTACAATACTTTACTTAACCGATTTACAAGTTACATTATAGAAACGCGACAAACCGTTGAATGTAAATTTATTGAAATTAGAAGGTAAAGTTGTTAGTTTATTATTAGCAATAATTTATTTTATCAAGCTAGTGAGTGGCTTTTTTAATTTTTTCTAAATTGTTAATTAGCAGAAAAACATACTTCCCGCTCGAATCGCAATTTTTACAAATTGGCATATCGCTGCTGGATGCTAATAAACATAATAAATTTGTTTATCTAAATATTTATGTTGCCTACTGTGGTAACATCTAATAACACTTTGCGTAATTATTTTCTCCGCAAGAAACCATAAATCTCTTCCAAAACTTGATATGTGTTAGGTTTGCGTTCTTGTAGTGAAATTATAACGTAAGAATAAAGGTCGGATTGTGTTTCCTCACGCGAGCTACTTTAAACTATATCACATTCGTGAAATAATTTTCCAACGACCTTTGCTTGTGTTTGGGAATCCTCCCAGATTCCATAAATTTTTATTCGCTCGGAGCCATCCCAAACAATTGCATTGTCACTCCTTCAATGACAATTGAATTAATTGGATGGTATCGGTTTCTGGATTCAAACCATCTGATTACACAAACTCTTCAGTGTGTTTCGACGCTGACTACATAAAAGAAACTCGTGAATGCTTATGAAAGAATGCCGTTGATGCTGCAGATAACTATCAAAATTGGTGTTAACAAAGCTGCTAAGAAGTTTGGGCCAAACAATTAATTGTTCGGTTAACAATTGAGTGGATTGTTGTATAACTTTTACAAACAAATATTTTAGTCGTCTTCCCGTATTTTTTGAATTTTAATAATAATCTCTGGTTCAATTGTAAAAATGTCACTGAAAATTTCATAAAATTCATTTAAATCTACTCATTTTTCACGTTACCCTTTTAGGATTAATTTTTAAGTCAAAGAAGAGTGAATAAAATTTCACTCTTTATTTGCTGTATTTTGTTGATTAAAAGTAAAATTCCACTCTTTTAAGGTGAAAATGAACTTTTATCAAAAATGAGATTAACTTTTTTGAGCTTACTTAAAATGCTTTTATCAAATGCGAGTTTTACCATACAGAAAGCTTTTCAATAGGGACTTTGTTTTTAATTTTAAATTAAACGCACATTTTGGAAGAAAGTTCTGTAATTCTTTATCGATATACCATATAATCCAGAAAGTCTGAATTTCCTGAATGAAAAATAATATCGACAAATGTCCACTAGGACCACGTATAATACAGACGTCGGCCCTTTTATCAAAATTTTCGATTACATTTTTGCATAATTGCGACTTTATCTCACTGATTACGTGTCGGATGTTGGATTTCAAGACTTCAATGGTTTGTGGATTATCTACATAGACTTGATCTTCCACATAGCCTAACAAGAAATCACAAGTTCCAGGCGGCCAATTGACTGCAGAATTACGCGAAATTATTCAATGTTTCAGTGGCTGTGTATTCTGTCTTATCAGTCCTGTTAAAACCACACATCACTCTCATCCATATCACCAATACTGGACCAAAACATTTCGTCAACGTGTCTTCATAATGCAAGCTATTGACAGTAGCAGAGTTTTGTTACGGGCCAATTAGCCGCGACTGCGCACACCCCCATACAAATAAGTACCGGCCTCGTTGCAACGGGAGGGGTGGTTCAATCTTAAAATAAATGTGCACGTCACATTGATAAGTAAAAAATAAGTGAGGACGCCATCAAACAAATTGATGGCGAAGTTAGCAAGTGTTATCTTAAAACATGAAATCTTCCTGCTGAAGAAAACGTCCTTAATACGATCTGTAAATTTACTGAAACTCAAATAAATGTGCGGCCACATTGTTGACGTTTTATCCCCCAAAAATGTTAACTATTTTACTTAACTCAATTTTGATAACTTAATCTATCAACAACATTACTTTAAACATTAAAATTCAAACAACGCATCGTAAACAATTAAAAAAACAACTAGACATAATAAAATACGTAATTCACTGTAAATACCTTCACAAATAAATGGTCGAAATGGTTGTCACACTTTCAACGGGATGCAATCGTAATTCTACAATTGAAGGGCCTAGTGGAAAAGTAGTTAAGTCACTTTTTTTCAATTTGTTGATTTTTATACTAATTTGTAGAGAATAAATGCCGCAATGTGAAAATGTGCTCAACTACAAATTGAAAAAAAAGTGACTTAACTACTTTTTCCACTAGGCCCTTCAATTCTTGAACTCAAAAAGTTGGTGGATGGATTTTCTTAGTGGTTCGGAACGAATTAAAGATAAAGACATTGGATTGGAATGAATTCGTCCAAAGTGGAGCGTCGGCATCACACACCAACAACTTAAATAACCTTGTCTAATAATGGTCTGAAAATCCCCAAAATACTAGTCGAAAAAGGACGATAAAACGCCACCAAACGGGTGAACCGTCAATTCGTCAAAAATTTACCCGAAAAACCTAGATCCGTTTTTTAAGGATCTGTCGTTTTTTGGGGTATCACGTACTTACGCCTAAAACTTTTACGCCTAACACACTTACGCCTAAGTCAATACGCCTAATCCTTTACGCCTAAAGGAATTTATGCCTAATGGTTTTAATGCCTAAAACCGACTACGCCTAAAACTTGAACGCCTAACGCAATTACGCCTAATCCTTTACGCCTAAAACATTTACGCCTAATGCTTAAAATTTTCTAAAAATCGTACCACTGCTCCGATTTTGATGGAATTTTGGCTATTATTTATATTATGTTCAAAACTTGGTTGCTATATAAGACCTACATTCATAACTTTTAGTAATAAAAGTAACTCATTCTTAGCCCTGATTAAATTTAAAAAAATGGTTCTTATGTTTATCAAAAGTCGAAAAGGGAATGATCAATTACTACACAAAAGCTTCGTGTATACCAAAAACAGGAATGTTAACGATAAAATTTTTTTGAAATGTGTAGAATACAACAAAAGTAAATGTCTAGCCGTTGTTCACATAAAAGGTGAATTAATCGTTTAAGAGAGTGCTGAAGAGCACAACCACGTACCACGGGCAGCGGAGGTCAAAACCCGGCAAGTCCTGGCAGAAATCAAGGATAAAGCTCGGGACAGTCAAGACACACCTCACCAGATTATTGTCGCAACCAGTATTGGACTTCCAGTTGCGGTAAAAGCAGCACTTCCTTCGAAAGATCGGTTGAAGCGCAACATTCAAAGAGCGCGTCAAGTGGCTGGGGCTGCACTTCCAACACCTTCGAACCTTACGGAACTTGAAATTCCAGATTATGTCACCGAATTTAATTCGAATGGAACCATTCAGCAGTTCCTTATTTTTGACAGTGGACCTGAAGAAGATCGCATTTTAATATTCGGTACTCAATTGCGTTTAGATTTGATGGCAAATTGTAGCCATTGGTACGCTGATGGTACTTTCAAGACGGTGCCGCCATTATTTGAGCAACTTTTCACAATTCATGGTGACAAGTACCACAATGTGATTCCTTCTGTGTTCTGTCTCTTGCCAAATAAGCGACAGCAGACCTACGTCCGAGTTCTTGAGGCACTAAAGAATATAAAACCAAACCTTGCTCCAACTTCCATCATGACAGATTTCGAGAAGGCTCAGATTAACGCTTTTCAACACGTGTTTCCTAATTCACAGAACAGGGGTTGTTTCTTCCACTTTAGTCAAAGTTTGTGGCGAAAAATTGCGTCAATACCTGATCTCAGAGGAAATATGCCGATGTGGAGAACCCAGATTTTTCTCTTCACGTAAGAAAGTTGGCTGCACTTGCTTTCGTCCCTCCCGATGATGTAGTTATGGCATTCGTACAATTAACTGAATCTCCATTTTATGTTGATAATGGAGATATTCTCGATCCTTTTCTTGAATATTTTGAGGATAACTCAGAAGATAAATCAGAAGCTCGCAGTCGATTTGCAGCGGATTTACCACTGCATTCTGTTGATGGTACAAGGGGATTTATATTATAATCTTATACTTAGGCGCATTTCACCTCAGAACTTCATCATTCACTTTACGTGTAGTATTTAATTTGTATTTAATTAAATGGAATGTAAAGGCTTCTCAACAATCACTCTTGGATTTTCTGAATCCGAAATGCAGCAATTTTTGCCTATTAACGTAACTATTTAAATGAAAATGGGCTTCCTCTGAAAAGATGATTTTTTCAGAAAAACCATCACCTTCTTCAAAGATGAAAAAACAGAACGCCGTGTAAAATTTTGTAATACTATAGGTAGTTTTCACAGATCCACCATTTTCGTAGTGGATTTTAATTATTTACATGCGATTTTTGATTGAAATTGAAGACCTTCTAGTGTTCATATGTCATAAAAACAGAATGACAAAACTGTCATTAATATTAAAAAACGAGGTCCCTATTGAAAAGCTCCGTAAAAATTAAATTAATTAAGGTATCATTTTAACTCTTAATCGGAGTAAGTATTTCTATTCTTCTGTAAATATAATTTGAAATTCCTTCTGGTTAATTTAATTTTCTAATTGGATTTGCCAGCTAGATCATATTACATTGTTTTTACATTTATTCATCCTTTGGTAATGGACATTCCGCACGTGGGAAGCATAATTTTGGATATATCACCTTATATCACAATTTACTTATAAGTAAACTGCGTACCTAATTATTACATAAGATCAAGAAATATAAAAAATAAAAACACTGAGAACTACTTCGACATATAAAATCTATTGCGCTAAACAATAATAATTGGTATATTTCAAATGAAAGGGGGGGGGGTATATTAATTACCGTCCAGAGAATTTGTGATCTGACTGCACGGCTATCGAGAACTGAAGAAGTAATAAAATTTAAGGTTATAAAGATATCATAACCATACCTGTCAAAAATGTTAATCGACATTTAATCGGCAAATTAAGCTCATATTTGGTCCTTAACATACAGTGCGGAATTATCGTTAAGGTGATACATTTAATTTATTGGCGGTTAAAAATGCTCGTATGGCTATTTTGTTGCCTTTTATGTTTCAACAAATGGACAATAAAACTCGATGGTAGCATATTATCATAAACTTCTGAACATTAAATGTTAAATTGAAAGAGTTTAATGCGAAGAAAAAAAATTATTAAATATGTGCAATCACTTAAATATTTAATTTGTTGTTATTATTCAAGAAACAAAGAGACCATTAGTTATATACGAATAAGCTTTTACCTTGCTCGTGGTTAAACAATGTGTATGTAATTTTGTTCTCCACTTTGATTGAAATCTTTACAATCCGTCTGTGTAGTCGTGCGGGCAACGTAATTTTGGATTACCACCTAATACTCCGAAATAAGCTATACGAAAATTGAATGTTAATTTTTAATGGACCTTTGGGGTCGAATTTCGAAACAGACAGTTCCATTATGATTTTAAAAACTACAAAAGAATACACTTTCTTCAATCCATACGTTGTGTCGTTACCCTTAAACGGTATTTTTATGATGTTCCATGTCGAGTTGCGATGCTCTCATGATATTGGAACCATTAAACGGCTATAAATAATCCAAATCTTAGAGGTGTGAATGGACGAAATGTTAAATATCCGTTACATTCTGAAGAAAGCTTTTCAAATTTACAAGCATCACAGATGATAATAAAATAAAAAAAATGTTAAAATGACCATTGTCCTTCTGGCAGGTGTGGTAGAATAGTGTTAACTCGAACTTGAATACATTTGACGACCCAGTTTCAAATACTCCGGTTGCAAGGTTCCATGGAAGCAAAAGTTTTTGGGATGTTGTTTGATTTGACCGGTTATGAATTTTCCGTACGGTGACCCAGGGTACCATTTCTCGAAAGTGCCATCCTTCGTCAAGATTTTATATGCGAAATTTTGCATATCTAAGAGGATGGAACCTTTTTTCTGAAAAAACGTAACTGTAATCTTGAGACGATCAACCGTTCCATACTGGTGTTAGTTTCATTAAAAATTCATACTACATAATCAATTAGCCCGCGGTGATTTGTGAGTTTGTATAATAAATTAATGGCTGAGGTATATTAACAATTTTGTAACTGTAATCCATATACTTAGAAGCATTCAATTGAAAAGTGTAAATCCATTATAATTCGTCAACTATGAAATGAATCGAAAGTATTTTCAGTTCCATTAGGAACGGTAATTATTAATACTTGTACAAAGTGTCAAGGACAATAGTTGACATTTCTTTCTTGCAAAGTGCATTATGCACCTGGTTGCACACTATCCATAATGACTTGGAACGATTTTTTGACGAAACCCTAGCATGCATTAATTTATAACCTTCATCGAAGATTTTCTCGGGATACATTAATAATTATTAATTACTTGGTTAGGTCAGATTTATCTTCAAGATTCGATATACTCTTGAAGATTCCTGTAGATATTAAACTGTAACAGTAAAATTTTTAATTTTCATACCGATGCCGTACTTACGGTTGAACTACCTTGATTATTGTCAAAAAATAAATTAAAACTGCTAATTTATAGTTCTTTAATGTAAATCCAAAAATTATTTGCTCGTGTTTCCGTTAGGTCAGTAGCTTAAGCGCCACACTTGCATACTGATTACATAAAATTTAAATTTTTTTAATTTAAACAGTTAATTAATAACATTCTGCGAAGTTAATAGTTAACATTTAAGCACATCCAACAGGATGTATATCAAAATCCTTCAGGTGTAATTAGCATTGTTGTTCATTACGCTTTATTGCTGTTTATGGCAATGAATTAATTTTCAAGATTTTAAAATTTTTTTAATATAAATAATAATTAATTACCTTTGCAAAAAGTAGCGATTATTATAAAGGAAAGGAGTATACGGCAGGCAAGTTACAATAATTGAGCTATACAAATACTTGGATACAAAGGATCAAAGATATATTGCGTTGTTTTTATTTGGGAACCTTCAATATAACAACAAGAAAAATTAACGCTGGAAGAAAATACCCAACAATCCCAAGGAGTCGCAAGAATCGACACTAGAGAAGCCAAAAACGAAAAATGCATTTAATCATGGCAGTAGTCCGTTGTGGTGGTTTGGAAAACTCCCGAGTGTAAAACCTGGGTTCAAGTTTACTGTAGAAGTTCAGTTATTTTATTTTGCAACACAAATTTTAATACTGTTTTTCGTACGGAAAAAACCCGTTAAGCCTATTAAGCGCGCGAAAGGAAACGTCAGTTTGCGCGTTCAACTAGGGGCTCCATCACGCGGGGTTTAGGGGGAGATTTAACCTTGAACAGAATGAACAAATAACACTTTATATTATTACAGTAGAACCCCGATTATTTGAGTCTTGTTTAACTGATCTTCCGCGTTAACCTAGCCCAGCCTCTTAAAACGGTCTTCCGTGTTATTCGACTCACTAATATAAATCAATTACATGGGCAACTAGACTGTATAAATTCAAAATATGAATAAATTTTAATGCTAAGTTTCTAAATTTGTCACGTTGCCAAAACAACGGCCCTTCCAGCAATTAAAATTAAAATTAAAATCTTTAACTGACGTGAAAGAGTGATGAACGAGATCAGCCAGTGTAAATATTAAATTCGGATTTTTGCGTCTTTTTGTAGCTCTGGGGCCAGGTTTGGAGGTTTGGGGGTATGGAATACCCCCCAGTCGCAAATGTTATTTCTCAAAACCACTTAAGATTTACCTTTTTTCGTTAATTCTGCTTCTTTTGATCATCTGACAGTCTGGCCATGATTTGGCAGGTTGGGTAGCAATCTAGCAATTAACCACGCAATGTCCTGGACCAGGACAAGGAATGCAACTCTACATATTGGAAACGGACGCTCTGAATTATTAAGCCGAATGAGCGGATGCTAAGCTAAAAAATAACTAAAGATATAAAGAAAAATATTATTAAGTACCGAAATTATTTTGCAAATTCAACATTGAAATTTTTGTAATACGATTTACTTAGTTTTGTTGATGTTCCTACCAGATATCCGATCTCAAGTCGTCAAAAATTATTTTTTTCATCCTATTCGCATTTTTTAATGTTTACCAGGATATTCCTTAGAATATTAGCTCACAACCTCTTTTAACTATTTTTTTAAGCAGACATTTTTCATAAAATTGAATCAGTTCAATGTAAAACTTGAATTATATAAATTATGATTTATCTGATAATTTTCAATAAATCGCCTGCGGCGCTGTTTATAAGTTATATGTTTTATAAATTATAATTACAATTTTGTACTTGAAGTTGGAAATTACAAAAATATGTTTTGATTATCCGCAAGTAGCAAAACCTTAAATAGCTGTATTGTTTTATCTTATTATTCCAGAAAAATGCGACCAAAATTACTTCCTTTCTTTCTTGTATTTGATTTTTTAAATCTAAAGTTAAAAAATTAAATATTTGTATTTCTAATAATTCAAATAAGAAACCCGGCTTGATAAAAATTCGGGCAAGCTGAAATTTAGCAGACATGGGTATTTTAGTGTTCGAATGACCCCCCCCTCCCAAAGTCCTCTAAATCACAGTCCAGCTTCTCGCTCAATTGGGGATTTTAGCTTATAACTCGCTTAATTTTCTTTTTAAGGAAAATTATCATCAGACCAAAATTGAACAGGATTAAAACGCTCTTCAAAATTCAGACGATATTTTTATTTTAATTTTTTTTTTAAGTAAAATGCAGTTTGTTTCTCTGGAATTGATTTTTTTTATTTTTAATGATAAAATGAAATGAGGATTTCATGCTCCATAATATTGATCTGATGAGAATTTGCCATAAAACTAAAATTCAGTGAGTTATAGACGAAACGCCACATTGGAGAAATAAAAATCCTTAATTGGAGAAGAAGCTGGGTCTTCCGGGGAGGGGGGGGGTGGATACCCAAATACACATTTCTACCGAATTTCCGCATGCCAGAATTGTCTTGAAAGTTCTCGCTATGTTCTCGGGATCATTGCCAGAATTATAAGTAAATATTGAGTTTCAACATAAAAAATGTAGCCCCATTGAATTTTCCGCCCAGTCATTCTGAATCCCTTGTACCGGAATTTAGTGAGGACCTGCCAGGGTTCTAACTTGCAGCTATTAGAATCGCGTTCTTCTGAAAAATTGTAATATTCCCTGAAGATTAGTTACATCAAGTTTATTTTGGATATAGTATTTTAGTCCAATGTCAAAAAGGGTATTCCACGGCCAAAATTGCTCAAATTATTCATTTTAGACTTAGAAATGAACCTCTAAAGATTCTTGAAAAATTGAAGGTGTGCTCTCAAATAGGTAAACTTTCAATGTATTTGCATATTGTATTTGAAGTTGGAAATTAATAAATACGTTTTGATTGTCCTCAAGGTGCAAAGGGAACTTGACGCCACAATTGAGGATCGCAACATCTGAAATATTTGCGGCTTTACAACTTGGTACATATCATGTTATCGTTATTTTTGGATTGTATTGTCTTCTGATTCCAAAAAATATAACCAAAATTACTTCCATTCTTTCTTGTATTTGATTTTTAAATCAAGAATTATAAAATTAAATATTTGTATTTCTAATGCTTGATAAAAATCTGGGGAAGTATTTTAGTGTCCGAATGAGCTCCACACAAGTCCCATAAAATCCACAGTCGGCTTCTGCCTCAATTAGGGATTTTAGTCCCTCCAACGTTATTTTTCACTTATACATAACTCGCTTAATTTCGTTTTTAAGGAAAATTATCATAAGACCAAAACTGAAAAGCATTAAAATGCTCTACAAAATTCAGATGATTTTTTCATTATAATTTTTTTTAAATAAAATGGTATGACGTAGGTAATAAATTTTAAAACCCCCTATTTTGTAGAAAATGGCATGCTCTTTAATTTTGATCTGACGGGAATTTGCCATAAAACTATAATTAAGTGAGTTATGGACAAAAAGCCACATTGGAGGAATTAAAATCCTTATCAATTGGAAATTCCTGAAAAATTGAAGCTGTGCTCTCACCGTTTTCTTGAAAAATAGGTAAACTTTTGAGGTTTTTGTCTGTATCTCATAAAATCTTGATTTTTCAAAATATAGATAAAAAAGCTAAAGTCCTCAAAATAGAAATAACAAGGATTTTCATGCAAAAAATGGCCACATCCATAGAATAATGGAATTATTTCCTGAATTCAACGAAGATATTAAAAAGCACGAAACTATTCCATACCCTCCAGACCCCCCGGTAACTACAGCCTGCAATTTTGTAAAAAAAAACTTCATTTACTGTATTGAAAAATAAAAATTTACCGTATTTTTATATACTTAAAATTATTATTTTTGGATAGTTGTTGTTTACGGTTTTGGATGGAAGGAAGCCGCTACTGGAAGTTTAACCTCGGCTACAGACAATTTAGAAAGTGTTTGGAGTTCAGCACCAACTTTTTCAACAATGCAATACATTTTCTCGAAAATTATTACAATTAAAAAAAAATGAGTTGAATTTTCCATAAAATCAATATTTTATGAGAGAGATAGTTATTATGTAAAACAGTAGGAAAAGTTAATCTATTTTCCAAAAAAGTTAAAAATTTTCAAAGGAACGAATAGCAACGATAGTGAAAGGAATTAGGTATTAAAGGAAAGACATAATTGAACCACAGCAGTAGTGTACAATGTGAACTTCAAGATCCAGAGTGAAAAACCAGGTTTCCAAATTAATAAACGCATTTTTTGTTGTTTTACAAATTCAAATTTTTAAAAAAAAACTTTTGGTTAAAAACGGGTGAAAAATATCAAAATTTACGTTTTTAAAAAATATGTACTATTTGGATTTATTCTTAATTTATAACATCAAGTCGGTTTAATTAATTTAGTGGAACCTCGGACAATACAATAAAAATGTTAACTCGTAAATCAGGTTGTCTTTTTACGATTAGTAAAATTTTTAGGTTTGGTAAAATCGTCAGATAATATTTATGATCGAAAATCAAGTTCAGTTTTATAGTTTTCATTAGCATAAGAATCAAATCGTCAAAAATTGTATTTCAAATATTTTAACAATGTATAGAATTTAAGAAGGGATTAATTGCGTCATTAATTACGTTACATTTTAGTAGGGGTACTTTTTATTACCCACAAAATTTCTGTGTAGACCCCCGGCGCTGATTTCAAAATGGTGGTATCTTATTATTGGCCCTGACAAGAATAAATTATTTAGAAATTAAAAATTCCTGCCGAAAACCAATTTGGTGATTGCCCATATGAGCAAATTTGTGATTTCAACAGAAAATTACAAAATCACGCAAGATTTGTTGCGGCTTCTTATCAGAGTGCTATAGAAGGCCGAAGAACCTTGGCGTTCCAGCAAACAAAACTTGAAGGAATGAGTAAAAATTTCTCGGTATTACATAAAATGCTCGATTTTGATCAAAAATCTATCTCGTTGCGGCCATATATAGAATTTTAATGTTGAATGGCAAATCGTAGGCCTGAGGAACTATTGAATAATTCAGAAAACGTCGATAGTAATGTAACCAGCCTACATAAACTTGAACTACAATGTTCTTTCAGTACGAATGTTTATAGCTCACCTGAGAATTTTCATTCAATTTTATGTTGACGTGTTAATATCGAAAATTTAAGGTCACCATATTATAAGAACAATGATAATAGTGGTAAAATTGTTGCATTTGTGATGGATGCAATTATGTGTTTAGCCTTCTAATCGAGGTGTGTCTATGTGACATCTATGTATCGACATGAGAATTGTAACAAATCTACTTGTTACATTATTTACTATACCTGATGACATTTATTATTTAAATTTTTGTTATATAAAAACGCGATTAAATTCGGAAAAGACACTTTTGCAGTATTCAGAACATCCCTACACACCTGATTTACAAAATCTCCCCCCCCCTCCGAACAGTAAACCGTGAGATTTTGAAAATCTGAAAAATCATTTATTTTCTCATGATAATCACTTGCGTGTTGTGTGCAACTTCAAGATCAAACGATTAAATTAAAAATTTAAGGTCAAGTAAAAGAACGCACCCACGAAACAAACCGCCCATCGCAGGAATGTTATAGTTCCGTCCCGGATTATGATTTGTAGTGGTTCAATATTAGCAAATATAACGCATTAAAAACCCATTAGCCAAATTCGAAAATTTAAAAAAAAATTGTTGATCACAATACACGGTGAACTAATTTACAGCACCCATCATTAATAATGTCGAACTTAATCAATTTATGAGATTGACGATTAAAGCTGTTTACTTAGCATTAATTTAGGAAATTAAAACGGGAGTGTTATATTTGTTAATAATTATAAAATAATTTATTACTCACTTAAAAGTGCACCTCGATAAAAACTTTGATATTTGCACTTTTAATTTCGTAGTCGAGAATTTATGTTCAATTACAACTAAAATTAGCAATTTGATTAGCTCTAGTAAGTGTTAATTAAATCAATCAATTGAAATTTTATGAAACCATGTAAATTGATCTAGATATTTGTTCATCAAAAATTCTGTCCTCGGATGCCAACAAACCAACCACGACAATTATTATGTATCTGATTTTCCACTTGGTTTACCACAATCTTGGATTCCAATATTCCGGTTTCATCATTAATGCAAAGTCTTGAGTTATCTTCAATTATTATTCACATGCGCATGATTAGACAAACGAGTTACACTTGCACAGATAATTTTTTTACCCGGGAGGAAAGTTTGTCGAGTCACGACAAATGACCAAATATTTTAGGATCGAAACCTTATGCAATCTTCTTTATTCAATTAAGTAATTCGTAAGAATTTCTGTGTCACAATATTATACTTACAAATTATTTACAAGTATTCGGAATTTAAGGCTGCATTAATTTGGCTCGCGTAGGGCTGAATTTATCACCTTCCAAGTTCAGAACTTGATCAAACTTAAGATTTATTGCAACATGATTTTTTTTAACAAATTAATATTCAAAAAAAATGTATTATCATAGCAAAGTGTATAATTACCATAAATTGTTTTGGCTATTACGTAGTCTTTTGATATTAATTTGACTATAAAATTTATAAAGTGTCAACTCACTTTATTGTAATATCGATAACTAATAAATTTATTAGTGCCAATATTAATTATATGATATAAAATTGTATCACCTTGTAAAAACTTGACTAATTGACCTTGATATTTTCTGATACAAAAATTCTTTTAAATTTTAAAAATTATTTTTTATCTGCCATTTAATTACACCGTGACTTTATCTATAAATTAATCCTGGTTAATTAATGCTGTCGTTTAGAACAACAATTTCTGCCCAAGAACAATAAAATTCTACTTAGTGCCGCGGTGTAATAATAAAACGGTAATAAAGTTTATTAGTGTAAGAACCTAACGTTATTAAAATCTACTGTAAAAATGGCAGACAAAGCTGTTAACTTTTCATATGCCACATTGTAGTATATACAAATCAATTAAAATGGATTCAAAACCACGGTACAGATAATTTAGGAGTAGATGAGGTTCGAGCTCATGTCCTAACTTCTTAACTACCCGTGCATACGGATACAGGATAACCAGTGGCAGATTAACATTTGCCTATTTAAATCATTCTTTTAGCGGCGTTGGTGACGCACCATAATTTTAGATTCTAAAGTAATTTAAATTGAAAGCTTGTAGATGATTTCGGGATCTTTAAAAGCATTCAATGATTCTTCTTCTCATTGTAGGTCCCCGAGCTTTAACCAATTTTATGAGCATTTATGGTTGTTACATCTTATGTAGCTTGCTATGCTGGCATTTAATGTGCCTGTACCCTGTTTTTATTGTTATGATGACAAATCATTAACACTAGAGGGATCAAGCACGGAGACGGTCAAGAAATTGTAGACTGTACCCGGTGTCGAACCGGGGAACCTTGCATTAGTAGTTGCTCTATCTAACATTCGGGCCGTAACCGTCGTCATTTAATGGTTAACACTCAAAAATCAATAGTTAGGATGCCACGACCACTTTAAGATACGTATAAAGAAAAAATATTGTTTTAAGAGGACATCCCTTTTGAGGGTCTTGTTGAAGGTTTCAATTAAGTTTTTCTTAAGAAAGCGGCTTTTATTACCATCATTGACTATCGCATACGCATCCGACAGAATTAAATGCACCAAACTGTGGTAGATACTATAAGTAGAAATGAGATTTTTAGGTCGTATATAAATGTTATACCAGAGAGCGTTAAAGGGTTAATTGATACACGGCCTCGTTTCTTCTTTCTTTTTCATACAGCATAACTTTCGAACGGGGCAGTGTATCAATTAACCCTTTAACGCTCTCTGGTATAACATTTATACGACCTAAAAATCTCATCTCTAACTATAAGAGATGGTAGTCCGTCGGGATTTTATTTCAGTTATAAAACGACTCTATGGCCATAACAGGGCATTAGCAAGAAAAACCAATATCTATCGAGTTCTAGTGCTATAAATTGTCGTGCTTTTTCTATCAAATTTACAAATATTTGATTATTATTTGTAATTAAAAATTATTGTTGGAGATTTCATATTTCTGTTGGCACTATGTTCTCACAGTGGGAAATGTTCCAACAGTGGAGTTCCTTGTTGACCCTTGATCGGGCAGGCACGGTGTGGGAGTGTGCAAAATAAAGGATTCATTTTTTTAACAATTTTTAAATAAGAAGTTGCAGGGGTGTTTTAGCATTGAATGATAAAACTTTTGTGTTCAAAAAGTGGTGGTACACATTTGTGTGACGTACAAAATATAGCAGATTTTTACGATAAGAACCATAATATGAATTGGAACCAGCAACGTTTTAAAACTTTGATAATTAAATTAAAATTTTATAAAAATAATAAAAACCCATCAAAATATAAATTAAGATTATCCGGGCATTTGATTTATTTTTTATGATGAAATTTAGAAAATTGCTCCCATATTGTAATCCATAATATGATAAACGCTCGCTATCTTACCATAGTTCTACGTATGTAATAACTAGTAAACATCTGATGGTTTAATCTATTAATAAAATTGATCTAATAAATATTTACTACCTACTTAAACTATATAATATTGGCAATTAAACATTAAAATAAACGTTTGCCTTTTGATTTTCCAGTTTTAGCGCATGCGACCAGGTGTTCCCAAAGACAAACCGCACCTGATTTATTCAAACATTAATTTTTAATTGTTATTTTATGATTATTATATGCTTAATCCTCCTTGTACATGAATAAACAGAAATATTTAATTTCGTGATTAAAATTCTTAATGATAATAGATTTATGATTACCTCCCATCCTGCATAACTCCATGAGCGCATTTTTGGGTTCCAACGAGAAGAAAAATTTCTTCTTGTAAAAGGAAATTTATAGAACTACAAGACAGTGAAATTTTTCATAAAAATGTCCTGCCACGCCTTTTACAATAACAAATAGGCATCTGTTTTTATCTAATGTCCAGACAAGAATTTCTCTGTCCGCTACTGCATAGCGACATGCAAAAGCTCTTTCTTTGATGACTAACATCTCGGGATTTTCATTAAGGCAGACAAAGATAATAAGTACTAGCATCTTTTCTTTTAAATGGGGTTGGTTTGAGAGCCTGAACAACTACTTCTCATTAATCTGAAAGTTATACACCCTGAGCTAAGAGTTGTTTCAATCCAGCAAAAACCTTACCACTGAAATTTCGCGTTAAAATTTCCGTAATTTCCTTCATCAACTTTAGCCTAAACCTGCTTAGAGAAATTTCGTGAAATTTATTCCATTTCCAATTTTTAAGCAGTAGGTTTCATCCATTTGATCGTAACAATACCTCACTAAAAGCATTAAATTGTTTGTAAAACTCTTGTAATATGTAAAAGTTGTTTTTGCATAACGGTTTCGTTTTAGATTTTTCTTGGCAATCATATATGACCTTGTCTAATCAACTTAAGTAACACAATGACTATGGTATTTTTTCCAATGTAAATTACGAGACCGTCTGAACTTGACTACAAATTCAAAACTAATTTACATTAACAATAAAAAATACCGATCAGACTGAATTAAACAAATTTATTTATGGTATTCCGCAATTCTTCCTTTTTCGGCCGTTTCAAAAAAATGCGTCTCTCATTTTATTTCGTCAAATGTTTGCCAAGTTCCACGACCCCAATAAAGATAAAGATCGAATTATTTTGTGGTCAATAAACATATTTATTTTTTTCCTAAAATTTTATGCACATATTTGGCAACACACAACAACAAACCTGAACTTTATTTTAGGATACATATAATTATTTATATTCCGATATTGTATACATGTGTCATCTTCGGATAGGTATTTGACCCGAGAAAGCGAAGCAATTTTTTACTAATACGATCTACGCGATTCCAGTTCAAAAGGAATAAAAAATTAAGAGGTTACGCTTTTTTAATTTTTAAATTAACTGGTTCTATTGTAGCCTTCCGTTGTCTTTTTGAGCCAAAAACTAGTTTGGCATTTATGTGGGGCTGATAAAAAAGTACTACTTAAAATACAAGGTTTTAATTTATTATCAAAGATAACTTAATTTGAAACCAATTGGATCTAATAACTTCGCACTATAATAAAGAACTGCCGGTATATGCCCATAGATTTATGTTTTATGGTGTATAATTATTGGGCGCAATAAACTAACTGACATTTTTTGCATAAGATATACTAAATCTCAATTAAGAGAAACGTCAAGCAATACCAGAGCAACAAAAAAATTTTGTGGGGGAACACCACCTGCTCGCCGCATTATTTGTGCTGTGGTCTGGATTCCACGTTAAGTTGTAGGTCAACTTGATAAATTGGAGTAATTTGATCAGAAATATTCTGCCAGTCAGACGACAAAGGTTCATTATTTTTATTTATAAAATTTAAATAAAAAACAAATCTGTCGATGATTTTTTTATCAATTTTGTTTGCAAAATTTTCTTCATCGACTGATTTATTATGCAAAAGTCATCATGGTGATTATATCTTCAGAAGTTGTTTTCTAAAAATAGAATTAGCACAAAATAAGAAAGTAAATCAAAAAGTTATATATAGAAACCCAAATAAATGCAAAAATAAAGCGTAGTTACATTGGAATGCAGTTTTTGCAATTTAAGAGGTACAATATTTTGTCATCAGATAATAACAAAAATTTTAAAACACAATTAATTTTTTTTGTGGTTGACATTTTAATGTGACCATAATAAAAATTAAATTTAATCATTTTGAGTTTTCTATATAGCTTAGTTTAATGCGGAATCAAAATTTGAAGGTCATGGATCACATTATATTATCGCACAATAGAAGCTCAATTTTCATAATTAATATTGCGTTGCGATTTATTTTGCAATTGATTTCCTTGATCATTAAAAATTATGAATTTTCTTTGGTAATATATTTTTATTAGGTACTTTTAAATTTTATTTAAATACTGTTCCTATAAATTATTGTAATATGGAGCTTACAAGTTGTTGAGAATATTTAAATTTTAATTTACTTTTTTTAACAACCAAGTTAATAAAATGTAAAAAATTGCGACGACGTCGTTTTGCCCGCTTTGGGGCTTATCAAGCAACCGCAATATATAATTATGTATACCCCTAATGTATTAAAAATTTCGCAAGGCGCACAAAAATATAGTGCAAATTTTGTATTTTTAATTAAATTTTTCGGTCATTATGTGGTCATTTTAAATAGATACCAACCGTAAAATTAAATTAATTAATATAGCATCGCAATTATGATTCGGTTCATTAAATTATGTCTCGAAAATAATTGAAAAGTGAACTAGAATTTGGTAACTCCAATTGGTTTCAACATTACATTGCTACACAAATTAAAACTAAAATTTAACCACACCAAATATGCAAGTAAACCTAATTCAAACCCAATCATTTTATTTTAATTTTAATTTAACAAAAATATTCGAATCGGTCAATTTTTGCGAGGGGGCCAAATCTTTAATATAGATCAATATATTTGAATTATTTATAAATTTTTTTCTTTATTGATATTATGAAAAATAAAATTAAAGTAACGGTAAACTTATCCGACAGACTAATTTTCGATTATATGCTTTCTACTAATTATTTGATAAATTCGTATTACGCCTGCCTCTAAAAGTGCAATAATCGCCAAGGTCAAGTTCCAAAACGCACTTAATATTAATTAAATTAAATTAATACATTTAAATTCTGCCAATTATTATTAATTTAATTAATAGGAACTTTTCTATTATGCCAAATATGCAAGAGGGGGGTTATTGAATATTTTAACCTCAAATTCGTCAAGAATTAATTTTTTCTGGAACCGCCTTGTTCTGTCAATTTAGATTTTTTAAATTAGTGAACAATCATAATTTTAGAACAATTTAAGCTTGGCTTCATTTGTGTTAAGCATTTAATTGATTAATACCTGCAATTTGCTTCCAAGATTAATGGAAGTTGTTAGGCAAATTGAATTGGCTGATAATTAATAAGATATGTGAGCCTTAATTAAGACGTTATAATACTGGTAGGTGTTAATTAAATATAACTGTTAGATAATTGCAGCCGAACCCATAATTTCAAAATTTTTGTGGAAAGCGATATGGAATGGCAGAAGGTTGACTCGGGTTTTAAGCCAAAAATGTCGAGTAGATTGGTTGAAACGTTTTTTGAAAAGAAAACAGGTGTTTATAATTACATTTGATTTAAAATAAAAAAGGAGTTGAGAGAAGTAGAAGGAGAATGGCAACTTTTTATTGGTTCAAGATATTCAGCAAAGGTGAATTGTTCCGATTAAATGGACTGTTCTTGAAAAGACTGATAGCAATATTGTGGTCGTGTTCTAATTTAAAATTTTTTAAATATTAAAATTAAATTGAATTCAGAAACAAAGTCTACTGCCGGTGTACCATATTTGATTAAGATATAATCAGTTCTTTGTCATAATACGCTAAATATTTTATGAAAAATAGGTTAACCGATTTAGGGAAGACTCACCCCCAACCACCGTAACCAAAACATCAAATAGGACCTCTTAGAAAATGCTATCTTCTGGGAAGTCAAACTGCTGGATTTATTGTCAATTTTTCGCCCAGATAACGAGGGCGCTTGCAAAAAAGTAATTCGCTCCAGCAAACCTTTACATTACATCTATAAATGCCTACAAGCATTAGGAAAAGTAATCATCGAGAGGAAGGTCGAACAATTAAAATCACTGTATGCATTGTTGATATCTCACGTGCAATACGTTTGTTCTATAAGTACAGTAGGGTCAGGGCTCGAAATCAACCGGAGCAAACCGGACTCGGAGCCGCTCCGGTTGATGGATTTTTTTGCAAATATAGCTCCGGTTCGTGGAATTATCACAAATACTGCTTGTGCTATCCTTTCGATTAGAGTTAAAAAACATAATATTCTACCTACTTAATCGTTTGAACTTCCTATTGTTCATTATAGATTTTATTAAACCAACCCACAGTGCATTTTAAATTATGGAAAATTTTTTACATAATCTTTTGGATTATTGTAATATTCCTTGAAAGTGTCAGAAATAATAGAAATTAATATTGTTATCCAAAATATGGAAATGACCGCAATTTTATTATTCCCAAAATATTTTGTTGAATATTCGCTGCTTATTCCCATAATTTTAAAAATTATTACAGTCATATTCTTGGAATCTTTGATTATTAGTAGGACTTGCAAGGAATATTCCAATAATCTAAATGATTATAGGTATAAGCAATATTCCATAATTATTTAATGCTGTGAAAGAAATTAATTTATAGAATATAAATATTCTAGATTCACTCATTATTACCTCTATATTTTTATTATTCCCAAAATATTTTTTTAATATTCCCACAGAATATTTGTGGACTATGAATGAGAATATTCCACATTCTCTGCTTATTCATATGTGTCTACAATAAGCCTACAATCACAGAATATTCTTTGATTATTTTTGTTTATTATGAATAATTTTAATATTCCTGAATTTAATTAATTAAACTAAACTTTGTATTGATTTTTAACGATTATTGCAGCCATTTTCTCTGAATTTTTAGCAAATAATCCTTCCCTTGGGGGGGGGGGATCCGCCCTACATTGCTCTTTGAAATAAGTTGGCCAAATTCTTCCTGTCTTCATATACCACGAGTGCCCCCTCACCCAGAAAAAATCTAGCTGCGGACTAAAATACTACACCTTATATTTTAAATATTTATATTACATTAAATAAATTAATTTTATAACTTGTACAGCGGTGGCTTGTAACATTTTTCGATAGCAGAACACAAAATTTGAAGAATAAAGGAAAAATATAAATTTACCGCAATTTTATTTGATCATTTACTTCCCGAGTAATTTAATTCCGGGGAGAATTACCTAACCCTGGCAACTCCAAAAAATTTGAAAATTTCCTATTGCAAAGAGGAAGGTTTATATAGTATAATGACATAATTTTAACAAGCGAACATATAATCAAAATTTCGAGAAAAATCAATTTGAAAAGTACGGTGAATGTAACCTGATATGCCTCCGACCCGGGTCGATGCGACTTAGTCGCCCGTGCTTCGATGAAAATGCGTAAAATTTTTTGGCTCCGATTTGAATTTTTCTTTGAAATTCGGATAGAGGGGGGTGTGATTAGTGGATATTGGTAATAAATATAATCAAAAAAATGAAAAATAACCCGTGTATTGCCGAAAAAATTAAAATTTTTTTTCCTTCTAATTTTGGGGTAAATAATGACTTGGCCAGAATTATGAGCATCAAAAAACCTACCTACCTAAGTGTAAGAGTATATCAGTCTGCACGTACCGTCAACAAAATGCGCGCCGGCCGGGCGAAGTAGTGGCATCGACCGGTTCTACACCATGCTCTTGCTACTTTTTCGTACTTTTCAAATTGATTTTTCTCGAAATTTTGATTATATGTTCGCTTGTTAAAATTATGTCAGTATACTATATAAACCTTCCTCTTTGCAATAGGAAATTTTCAATTTATTTGGAGTTGCCAGGGTTAGGTAATCCTCACCTTAATTCCAAAGAAACTTTCTTCGATAACCATTAGAATACATGCAAATATTTAAGAACTTTAGTCTTTCATGCGACCATCATGCTATGGGGGGGGGTCTGTAACATGCAACGGCCTGATTGTTTATTGAGTCTAGCGGCAACTTCTTGTTTTACTTTTAAAGTATCGATACTATTTATTATTGAATTAAATACTCAAGCCAACAATCAAAAGTGATAATAGAAACCTGGGCGTCTGGGGGGTATGGGATACCCCCCAGGGAAAGTGAAGCAGTTTCTTCAATAAAAAAAATTTTAAAAAAAGGAACAGTATTAATTTACCGCGTGTATTTTTTTTTCATTTACTTAAAATTATTATTTTTGCTTAGTTTTGGCTGCCGCTACTGAATTGCATTTTAAATATATTAGTCACATACGCGGGCACGCTATACCGCATAATAAGGCAGTACCTACAGATATTTTTCGGATGCGTATCTTTCTGAAAGTGGAAAAAACCGAATCACCTTCGCTTAGACTTTCAACCACGATCTTGATCTTCCCAAATATTCTGGTGACACTACTGTACAATCCCAAGAACCGCCATCCGTTTAAATTGCTACAAAGTACAACTTTATTTTACCTTCCATACCCCCCAAACCTTCCGGTCTCTCATTGATATTAGTGCTGTTCCTTTTTAGGAAGGTTCCAAAAACTGACAAAAATTATGTCTTGACTATTTTTCGTAGCAAAATCGGTTTTGATGAACTTAATAAAGTAAAAAGTACTCCTTAAAGATAACCTGACTTAGTGTTGAAGAAAAAGTAGTAAGGTTATTTAAATTAATCAAATAATTCTTGAAAAAAAAACTATTAATAACATAAATAACAAGACATTACTGAAAGGCGTATTTGAAATTTTCTAACTAAAGTATATTCAAATTAATGTTTTTACTCTATTTAATTTATTAATTATTATCGAAATAATATAAAAGTTTAAAGTTGTGTCTGGTGCGCTAAATTGATCCGATGATCCATTAATGCGTCCTCCCTCCCATAAGTGCGGCCTTTAGGCAGCACAACCAGGCAATCGCGTATTATTTGGCTAAGTTCTAAACATTTCAAATGTTATTTTCGATGCCCCACGTTGGGCGAGACAATTAAAGTGTTTATTTTCTTTTACCCATGCGGGTGCTTGCTTTTCAAAGACAACATACTTACTTGAAGTTTTTTATTTTTAATTGCTTTTATGATTTTCTTATTTAATTTAATTATTTAATTACTTATCTTTTTCTGTGTGTACCCTGTTTTTATCTAAGAATATGCTGGTTTGTCCAATATAATTTGTAACAGCTTCTCTTTAACTTTTCAATTTAACTTTTCAAAATTTCAGAAATTTTATTTGAAAATAAGTTTTTATTCTTGTTAGCTGAAATGGTTTTACAAATACTTTTCAACCTAAAATTGAACCTTCCTATGTTTTATATTGAAAATTTTATTAATAATAATTTTTTTTTAATTTAAAATATTTCCTTCGACATACAAATGTTTATAATTAAGAATTCGTACGATACCTGCAGGATTTTTTTTTATAATCTAGATATTCCACCAAAAACTTTTTATATTTTATTTTATACTAAAATATTTTTTTAACGAATCTCGTGGTTGAAAACCTCAGGAAATGGTATAGGAATAGCACACAAGGTTCCTATTTCGTGCTGCTGAGTCGAAGGTCCAGATAGTTTTGCTGATCACCAACTTCCGATAGGAGAAGGCACTTAAAGAAGCAGGAGAAAGTATTTTTAATAATATTTCAAATTACTTATGCGTATTTCGAATACCTTTTACAAAGGCTGACAACTCTCCTTCGTGATCCTACAATCGTCTACGGCGCTTTTAACTTCAATCTTGAATTTTTAAAACATTAAATAAAATTATACTATCGGTATCAGGAACAAGAAATTAAATTCGGGTATCATAATATTTGGTTTATGAGGGAGGAGGGGCTAATAAAATAAAATTGCTAGTGAATGTAGCTATAAATAATATCCTAATCAAAAGTATACGATACTATTGATGACGTCAGCTAGGAAGTTTGTGCAATATCAATCACCAAAAATGACACACAGCATGTAGTGAAAAATAATACACACCCAACGAAAATATATTCTCTCCTGGAAGTCAGAGTATTTTTGTTTTGTTTTGTTTACATTTTAATTGCATGCCGTCCCACATATTTACCCCCCCCCCCCTAGAGGAATTATAAATTAAGTACACGAACAAATAAACAGGTGAACCGACGCGCTTTTACCCCATAGATTATTATAAATAATATTGCAATAAGAACTTTTCATGCTTTAATTGGTAATTTGAGGTTGTAAATAAAACTTTTAAGATTGTTGCTTAGCAAAACACGAAATCATCAACGGTAAAACGTGACGTTCTAACATAATATTTCCTACGATACTTTCATATTATACAATATTACTATTAATATTAAATAAATTTTGTAACCTCTAGAACTCTTAGATGTTTTGTTTTCATAAACACGAAATTCGCAACACCACATCAAGTTCAAGTCCATGACTAACGTTGACAACAATTTTGACCGTGTGTTAATTAGAAAGACTTGGTGAGATTTCAAAATTGTGATTCTTTCCACAAATATGCGGTATTCGTGTACCACGCCATGTAGGAACGTATATATTAGGTACTTCTTATTACATAATTTTTTATAATTTTTCCAGTAGGTCAAGTTTTGTTCGAAGATACGATCTATGAAAATACTTTTAAATTTATTAGAAACAGTTATTATTATTATTATTTTATAATAACGGATGTGCCATTAGCGTCGGTAGCAACAGAAAACAAGAAAGAAGGACGACGAGTTTGTTTTACTTGTCCGATTCTTTGTTGTACACTATTACGTTACATCAGCTTGTTCTTGTAAATATATGACCACGCCTTGTATTACTTGTTGTAATTATTATGTTGCACCCCCACACTGAAATGTAGATTAATTTTGTGATATAGTAAACGTTGTTCACCTGGGCGGTTTTATATTTCAATTTTGTTTTATTTTTCACCATAATAAAAGTCAACAACTACATACATACACTTGGTTGCATTACCAGTTTACCACTTTACTGGCAATTTCATAAATCAGTAATCAGCCGGACAAGCCTTGATTTTGTAAAAATCTTAGTGACGTTTCGCCTCGTATGACATCATCGAGCACTTACACTAAAAACATTTTGTTTTTCTTGCGCTCTGAATTATTTTTTTTATTTAGAAGGTTAATTGAGGAACCGAAACCTCTAATTTAATAATTAAAGTGTTTACGCTTGAAAAAGTAGAATAGATTTGTTACAATTCAAGGATCAAATAAGCAGTTGATCACGATGAACACGAATTAGGAAATTTTGTGTTAATTGGATTGTTAGAAAAATGCAGAACGACAAGAATGTGTAGACAATTAATTGTTGCTTATTTGGCCAAAAGGCAAGGACGACCAATGAACTTTATTTTAATCCTCGTTTTTGAAATAAATATGAAATCACCATTTCAGTAAGTTATGGCTGTAACAAATTATTATTTCAATAATTTCACTTTTATTGCATAAAATGTGGTTTTCTTTTATGCTTGACATGTTCATTGTACGGCAGGTTCTATAAATAGACACAAAAAATTAATGCAAAAGGAGTACATTATACATAGTTGAAAAGCAGTGGTTTACAATATCAGAATGTTGTAAATTGTAAACTGTCTCGTACACAGAGCAGACGACGTAAGACGCACGGACGTGCACTGAACTGACAACCACGGCGCCAACCAATTAATGGATCAAGGCTTGGAACTCGGCATTGAACGGCCTTCACGACTTTTGAACTTCTGGTAGTGATGAGGGCAACTATTTCTCTCTTTGGTCGTCAATTTGTATTTACAAGATCGCTTCGATTATAATATCATGAAGGGGCGATTTTATCTTCTAAGCTTTATGTTTTCGGAAAATTTATCGACTTGTTGACTACCTGAAGCTTTCCTACCGATTTTACTATTTTTAGAAATTATTAATTAACTTTTTTCCGGTAGAAACAATGCATTAAAACTGCAACATTACATTTTATACGAATAAACTTTCAGAGACTTCAACGATAGATCAAGCGACGAACTTTCGAATTAATTTCAAGTATTGCAATTTACATGTTATTAATTAATTTTATATGTCAATTTCTAATATTTCATACTTTTTTTTAATTTTATTCGTTTATTCTGTGATCAGGGCCGGGGCAGGCGTAACCAACAAGTAGTTCAAAATTATGTACAAATTTTAATTAATAGAGTTAATTGCTTTGTTCATTATTTAATCTTTTCTATAATAGTAAGTTGTGCAGGTAATTGGCGTTACTAAATTATTTGTACCGTGGTTCGGATTTCACGGGAAATCGACTTTTCATCGGATTATTAAACCACGGATGCTTTTCTAATAATTGTGCAGTAGTGTTTCGTTAGCTATTATTAACCTATAGAACATCGATTATAAATATAATAAATTATTAATTAATCGACCTTCATTTTATGTAACAGTACAGTGGTGGATTCAGAAGGGGACACAGGGCCACGAATCTCCTTGTCATCTGTGGTGGTAGGAAGCCGGCTGAAACCGCATTATAAATGTTTTACTTCCGTATTCAAATTGAATTTTGGGCCGTATAGCACGTATGATAATAAAGATTTCACCGCAACGTCTGAAAGGTCATTTAGTGCCTTTGGAAAGGATTAAGACCTATTTGAGGGCAACCACAAAAATGTCGCTTTTGTTTGATATTCTATAGTTAATTTTATATTATTGTTTAATATTGTTGTTGTGAAGAATTTATTTTCACCTTCAATACATTATACCAAACTAAGTTCGGGTTTTTAATTTTTCCTGAAATAAAAAAATTTCTATTTCAGTTTTCATATTGTATTAGAAAGGCCTTAATGCACTATATGTGGTTATTGTACAAACATGAAACTAAAGTGAACTAAATATTTTGAACCAAATGTTAATAAAGACGTTAAATAGCTCCTGAAGAGGTCCTGAACAGGTTTCACGAAAACTTCAGTTGGAGTTTATAGAAAAACTAATAATTCGCATTACCTACTTTAGTTTTTTCCTATCGCTTATATTATGCTCGTTACTCACTAGCTTTAAAAGCGATTGTTTTTTATGGAATAAATAATCTTAACAACAATTTTATATATTATATTATTCTATATATTGTAAAATAAAATTCAAGGGCTTTCCCGGACTTCAGGCGATGGCTGCCCTCATAGTTTTCAGCAGGAATCTGCACTTCTTGCCTCTACATGAGTTTTTTCCTTTTCGAATAATGTACCCTTCCTATTAATTTTCTCTGGATCCGTCACTGAATAGTGGATCTTCTCCGATATAGGATAATTTTTTCAAGTTTGAAAATTTTAAAAACGTATAATCTTGAAGGGCTCTGCATGCTTTGCTTTAGGGGGCGTGCGAAATATTTTGCGAGCGGAGCTCGCTTTACTTTCTTCATCGGGTATTAGATAAATTGACTTTGCATGCAATGTAAATTTAATAATTTACGTATGGGCTTCGTGGAAGATTACAACCTCAGCCGGACATGATTGATTCTAATACAAATCTTGAAGAGTAAAGGGGAAAGAAAGTGTCAAGGCTTAAGTTGATTAGTCACCAAATGTCATCTGAGATTCCAGTACGTCTACTATCCGAATACTAATAGAGCTGCGGGACACCCCCAGTTTTCGACCATGTAGCGACCACTGGCGTACTAATGCAAAATTTTGTTTTTTATCGATAAAATGTTATCAAAGGATATGAAATATACATTTTTTATCAAATTTAAGGGTGGGCAACCCTTCAAAATGGCTGTTAATGCGTCAATAAATTTCACTAAATTTCACTAATAAATTAACGAATAGTTATAAACAACAAATTTCGCTGGTAAATTATCATAACAGCTCTTGGAGAGACTGCTATTGCCGAAAATCGTGAATTTTCATAGAGGTATTTATGATTTTTATCCACGAAGAAGTGAGGACAAGCGCACGCGAAATCGCGGAAAACTTGATCGAACTTGTCGTGCGAGTAAGCGTGCTCAATCAAGCTCAGAAATTAGTTTTTCGCTGCTCTCGCGGTGATAAGGTGCGCTTAAATCAAGTGTGCAGTTTTTGTTGTTAAAAATTAAAAAAAAAAGATACGAAAAAATCAAATTTTTAGCGATTTGGCGCCTTTTGCATAGGTTGCGCCCCCTATAATTCAGTCAAAAATACATATTATTTTCTATCTCTGAATATTATTCAATTAAGTTAAAAAAAAATAGGCATTAGTACGCGACTGGTCGGTTGGTCGTTTTCCGAGCGCTTTTTTGGGGGTGTCTCGCAGCTCTATAACGGTCCCCCTGCCCCCTATGAAAAAATTGCTTTTACATACAATTTTGTCTAGTTCGCGAGAAATTTAAGGTGTGTCGTTTTAAATGTTTATAAATCACCATAAATGCAACAACAAAGAGCACGGATTGGAAATATGTTTTACTTTATAATTTTCTACAAATCACCTTTAAATACAGTGTGAAATTTTACTCTGAAAACTAATTTTAATGTAAAACCACCGAGCCACCAACCAAAGAAATTCGTCATTCCTGATCTTTTGAGTTTTAAAAATTAGTTTACACATCTTTCAAAATAATAATAATAGGTTTTTAAAATATTGCAAAATTAAAAAAAAATGCCTCTTCCTAAAACTCTATTGTGTAAAATAAAAAGTCTCGTAGATTGAAGAAATACCATCCCATTCCTAAGTAGATTTGATTAAATTAACTTCTATTATAAGTTCACATTTGTAATGCTTTTAATGTTTGTAATCTTCACAAATGCGATAAATAACCAATGTTAAGTAGTTGTGACGATGAAGTCATGTCATTAGACACGATTTTCTAAGATATACTGGTAGTTGCTAAATCATTTACTTAATGTTTTACAAGCGGTTTATAAATTTTACTACGAGACGTCAAAAGGAAGAAGAAATTTTTTTATGACTTTTACCGGTGTTATTTTCTTAATTTTCTTTAACGAATAATTATTTAACGGTTTAAAATTATGCTAATAATTTTAACGCATAGCGATGACAGCATTTCGCACGCTACAATTATTTAATATATCTTCAAGTATTACCGGTGTAAGGAAGAATGATTTGTAATGAGGACCCAATCGTTGTTAGTTAAATTTCAACTACTCGAGAACTGAAAAAAATAGTAATTATGACGATTTCAAATTGTTGGAAATCACTGATTATACAATGAAGAAATTCGTAAATTCAATTAACTTTTTCGTTAATGCCATAAATGTTTCGTAAATACAATGATTTTTTTCATTGAATCAATGAGCATTTCCTTTGTATTTATGTCAGTTTTTGGTTCAGTGTATAATAATCTGGAAGTAAAACTGCGACCTTGTAATTCGTTAGTCTGGGTTATTGATTGACGAAATCATGAAATGATTTATCAGTAAATAACAATACAATAATATACAACTTTGCATTGATTTTAAAATTAATGCACTTCTAATTTATTCTTAATTTTTTTAATTTAAACTATATTGCAAAATATGTATGTCTGTATTTTCCATGTTTTATGTAATTTATTGGTTTTATTTTACAATAAAATAAAGAAAGGATCGATAAGAATAAAATATTTTTATTTCAAAATTTTAACTCCAAAATTTAAAAAATGATGCTATTTGTGCTAAAAGAACTCGGAATTCTCATTTTAAAAAGCGAATAACCTGGAGACATCAACGACAGATCAGACGAGGAACTTGAAAATACTTGTTTTATTTTTTATTAATTCGTTATTGCAAAATAAATTTATAATTAAGAGTATATTTTAATTAATTATGTATCATAATTTTAGATAAAATTAATTAATCTATAACTTCCGCTTGCATTCTCTCCAGTTTGTCCGGCTCCTTGAAAGGTCTTTTGTGGATTTTCAAGTTCTTAATTGTGAACTGGTCGTATTAATTTTATTACCTCATTCCCGCACCCTCAAAAATCATCTCTTATATTTTTTTTAAATATTTTTTTCGCACAAAAACAATTTATTTGTTATTGAACGATACGTGCTATTGTGTGGTCAGTTTTTTAATGGAATTACTTTCTTGATTTTTTTTTATAATAAGAATGTTCGAATTCAAGGATAATTGAATAAAAATTAAAAATTCTATTTAAATTACGTGTTATAAAAACATTGGCAGTTAATTATGGATCGATATAACTGCAATTTTCTAAATCAACAGTTGGAACGACACGGGATGGGTGAGCTGGTTTCCAGACACCATGTATAAAGACACTTTCAATTTTACCAACCTATATGTAAACATTTCAAGTTTTTCTTTTAATATAAAAATAGATTTATAATTGTGCTACTTTGTAGTATGGTATACTGTTTAATCGAGTAATTTTTATGAAAAATATAGCAAGGTCGTTAACTTACGTCATAATACATTCGTATTAATTTTGAAAGTTGTACTCGCCAATTTTTGTCTAACTGAATTTGTAAACTTTATTTTTTTTTCATTCGAACTTAGTCATAGGAGGTTACACTGAAGGAAACATCTCTGTAAAATTACAATATTATACAGTCATATTTGTTTACTTGAAATTTGGTATTAGTGTTCAAGCTTTTCAATTCGGTTTGGTAAACAATAAAATAAAAAAATATTGTGAACTAGTGGATACCCGTCAGTAAAGTGTGGGATTTTTAATCCTTTAGGGAATCTCGATAATCCATTTAGAGTTCATGCGCGTCTCTATATCTCCCATCCCCAATTTCCCTTTAGGAATTTTTGCTCCATTTTAACACAAAAACATCCGCAGGGTTACAAACAATAACTGTGCCAAATTTGGTTCACCCCTATTCACTAACTCAAAACGTTATCTTCCGCATCGTTATGAACCATAAAGTTCGGTTTACATATCATAGTTTAAAATTGAATTCTTTCTACAATCTGTAATTTTACATGTAAACCGAACTTGACGGCTTTTAACGTTTAGCAAAATAACGATTTGAGTTAGAGTATACTGCCCTACTTAGAAAGAACACCGTATGTACAACATAACGATTTTGAGATATTTCAGTGCAATAGAAAGAGGAGAAAATATTATTTAAGAATATGCATCTACTCAAAATAGTCAAAAAATGCACATGCGGTGTTTATCTTTAGTAGGGCAGGATGGCGGTGTGGATAAATGTCCACCAAGACTTTTCGATCCGATTGACAAAATTTTCGATTACATTTTGGCATAATTTCGGCTTTATCTCACCAATTATATTATCCATCGGATGTTGGTTTTAAAGGATTCAATGAATTGTGGATTATCTGAATAGACTTGATCTTTCACACAGCCCCACAAGAAATATTCTTTTTTTTTTACTGAGCAGGGATGAGGAAATCTTGTACGAGACACCGGCCTAATCTAAGCTGGTAGTGTGGGACTTCACCCCCCTCACCACAGAAAGGGGAACCGCCTTTAAGCATTACTTCCGTTCGATGATGTGAATTGCTCTGGATCTCCGGTTCCTTTAGGGGTCCTGCATCGTTTCTTGCTATGCGTTTCAAATTTACCCTTTCTCGTTTTGTCTTCCTTGATCACCTTGGATCCTTTCGGCTTTTTCCTTGCTGGTCATGATCTTCTTGACATTCTTGGCTATCAATAATAGCCAAAAAAAATTGTCAACATGTCCCAATAACACAATCCATTGATAATAACAGCTTTCCCAGCCTCATTAATAAAAAAAATACTTAATATAAGACTTTTAACTATTGATAATTATAATAATATAAAACTTTTAAAAATGAAATAGTTAATTTAACAACCAATTAGGTTGTTCATTTACACGTGGCTTTTACATTTTATTAATTATTTTTTTGGATCGTATCAGATGACAATACGTTGAAATCTTGTTATTGTTTCCATGTAAATGTTCATTATTTTCTGATGATGGTGTTAAACAACACCGAAAGCTTAAATAAACATTTTTTAAAAAGTTTAAATTAACTATTTCATTTTTAAAAGTTTTATATTATTAAAAAAAATACTATTTAATCATTCCTCCAGACCAAACAGTAACTCGAGTGGAATGTAAAGGCTTCTCTACAATTACTCTTGGATTTTCTGAAACCCAAATGCGGTAATTTTGCTTATTTTCATAATTCAAATAAAAATAAGCTTCATCTGAAAAGATGATTTTTGCAGAGAAACCATCACCTTGATCAAGGACGAAATTAGCGAATTAGCCATGTGGTGCTCGTGGATAAGCCCAATTGCTCTTCCTCAACACTTTCACTTACAGCAGCAATATTTTCAGCTGAAAGACCATCCGGACCCGGACCCCGACCCGGTCTTGTTGTTAGTGTGTTGTGTACCGAACCAATAGACTCAAATTTAATCACCAAATTTTTAATAGCGTTCTCAGAAGGAGACCGAATAACGACCGAAAATATTCGAAATTTTCTAGCATTTTCTAAGTAGATTTTAAGTATTTTCATGCGATTTTAGATAGAAATTAAAGACGTTATAATAAACTGCTGACTATGTACATAAAAAACAGATTGACAAAACTGTTACCACATCAAAAATTGGCCCTGACGTCCCTGTTAAAAGGCCTTATAATTATATACCAAATTTGTATGTAAATTTACATTTTATTCTGTAATATTAAAACTACTATTTTGAAATATAGCAAACTTTTACATATTTTACAAAAATATTATGTAAAATAGTTTCTGTCATAAAAGTAATCTTATGTAAAATAAAACTCAACTTTTGCAATGCACATAACAACAAGATTGAAATCAATAAATGTAACATTATTCAAGTTATACAATTTGTAGGTGATCCCAATAAATAAACAATAACATCAAATAAATTAACCCATCATTACGACTACTAATAACTCAAATTCTTTGCTCCTAATTTAAATAATTCCTTGAGATGCTTTTCTTTCTAGTCCATCTAATCTTTTAAAAATGCAAATTGTATGTAAATAATATCAACAGGTATAAATTACCAAAGCAGTCATCCAAGAGATATGTAATTAATCGGAAATTTAGATGAAAGCTCTCAAATATTTGTTTTTATAAGTGAAAATTATCTAATCATTTAAATACGATGTAAATACACGTTTGGCCTTGCAAGGTCATACAAACGCGATTTCTACCACATCAATTTTAAACCAAATCCAATTTTAGAAGATCGTTTTTTCGACACCGCATTACAGATAAATAAACCGTTAAATTAACCAAAATTAATTGAGCAAATTAGATAGCCATAACGGTTCGACCTAATTTCGACCAATTCGGACGGACACATTCGAGAGTATGGTGTCAGGAGTAGGAAAGCGTAATTTTAAGGAACTCGATGACAAAGGTTACGTATTACGTGACTTTTCAATCGGTAATATTTCTTATTATCGATAATCGATATGTTAATTATAGCGTCGATAACAACAGTGGTGTATACATTAAAAAACAAATAAGTGCAAGGCGTGAGCTCTGCAAACGAGAAACAAGGTTGTTTTTGTTGAAAACATAAAATTTCTGTCAGATCTCCTCCAATAACGACGATTTATGAGAATAATTGTGAACAAAAGTAAACAATTTGTTGCAAATAGAAATCAGGTATTTTAGATTTTGCGCAAGTCGTTATTTAACAAAAAGGTTTGCAAATTCGACCTTGGATTTAATCAGAAAATCATACCTACACAACAATCTCATTTTATTTATCAGGCAGGGACGTGGATGTGGACCTAATACAATGGAAAGTTCATCCCATAGTTACTTTTGACTATCTATACATATAATTAGAAGATCTAATGCTGGTTCGTGGAATTTTGCCGTGTGATCTTGAAGGAATTTTTTTTTGGTGCGTGGCTTGAGTTTGTCCGAAACAAATGGGTACTTAATGGGGCGTTGGTATCAAAAATTTTAGACAACACCTTCTATTCATCCAAACTCAAAAGAATGTGTGCCAAGAACTCGTTTTGCTGTATTGAAAGTGAAAAGGATACAAAATCGCTGTTTAAGATCGGCGGTCACCTGACACCCCGTATTTTTGAACTTTTAAATTTAAATTTATTTTGGGGCTTCGTTTCGCTCACCGCATTACTTCGAACTTCGAATGCATAATTTATTGTGCCGAGACTCTTTTTTCAATAATAAATAAATAATATATTTACCGTGATTTATGTACTTAACAGTACACGAAAATCGTGGATTCAGAAATGGAGGGTCAAAAGGTAGACCTGTTGATAGCATTCTTTTGCGAATTCCCCGTGCTGAATATAATTTTATTACTGTGGGTTGTTTGACATTTAATGCATCAGGATCGTTCTGTTTGCGTGCAAATTACATCATCAAATTTAATTTTTTGCGTTTACATAAAAGCGCAATAATTATGATAAACGGGTCATGAATGCAGGCAAGGTTCCACTTAACCCATTATTTGCCTATGATTTTAATTATTAATGTAGACTTTTTATTCTGACATAAAGGTTGACTGGCAAAGGATTTGGTTTGCCTTGCTTTGTCATCATAGCACTATGGAATACCACGATATAGCTCTAATCCTTCTTCTTCGGGTTAGTTTTTATCAGAATCGCTGGCGTTGATAAATTTGGGACGGTGTCTCTTGTGATGTAGTCAACGCAAGTCAATTTCGGCCGTTAATCACATAATAGGACTGACAGTTTAACGTAGTATCAGAACATCCCGGGATAAGCACTTGCCATCCTATGGTCAATAATGGGCATACTCTTTGAGGGGCTTCTTCTTTTCACGAAGAACAAGGGATGCAGTTTTAGGTCGTGCCCAGGACCGGTAACTCGGGTTAGTTCAAACGACTGACCAATTCTAAAAAGCTAAATGACCCACAAAATCCATGGAACTGCGGGGTATTTCAAATTTATTATTTAATATATTTAAGGTTTTGAATTGTATTTTGTATATTGATTTTGTTTTGACTGCCTTTTAGATCTCGCTTTACATAATATGTGCAAAATATAAATGAATCCTCCCAGATAATAATAAGCATACAAAGTGCCTACGTTCAGACTACAAGTCTAGAGACCGGGGGGTCTGGGGGGTATGGAATACCCCCCCAGGTACACTTGTATTAATTTTTCATTGATTATGTCGCAATCTTCTTATCACAGCAGGTATGGAATACTCTGAAGGACAAATTTCCCATTATTATCCGATCAAGCGAGTGTCCATTAGTTGCGTAAGGACAATTGTTGAAATTTTGGATTCCTTCCCGCCCTCCACCATTAAGGATGGAATACCACCAGACACCCTTAAATTTTAATGATAAATTTACAATCTTTTGCTCCTCAGTATCAAGTAATTAAAACAATACTAAAAGAATAAATCAAACATACTTTTTACTTCGCTTATTCCAGAATACGCCAGTCGATAAGAGTTTTATTGTAGAAGTTACGAAATAAAAAAATGTCAAATTCATGCATATCGCACGATTTGAAGACTGCAACTCTACAGCCAAGCAATTATAAAGAAAAATTTTCATAAAAATGTCTAATTTTGCTTGGTTTTTCCAATATGGCGACCAAATGTTCTAGACCTTGATAAATTAGTTTGTCTATTTAAAAGTTCAAATAATGATAATAAAATTTATTAAAGTTTTATCGACATTATCAAGTTATCAGTTTTAAAATAAGTTGATCACGTTCTTAAAAAGTTGCTTCTATTTTCGCCCCACTAATTATTAATGGAGCTTTAGTATTTTACAGAGTCACGAAGACAAGGAAACGGTTTAGCATTCTGATCCAAGATTAATAAGAAATATTTATTTATATCATTGTATAATAAAATTTTTCCTGCGAGAAAAATTTTGTCTGTGGAGCCGTTGCCCGGACTCAACCCCCCCCCCCTTATGAGAGTTTTGGAAACACCTGATGTAGTAATAAGCTTATTAACAGGTGGCCTATTAAATGGGCTGATTTTCAATACAAATCAAGAATTACAATAACAAAGCAATTTGTTATGACTTCCAATTTAGTGGCACCATCTGTTGACGACTTGTTAACTACATTAGGTGTTTTCAAAACTGTCATAAGGTTTGTCAATCGAATACTATATAATCTAATATTTAGGGTACATTAGTTTAGGTTACGTTAGCTTAGGTTTAAGTTAGGCCAATCAAATATTTAACATTTGTATAAACAACCTCATATCATAAATAGAAATTTTAGGGTTTCATAATAAACTTTCAGGACTGAAATTACCATAAGTCAGAAAGCTTTTGTTTGAGGGTTATAAATTTCCGGGGCTGAGAGAGAAATAGCCAACGAATAGAATAAATTTATAGACAGTCAAAAAAACTTCCATCAAAATTCAGGAATTTAGCAAATTTTATTAACTAATTTTATACATCAGAATAACCAAATAAAACTTGATATACAATTTCAAAGTGCTATCTAAAATTTTTTAATAAACCTAAATATTTATATCCTGTAAAATTGTATTTATTGATTGATTTTGTTTTTCTTATAATTATAATCATTAATTAAGGAAGTATTAGAAAATTGATTTTAAAGAGTCCGGTTACTCTACCACTAACTCAGCCACTCGAAACTAAATTTCTTCTGCTACACACTAAAGAACACACTTATTTTAGCAAATTGTAATAATAAAAAATGTGAATATGGTCCAAACTTTTTAAAAAATCGAATTTGAACTTAGCTATTTTTTCATGTAATTCAGTGGTAAAATTAACTAGATTCCCGCGCGTCGCTCATTCTGTTGACAGTCCGTGCAATGTGAATGACCCTAACACTTAGAGTATTCCGCACCGGCAGATGCAGCTCGACTCTCGTACATGTAACATCGATTATTTTTTGTTTTTAGGCGATTTTTTGGGGGTTTAAAATCCCGGTTGCCTTCATCCCGGTTTGCTTGATGGATGGCGCCTTCTCGTATGTTTAGCTCTGCCGCGTAGCGGCGTACGCGATTGAAAAACCGCCCGGAGATCCGGAGGGCCGTAGGGTAGGTTTTTTTGATGCGCCCAATTCTGGCCGTGCCAGATCCACCCAAAAAAGTAATTTGCACCATCCTAGGTTTTCCCCATAGTTTATTTATTTAATATTTTTTTAATTTTTTCACTTTTTCGGCAATACACGGGTTATTTTCCATTTTTTTGATTATATTTATTACTAATATCCACTAATCACACCCCCATCTATCCGAATTTCAAAGAAAAATTCAAATCGGAGCGAAAAAATTTTACGCATTTTCAAGGAACCACGGGCGAACGATGCACATCGGACGGAGTCTACCGCATACTCGATGCGACTTTCCCGTACTTTTCAAAAGTCGATATTGGGGTTGTTTTGACCATGTTCACACTTTTTATTGTTTTAATAGACAGATATAAGCATGTTCTTTAGTGTGTAGCACTCGAAAATTTTTTTCGAGAATTCATTATTTCCACTTTTTCACCTCTTCAAGGAAATATTGAGTCCGACCCTACCAATAAGGGATAAATAAAATTAATCCCTTATAATTAATTGTCGTTTCAATACCAATTCTTGCTATGTACTTCTAGAAATAGTTTCAAAGCTCAAGAACCCTAATCAAGAGGAGCCAAGAGGGCGAAATACATACATATACGAATTGAAGCCTTCTGTGTCGATTTTTAGGGTTCTTGAGCTTTGAAACTATCTCTACATAATTATATCAAACGTTCGGTTAAAATTCAAATATTTCAGCACTTCGTTAAATTTTTTGTTAACTTTTCGAATTTTAAAATCAGTTGAATTATGCAAACCTTTTTAATTTCTGCAATATTCTGAAAATAAACCATATAAACATAAAAAGTCCTCGTAAGCGAAGCAGTCAGACCTGGACTGGTAAAAATTTAGTTCCCGGGCAATTTCTTTGGGCAGTCCCGCTCTTCAACAGTAGGTACAAAATGTAAAAAAGAAAAAATTAACTAAATATTTTGTAAGGTGATATAACTTTACAAAATTTAAAATATCTCGCAAAAAAACAAATTTTTAACCCATACTAAATACGATTAAGTCCGATCGATCGTGCAAAAATAATATTATTGTTTTTATTATTTGTATGCTACTTTGGTTGTGCGGCCTAAAGGCCGCACTGGATGTTCATCAATTCATCAATTGAACGTCACAAATACACAGATAGATAAATTAAGACTGTATATCATGGGGGCCGCCACATCATTGCTGAGCCCTATAAATATTTCTTAGATTACATTAATTTAATCCAAATTTTATAATGGATTATCAAATATCATACATCAAAACTTGATTGTTTTCGAAAATTATATTATTACTGATGTGGGTTGTCTGACATTTAATGTATCAGGATTGTTTGTTTGTGTGTTAATTACATAATCAAGATTAACATTTTGTATTTACACAAAAGTGCAACGAAAATAAAAAAGACGAATTACAAATACAGGCAAGGTTCCATTTAACCTATTAATTTGTCATTTTCTAATTTGAAGTTAGCTGCTACAGTAAAAAAAAGGATAGACCGACAAATGGGCAGACTAACGAAAGTATCTACAATGTTGTTATATTTAAATGTTTCTCAAACTGGCGCAGTCGAATCCGAATTTTCTATTCAAGTTTAACAAAACTTGATTGTTTTCGGAAATTGTATTGTTTTAGAAATATTTTACCATAAAAGAATCAAACAATTACAAGTTTTTGTATTGTCATCGTTTAAATTATAAAAGTATTGTTTTCGACATGGTCCACTGAAGCTTTCCATTTCATTTTAAGATATTTTTAAAAGTAACATAACTACAAAGAAGAGAATCGAATCGAATTCGTTTCTTGATGACAGCACAAAGTAACGATCAACTACATCTGTGTGTATAGAAAACAATAAACGTAATTGTTGTACACTTAAAAATTCTAACAAATGGAAAAGATATTCGATTGTACGAGTAAGAGGGTTGTACTCACCGTACAAATATTCAACATTGTTTGCAAATTGTTGAGGTATTTCATGCGTTGCTTTATATGGTACCATATATTTACTGATTGAGTAAAAAAATGTATCGAACAACGGTCGAATTAAACAGTCATACAATAAATTATAATAAAGAAAAAATGTATTTATTTTGTAGTTAGCAATAAATTTGGAAAATCGGGCGTATGTCTTAAAAGTTGTTGCCCAATTTTGAACCAAGTTTCAGAAAATACCTATTTTTGGCATAGTATTTCCAACGACCAAATAAAGGTATTATAAGCCAATTTTCCAAAATATCGCATACTTGAGCCCAAGGAATTGAGCCTCTGATTATTCAATAAATTGTAATAAAAAATAACGCTCGCTCAGGGATTTGAACCCGGACCCTTAGATGAAAAGTCCAATGCTCTACCGACTGAACTACCCGGGCTCCTGAAACTGTAATTGACGGATAAAGTTGAGAAGAACTCGCTGAACCACCCAACATTTTTAAATCGATTACAAGAGAAAAATTTGTTGTGATGAAGTATCCTGATGTGTAAATTGTACGATACGTTGTAGTACAATAGACACTATTAACACTTAACAAGTGAAGTGTTGTTTGCTAAACAATGGAATGTTGTTGCATCAAAGATTGTTGCTCAGATAGTCTGCATTCAATAAGAGTGACATCCAAAGGCTGAGAGCAAACGTGTTGAAGGTACGACGACCTACGCTTTTACATTTTTTGCACATAAAGCACCCAGGTTCAATAAAACGTTTCGTATTTATGACCCTAATCGTATATTTATCTCCTACTTTGCTTATCTTTAATTCTTCGAATCAGAGAATTACCTATCCAATAGCTGAATACTCCCACTCGCGCAAAACAATTGCAAAACTGACCGGTTTTCTTTTTTTTTCTATAATACCAATACCAAGGTCGTTCGTTTATCCTGTTATCACATTATATCTCATATTGCAGTAGTTTTGCGATTATATAAAGCACGAGCCAAAAACAATTACCAATCGCTTTATGTAATGGCTACGTCGAGACAGATTCATTTGTTTCCTTTATTAAGAAATTTATTTTTTCACAACGCACGCTATACTCTTCATTAGTCAAGTCTACCCCCCCCCCTCATCGGTTCTTCATTTTTTTGATTCGATATTCTGTCAGTTCGGTCCTGTTTCTAAGGTGTCACTCAATATCGTTTATAGTTTCTGGCATCTAATTTACTGCATCGTGGTCGTACTATTAACCTAAATAAATAATTTAATATCACACAGTAAATGGGTAAAAGTATGGCATTAAGTAAATGGAAGATTGGACATGGTGGCATTACCTGGCAATTTTGCACAATTAAACGAAAGAAGTTTTAAATGAAATGAAAATGATGTAATAAATTTGATATTTAAATTACATGCAACAATTATTAGTGCAAGAGATTTACTTTCTTTTTTTATATTTATATTTACTTATATTATTCATTTTTCAGGTTTCCTTTTCAACGACAAGAATGGGCACCGAAGGCCTGCCATTATCCCGGTGGGAGCGCGGTAACCATCAAGATATCATAGCAGGAGCTGATTTTCTGTCTATTTTAATGGATTCACCAGCGGAACGACAAGCTTATAAGGACTTGACAACCCAAACTCCTCCGTCAGTCTATCGTTTCAGTGATGTTAACGAGAAAAGGATAAGAAACACGCGTTTAGTGCGTCGCTCGACGGTCATAGCAGAACCAAACGCATACACCGAAAATCCGAGTCACGTTTCTCAGGCAACCAAATTGTCAAATTCCTCTAGCGAAAATATTAAGTTAAATGGTAGTCCCGTCGTATCTGTCCAAGTCTCGTCTTCCGAAGGAGACTCCAGAATTAACAAAGTATTGCACGAGGCTAAAACGAGTACAACCCAACTGTATCTTCCCTCGAGCACTGCGTTGCAGACAACTCCTACGACCACAACAATAGTGGACCAAATTGCAGTTTCTTCCGAAGAACATCCAAGTTTGATAGCGCAAGTTAACAAAGATTCGTTCAGCGTAGACGAAAAGGACCCCATCACCAGTAGTAGGGATTCGCTCGATTACATCAACGAATTTCCTCCAAACATATTGCCGCCTAACACCAATTTACCTATCCAAACTGCAGGAACGATCCAGCCCTTCCAGCATCAATCAGTCGTCTACCACGACAACCCAAACGAACCCATGCGTGGTCGATCCGTGTCGTATAGCGCCGTTATTCAGACACTTCCAAATCAACCAATTTTAGATAACTTTAGCCAAGCAACTCAAAACGAACGGCGCGATAGACATTACGAAGTTAAAGACGTGCCAAAACAAAACAATTTCGATTATGTTAAGAAGGCTCTAAATGACAGTTTCAGTCGTGGAGGTAATAAGCAAGAGATGGAAGAGTTCTATTATGTGCCAACGAGTGCTGCAGCTGAAAGTACGAACTATTTTGTTACTAGTAAATACACCCCTTCGATTTACCCAACGACGGCCACGACGCTGGGGAAAAAGACGACCATTTGGCACGACGATTCGAAACTCAATACGGAACACACGGAAAAAAATTGGGAGGTTTCCGAAAAACAATACGAAGCACCCGAGGTTACGTATTCTACGATAACAAAAAATCCGAACCATCAATTCGTTCCGGTAGTTTACGGGAAGCCAGAACAAAATTACGAAATCGATGAGACTGTTAGTGTTATGAGTAATGGTAGAGCTCACGGTGTGCAATCGACTAATTCAATTCAATTATCTACACCGATAAATCAAGTTAATATTAGTGAATTGAATCATAAACCTAACGATAGTCAAAAAGTTGGGTATGTGGTCGAGGGTCGAAATTATAGAAAATATCGCGTGGAAGAACGAACTTCTGACGGTTTTATCGTGGGTGAATATGGGGTTGTGAGTCACGATGATGGGACACTTCGTGGTGTCAGATACACTGCCGATAGCACCATTAATCCGAGAGTTATATACGATGCACTTATGAAATTTTTATCGTTATGATTTTTTGTTATGTAATATTATTTTTTTAAATGGTGCTAAAACATTTTGTACTGATTAATTAATACGCAGTTCCTTCATAATACTCCACCCGATATTGGCTTTTATTATCGGGTGTGAGTATTCTCTAACTGTGTATTGTACGATTACTTGGTTGCCAAAATGGTCGAAAATTTTCAGGATTTTATGCGGTAGGTGGCTTCCTGGCCACTACCAAAAACTCGGTGTATAGTTAAGACTTATTTTTCGCAACCCTCGTACAGTACCCATGTTAATGAACCCTTAAATTAAAAATAAGGCCATATTAAATTTTTTTGAAGAAGAAAATTTTGTGAATATTTTTAAGTATTTAAAATTAAGTAAATATTGACAAATTGCTCAGACTTCTAATTATTTAATTAAATGTAATTAGTAACTTCGAATGTTTTAGTATTTAATACGAGTATTATTAATATTTTTGTAAGTTTTAAAATAAAAATGTAAAACTTGTAATTTTTAAATTTTCTTGGGTAATTGATGCGGTCACACCTTTTCTGTTGCCAAAACGATTTATATTGGAAAGGTACCTAATGTCTGTTGTACTCACGCAGACAATAATCATTAATCATGTTTTTGGTAGTATAAGTACAATCTAATTGATTGGGCAATTTACATAATAACAAATTTAGATGTCAGCTACAGTCATTTTAAAATATAATTTTTTAAAATTAACAGTTCTGTTTGGTAATATTTCTACACTGTTAAATTATTTTGACAAGTAAATAATAATAATGCATTAATTTTGAACTCTGAAAATAAAACTGGAATTATTGGTTGAAGTCAAGGTCCTAAGATATATAATAACGTTGTTGGTCCTCATCTGCGGAATGCAAGACAATGACCAACTGATATGCTGGAAGCGAATGATGAACTTTACATTTTTGCAACAATCCGGAATGATTTAATTATTTCCTGTCTGCACAATATCCAATCAAACGATCTATCGTGCTCTGCATAGACCAAGACTTTCTCGTACACACAGAGAAATAATTATAGCCAGTAATGACAAAAGAAGATACGACAAATTCGTAGCCAAAAATTGGCTAAGTAATTAATTATTCTTGTGTAACCATAATTAATTGTCACTTTTGAATTACTTTTCTATAATTTAGTTATTCCTAATTCATGTTAAACCTCACGTAATAACTTTAAATTTCATGTAGTACCTCTTGACAATTTCAAAATTCTGTTTTATTTTAAATAAATCCATAAATAAATCATGTTAATGGAAGATTTCAAAATTGGTACCCAAAATAAGTTAAAAATACTAAAAGCCATAAAAATCTAATTGTTGCGATTTACTGGACCCCCAATTATTTTTTACTTAATTAATTATAGGAATTTAATGCTTGCAGTGATAAAAATTAGCATTAATGTGATCCATGATTAATTCGAAATGTTTTATAGAATGCCATAACTAATATTTACAATAAATTAATTTTAATTTTGTAACATCATAAATTTATATTAAATGGGTATATATTTTTATTTCTGGGTAATTACGTAACAAAGTTACAGTTATCGAAGACTCCTACTGCATAATTACCCGAAGGAATTTTGAATACAAAATAATAAATAACTAAAATATGAATTTTTATGGCAATAATCGACTGGGAATTATTGGGCCATCCGATGGAAACATTTTAAACCAGTATTAGTACCAAATTTTCGGCGAAGTAAGTTGATGATTTAGCATCGATCGTATTCGTAACTTGCAGGGGCGGACTGGCTATGTGGAAGATGGAAATCCCGCTTAGAGTCAATGGTTTCATTTAGGTTTTTATAATTTTTGATCAACATATTCTAGACCACCTGGAAAGCTGAGAATTTCCACAGGCGTATGGCCGGTGATCCATGAACAGAAAAAAAAATGCATTACTCCAAATTTTAACCCGCAGAGAAATTTATCGGCGTTTTTCCGATTTTATTAGACATCCTGCATTGTTAAAGGTAGATGGTGTGATAAGTATATGAGAACACTATGAGAATAGAGAATGAGAATCTGAAAAAGGGCACCTTATAAACCTTTAATCCATTCCTACTTCCGACGGCATTGCAATGTACCCCAAAAGCGAGACAGATTATTGCGCCCTATCGAGACTTCTGGAGCCAATTTTCCCATAAAACTTCCACTCCTGTAGCCAACATCTAAATTTACTTTAATCCTATACACTTGATAAAACTCTCTTCAGGTTGAGCTTAAGGTTAAAACAGGCCGTTAAAACATCAGATTAAGGAGATATGGGGCCTCTCATGCTCAATGCTCAATGTAATCGATCCGCAAGAAGAAAACCCGTTTCCCTAAATCCTTAATGAATAAAGTTGAGGCGAAATTAAGATCCACACTAACATGAAGACGAAAGTGAATCATTGGATAAAAATAAATTCTCGTAAGACGAACGAAATTTTGAATTTTATTAAACGAGGGAATACCCTAAGATGCATTCTGTAACAAAATTTTGTTGTAGATATTGCGAGTTCCGAAAAACAAGGCGTTTTGAGTAATAATGCAATTAAGAAAAAATACAGGAACTCTATTTCCAAATATTGCACCTTCAAAATTTTTGTGGCTGGGTTCGACCGCTCCAATACACCCTGCTTTCCCATGGCCCATCATGTCGACGTTTTTACATAAACACATATAGCCATCTCCAATGATTTATCTTCTGGTGTAGTTGCCTATGCCGGGGGTTGATGTTTCGCAGCGTGGTGCATAAAATCTTACAGCTTACAGTTACGTAACTTTACAGTAATGACATCCGATGAGGTTCAAACAGTGGCATAGCCAAGGAGGGTTTGGATGTGTACTACACTTCCCAATTGAACTGCTGTCGTCGTTTTTCCGATTTTAATAGGCACCCTGTGTAATATCTTAAATGTTAAGGGTGTTTTTTCCCCTTTCGATTGATGTAAAAACCCCCCCAACACAAAAAAAATTACTTTAAGCGTTAATACCTAATACCAAAGATTTATTAATTCAATTCAAAGAGGAGCCACCCGTAAGCTGAATTTTAACACTCAGATCATGGACTAACGCTTGCAGGGTTTGAAATATCGCAGTTTGCTGGAGAAGGAGCTTAATTAACTCTCTAGGAGCCTAATCGCATCTAAAGTGTAAAAGTAGTAACAAAAAGAACGAAAGAGGTTTTTTTTACTACCATCGTCGTCGGACCAAGTATTCCATCGCAACAAGAAAACGAAACTAAAAGAGGGTTTTTTTAGTATGAAAGTATTAAAAATTTTCAATCAAGTATTAGAAAGCTTAAAAATTCTAAAGAGCCTAAAAATCGAATTTTTGAAATTGGGAGAGCCTAAATTAGGAGCTCATCGCAAACGCTGAAAAATTATTGCAATTGAGCAATAACAAAAGCCTAATTTGGCGGCCAACCCTGAATGCCTGCAATCTTAACAAACTGAAATAAAACTGCACAATTTCCTTGCGCATCCATACAGTCCTGAACTTCTAATTTATGATATCATGGAATGAATTACCCCTACAACAAAACTGCTTGTTTCAGATTTTTACGAGTTATAAAATATTCAGAGTTATAAGAAGATTATAAGCTAAACATAATAGCAACCTATTTTGTATTCTACTTTGGAGTAGGAGTGTTTCTATCCGTCTTGACTTATTTAACCGCCGATGAAAGCCTACTTTGGGCCCTGATGAACATTAAATAAGAAACAAACTTACTGAAAATTGACCCAATTTTCCCAAAAATTCAGAATGTTCGTTCTTAACAACAAAGTAATTGTTGACGAATGGTAAATAAATATCAAGTTATATAAGCAGAATTGTTATCTATTAGCTCGGAGGTTTCTTTAAAAGTGAAAGATTCTTATTTCCATGATTTAAAGAGTTCTTAATTTTAGAATAACCAGGCTTAAATATAGTTTTGAACATTATTGTTTTCAGTGTAGAATGTCCATTATTTTAAACTTATGGTAGGTTGTTTTAATGCCGACCTTTCCACTTCCAGTTAAAATTACTCCAAAAAGTAGCCACTTTTTGACTAGAATAAAATCCACTACTAATCGCAATAAAGACATAAGCTGAACTGAAAATGAAACTGCTTTGCAATAAACACTCCCACATGTTTAACTGAATTTTGCAGATTTCACAGATAATTTGAACCTTAAATGAGTTATAATCAAACATGAATGTACATAGATTAAAAAAGGAGTTGCTGATTTATATTGCAAAACATTCTTGAATTAAGGAATTTACGTTTACAATAAGAATGGCGTTTTTAATTTAATGCCTACTCGTCCTAATAGTAAGAAAAGTGTTCATTAATTTAAAAAATTTTATGAGTTTTTTAATTTAATGCACGAATTCTCGATTTATCTCTTAAGTAAATTTCTTTGATTGTAGTATTTGTATGCTAAGAGTTATGACAGGGTGACCAATCCCTAAAAAAACTTGCTGCTTTGGAGAAAAACAAATGATGATTAAATTAGGAGCAGACTTTTTGTAGGGGTGTTATTATTGGGCGGAGGTAAATGTGCCACCAAATGTACCTGACCAGAAAAGGGTACCGGTAAATGTGCCACCGACCAAAAGGGTTCTTTAAAGAAACACAGGTATTTGTGCCACTAACAGTGAAAAAATTAAATTTTTTTTGCCTTCGAATTTTGGGGTGTGCATTCGATAAGGCTGTAGGCCAGCTCGGCAAATGGTCAGATATTTAATCCGGGTCCAAATTTTCTACCTGGAAATACATAGACCAACTCGGCAAAATAATAAATTTTGGCTTGGCCAGAACTGCGAGCATCAAAAAACCTACCCTCCGATGCTCCGCATCTCCGGGCGGTTTTTCGTGCTCCGAGCCGCTACGCGGCGGGCGCTAAACATACGAGAGGCGCGACAGATCAAGGAAACCGGGATAAATGCAACCGGGATGTGAGAGACCCTCGAAATAGCATTAAAAAGTATAGTTGCGCTATGGGGCAGTAAACTATTACGTTTCACCCCCAAAAAATCGTGTAAAATCAAAAAATAATCGATGTTACATGTAGGAGATGCATCAGGTAGATGCCGTTTTCTCCGGTGGCACAAATACCTGTGTACTTTTAATATCCTAAATTCGTAGCAGGTAGAATAACATTACTGGTGGCACATTTACCTCCGCCCTTATTATTACAGTCATCTTATTTCCCCACCCCCTTTCCATTCTTTCGCGCCTTAATAAAGACGCCGTCACTTGTTGCTCGCGGGACGAACAAGGATGCAGTGTAGGTCATACCCAGGACCGTTACGAAAAAGTTAAAAGTACACACCGACCGCATCTTCCCTAAGAAACCAAGTGGTATCCCCTTCACTACTACCCTGCGGGAAAATTTTCAGGTCCTTGCGAAACAACCGTAATTTTTAAAGGGCATGGCCATAATTTTGGCAACAATACCCACCTTCAACGAATCAACAACCAAAGACCTTAATATACACAATTTTAAATTATCGACAGTATTTTGGCAACGAAAATACAAATTGTAGATGCCATTGCCGCTTCTTGAGTTGTCTTCTTCTTCCACTTTTAACTAGGAATTTGATCCTGTTTGTCTTACCTCGTTACTCCACGGATGACGAAAACCAACTTTGAGCCCATCTCTTAGGAGGTCGTCCTGGGGGTCTTTTCCCTGTCTATCGTAAGTTTTCACAAATGCAATATTGCAACTCTGCTCAAAAATCCTATTTCCACGTTCACGTCGTGCTCCCTGACTGTAGCTAACGGAAAAGGATGAAAGGTGAGCTTTCGGTGCCTTAAAACCGAAACATATTGGCTAAGGGAGAAAACACTGACAGAAAATTAAGACCATAATAGGTTTAAAAATCTTCTCCGAGCGAGGTCAGCAACATACTATGGAGAGTTGTTAATCTGCTCAAAGTAATCAAGAATTCTTGAGTTGTAATAAACATAAGTACAAAAGGTAAGCTGCATTCAGAAGAAAACAAGAAGAATTTTAATAATGTTGGCGAACCGCCGAATAGTCACGGAATAAATTTATTGAACTATCATGTGTATAAACAAAAAGACAAGTACGAAATTCTTAAATTAATAAAAAAGCTAAGAAGATCTTCAAAATGATCTTTCCCCTTAGTGCGGCCATTAGGCCGCACAATCTAGACAATCACGATGTTCTATTAGCACGCGGGTGTTCAATTGGCTTGGCGCGGCCCTACCTATAAAGCCTAAAAGTATGGAATTGACAGAGGGGCGCTATGAAACAGTGAGGATTAGTCTGATTATCTCAGAATGTAAAGCGTTCTGATTGGCTCTGAATTATGTGGACGGACAGATGGACACGGAGCTATACTGCATAAAAAAGCCTAAAATTAACTTGAAAATAATATTTTCCACATAAAAATTCCCTCGATCATTCAAATCTCCATCCGTCTAAAGTCTAAACTAATCAGTATGAACGGTCGTTAGCAACATTGTAAAGACTTTCGATTTAATCTGAAATCGTAAAAAAAACTTGTAAACGATTCACACATCATCTGTCCATCAAAGTTGTCAGTAGACATCACTACAATTAAAATGAAAATGACTTATGGCACGTAAATATGAAAAACAAGGTCAATTTGAACACATTTCAAGTTTTTTATTCCATTTCTCGTGCCATAATTGAGATTTATGGAATTTTAATCCGCCATTCCGCTACCATTTCATTTACAAATGCAATATATTAAATGTATCTCATTATTTATGGACGATTACATATAGCTTTGCGGTTTTATGTGCATAATTGCTTTTACACAGACTTAAATCTTGTATATTGCTTGCTCCCTGTTGTAATTTTTTTAGTTACGACCTTTAAATATTCTCGACGAGAAATCTTACAAATAGTAATATACAGGGTGGACACAAAATCTTGTAGAATTTGTTTTGAAATTTTGCTAATTGTCAATTTTATACCATCTGACCTGGCAGAGCTTTCGAGATCAATTTTCTGTATTATGCCCATAGCCAATTCACCCCTCTTCTTCTTTCGTGGATTTGTGCCTTATAAGGCTTGAATTTCCTGTGTTTTACATGTTCCTCCCGTGATGTTTTGGTGTTTGGTCTGAGAGATTACGTTTTTTCTTGAGTTCGTTTACTGGAGATTTTTGTGGTCCATTTTTGGTGTAGGTGCCAACGATGTCGTTAATGTCACTCTCTGGAATGTTATGTTTTGTCAGCATGAACAGGATGGTGGCCATTTCACTGATACCGAAATTTTGCTTGGGACCTCGGATGGTTGTAGGAAATTTGCATTGTATGGCGATGACCTGTTTTGGATAGTTGGCCCTGGGCTTTGGAAAACAAATGCGCCCGCGGAAGTTGGCGGAGGTTACAGGTATCTCTATTTGCTTGATGTCAATCCGCCCCTGATTTGTTTCAACCACGGTTATTATCGAATCGATTAAGAGAGAGAAAACAAGAAATTGATTGATGAGCAAATACTATCAAATATTCTTATTCTTAGGTTGGTAGTTCTTGGTATTGAATTCACACGGAATTTTCATTCTAGGCACATTTTGTAAGGAGACTCCTAGCAATTTCTTTTATAAATGTCATGGCAGAGAAGGAGGAGGCAGAGCGTTCTAGCAAATATATTTTATCGCTACTCGATCAGTAAGTGAGCAGATAAACCGCTGTACAGACTATGCGTAAGCAGGTGTTCCTTCCCGGCTATCTTTTGCTATAAATAATTTTTGTCTAGAGCTCATTAACTTGTCTAGGGAGATTTTAATGTTCACTTTGCAATTTTTATTTATATTTGCTTTTGAATTAACGTGATCAATATATCTTTAATTAAAGTTAATTTCAATAACTACATTGGTTATTTAAAAGCGAAAGTATTTTGTATTGTAATCATCTTGCATTATTCGTAAATAGATCCTTCGTTTTAATATGCTTATCACTTTCCTGGTCTTATTCTGCAATTTTAAAGATAAAAATAAAACGCATAAATGAACTACATATTTATTTATGGCTACGCTACAATATTTTGTTTTGAATTTTCTTTAAACATTAATTACATATGGGGTTAGCTATAATTATTGGCGATGTTTTATTTGTTATTAAAGGTAAACGTAACATTGTTACAATTAATGAATTTAAACACTCTACTATCATCATTGTCCTCACTACTTTTTTGAACATAATTAACAAGGATGTGCCGCGCTTATCGTTTGGTATGCATTAGATAACTGATTACGCTACTTTTCTTTGTAGCGTTTTCCCCGTATAATGTATTTTCTTTACATTGTATAGTGTTTGCTTACATTGTTACGCCTTTTTTGCTGGTCTTCAGTAAGTTATTTTTGCATCATATTTTTATAAATAGTTGCAATATTTTAATTATGTCTGTTTTTAATTATAATTCCTCCAAATTTGTTTATTTATTTTATTTTGGTTCTTACTGATCGAGATTACGATAAAATATCTTATTTTTCCTCGCCTCGTTAGGGCTTTTTACCGCCAAGGTTGAAATTGTTACGAGGCGCTTGCGTCGAGTGACGTAATTTCAACCTTGACGGTAAAAAGCCCTAACGAGCCGCGGAGAATAATATACTATTATTATTTAGTTCAATTATTTTGTAATACAGTTAAAGTTCTTTATTCGCGGGGGATACGTTCCATAACTATGCCGCGAATACAGAAACCGTGAATATGGAATGGTAATTTGTATGGGAATATAGGGGATACGTTCCAAGATTAGAAAATAAAATAAAAATATATCAAAATAAATGCAATTCAATGAGAAATACATAATATTATTATTTATTACTCTTATCTGGATTGGGTAATGGTTTAAAGAATTTAGTAATTTTTTCTTGTCTTGCAGCTTTTAAAAGGCCTTTTAATTCCGTTTGGTATTCAGATGTGGCATTAACAATTTGCCTTTTAAAAACAAGACTTCTTTCCATAGACGGATCAATTTTTATAAAGAAATCACACAGTTCATTTTCCATCCGTAAACCTTCGCTTAGGTTTTTTAAGGTTAATGTCACCTTTTCAGAGTCAGTTGAAACTTCTTCTTCAATAGAATGGGGTTTTAACATTTCCTCCAAGTCGGTTTCAGTCAAGTCTCCATCTTGTGATTCAAGCAACTCTTGAATGTCACTTAATTCTACCTGTTCAAAACCATCTCGTCCTATTTCATGTGCAACTTGAGTAATGTTTTCAGTTAACGTTTGAATTTGCTCAGATCCTTCATCATTAGCGACAGTTAGATTAGGCCACTGTTTTTTCCAGCATGATTTCAATGTGTATGACTTCAGTTCTTGTAACGATTCTTTTTTATGTTACCAATGCACTTTGCTATGTCAAAATTTTTCCAGCATTGCATAACATTCATATCAGGATCACGTTCCATAGTGTCCAGTATAATTTTAAAGGTTCGTCTAATGTAATATAGCTTGAAGGCCTTGAAGCTTGAAGAAACCAATACGGATTCAGGAGGGGAAGATCAACCGTGGACGCCCTAAAGAGGATCATGGAGATCGCGGTGGAGGCAAAGACGGGAACTTGGCGCACCAGAAGGCTCTGTCTACTCGTTACCTTCGACGTTCGGAATGCATTCAACAACGCGGGGTGGAAGCACATCCTTGGGGCACTGAGGAACCTGGCGACGATCGACAATGACATATTCAACCTAGTGGTCAGTTACCTAGAGGAGAGACGCCTGATAATAGGCGACGCCTATTTTTTTACCGACCGAAATAAAACGAAAATTTACCACCGAAAATTGGACCGACGCTATGGAATCTAATGTACGACGGGGTGCTACGTCTGCAGCTCCCACAAGGTTGCACCACTGTGGGCTTCGCGGACGATCTCAACGTGGTAATCGTGGGCAAGGACGTGGCGGAGATCGAGAGATCCGCGATGCAGGCCCTGGAAAAAATTTCCGCCTGGGTACGCGAAAGAGGACTCACCCTAGTCCCCGAAAAGTCGGAGGGAGTACTACTAAGCGGAAGAAGGAAAGTGCCCGCGGTTTTCATTCGACTAAACGGAGTTCCAATCCCATGCAAGGATTCGGTAACCGTCCACAGCGTAAAGATAGACAAGAATCTAAACTTCGCAGAGCACATCAGGGAAGCGGCAGCAAAGGCAGGAGCGGTCACGACGTCGCTTGTCCGCCTATTGCCCAACATGGGTGGCCCAAAACAGGACAAAAGAAGAACCCTCGGACTGGTGACGCAATCAATCATATTATATGCGGCACCGATATGGCACGAAGCACTCCGAGTAAACAGGAACGCACAGAGATTGCTAAGCGTCCAGCGAAGAATGGCGCTACGAGTTTCCTGCGCCTATAGGACGGTCTCGCTCGACGCGGCCCTCGTCTTGGCGTCGATGCCCCCAATCGACCTTCTCGCCTTGGCAAGAGGCAGAACATACGAAGGAGCAGAGGATGCCGGGAAGGAGATGGCCGAGATTTGGCAGGCTAGATGGGAGATGGCAACTTGCGGCTTGTGGACCCGACGACTAATCCCCAACATCAAAAGATGGATCAAAAGACGGCACGGACAAGTAAGCTTCCACCTCACACAAATGCTGTCAGGGCACGGCTGCTTTGCCCACTACCTACACAGATTCGGAAAGTTGGCAAGCCCCCGTTGCAGGTATTGCGAGGAAATCGACACCGCGGAACACTCCCTTTTCCACTGTTGGAGATGGGAACGCGAGAGGACAATGGTCTCCCTAGCACTGGGGTACACGATGACTCCCGAGGACCTAATCGAAGCAATGCTTGTCGACGAGACACAGTGGCAGCTGATAACTACCCTCGTCACCACCATATTAAGATGTAAGGAGGCAGCCGGGAGAGCCGAGCAACAGGCAGCCGCCGCCGCTACTCTAACGGAGGACACACAAACGGAGGACGACACACAAATGGAGGACTAACGATTCGACGCGAAACCCGGACAGGTAGAAGAGAGGCGTGCGGAAGAGCACACGCCACACGCGAGTTCCATCGCATTGCCCCCTACCCGGCCGACAAACTAGGATATCAAAGGAGAAGAACGTGGTCCGATTCTAGGACACATCATCCCGGAAGCAATGCCTGACGGCGGACACCCGGGAGGACAGGTAAGGAAGAAGGTAAGTAAAAAAAAAGCTTGAAGGCCTGGATTATACCTTGGTCCATAGGTTGGAGTAAAGCCGTCGTGTTAGGAGGCAAAAATATCACCTTTATATTCGGATGCATAGCTTCAAGCTCACGAGGGTGACCCGGAGCATTGCCCAAAACTAGAACAGTCTTAAAACCTAAATTGTTTTTAGTCCGGTCAATTTAAACATTCGAGGTTGCAATAATTCGCAGCCAGCTGAAAATTGGTAGGATTGTTCAAAACACCATCATAAATGAAATCTAAAAAGTCCTCATCGATCCGACACCTGGAAAAAAATTTATTCGGGGTCAAAGGTCACTAAAACGGGTTTTTCGCGATTTTCAGCAAAACGGTAAGTTTTATCATAAAATTATCCCATTCAAAAATTGTAGATCAGATAATTATCTACAAACAATGTCTAAATACTTTTTTTCCTAAGAGCCACCGTTTTTGAGATATAACGATTCAAAAAGTTGAAAGAGTTGTAATCGTCATAATATGGGGTCCGTTACTTTGGCCCCCCCCCGGTTAATATTTTTACACCAAAAGCAAGCACTGGGATCCTTAGAGCTAGCACCCAAATATGAAAGCTAGCACCATTACAGTTTTTTCACAAATCGACTTTGAAACCGGGGGGGGGCCAAAGTAACGCTAGCCCCCCCGGTTAATATTTTTACCCATAAACCTAGCACTGGGATCCTTAGAGCTAGCACCAGCTAGCACCCAAATATGAAAGCTAGCACCATTACAGTATTTTCACAAATCGACTTTGAAACCGGGGGGGCCAAAGTAACGCTAGCCCCCCCCCGGTTAATATTTTTACCCATAAACCTAGCACTGGGATACTTAGAGCTAGCACCAGCTCTATGAAAGCTGGCACCATTATAGTTTTTCCACAAATTCATTTTATTTATTTGCACCTAAATGACGATTACAACTCTTTCAACTTTTCGAATCGTTATATCTCAAAAACGGTGGCTCTTAGGAAAAAAAGTATTTAGATATTTTTTATAGATAATTATCTGATCTACAATTTTTGAATGAGATAATTTTATGATAAAACTTACCGTTTTACTGAAAATCGCGAAAACCCCGTTTTAGTGACTTTTGACCCCGAATAAATTTTTTTCCAGGTGTCGGATCGATGAGGACTTTTTAGATTTCATTTATGATGGTGTTTTGAACAATCCTACTAATTTTCAGCTGGCTGCGAATTATTGCAACCTCACTCCTATTTTTTGGTCTAATTTGACCGGACTATTTTCTTTAAATAAATTTCAACTTCATGAACAAAACAATTTCGGAAGCAGTCACTGAAAATATTAACACTTGTAACCCACGCTTTCTTGTTTGAACGCCAAAACACGGGCAGGTTATCCTTGTTTTGATTTTTCAAAGCACGAGGATTTAACGATCTGTAAAGCATTAGTGGCTTAATTAAACAATCTCCGGATGCATTACAACAGAGCAGCATGCAGCGCAATTCTATCTTTTGCTGCCTTAAAACCAGAGGCGGACTTTTCACTCTTGGATATAAAAGTTTTGTTCGGCATTCTTTTCCAAAACAGGGCAGTCTCGTCTGCATTAAACACTTGTTCAGGTTTGTATCCACCATCAGCAATTAACTTTAAAAATTCTTCTGGATATTTAGTTGCTGCTGCAGTATCTGCAGATGCAGCTTCTCCAACAATTTTGATGCAGTGCAGTGATTGCCGCACTTTAAATTTATTGAACCAACCTTCCGATGCTTTAAATTCTCCATCTGTACGTTCACCTTTAAAATGTTCGTAAAGACGCTTTGCCTTCTCACGGATTATAGGACCACATAGGGGCACTCTTTTCTGGTTACAGTCTTCAATCCATAATGATAACGCAGCTTCCATTTTTTCAATTGCTGGATCACGAACAATTTTTGCTGATGGTGAGGTTGAAGCAGTAGAATTCCTTATTTTATCCTCGGATTTCTTGATGGATCGTACAGTTGATTCATTTTGATATTAAAGGAACGTGATATGGAAGCAAACGACTCGCCAAGGCGTAAACGGTTAAGCATTTCTATTTTTACTTTAAGTGGTAACACAACTTTTTTCCGCGTAGGTAGTACTAATTTTCTTTTGCTTTTACTCGACATTATAAATTTCGAACAAACCCGAAGAGACACGTGTTATTTAATCAAAGTTCATGCAACGAATGGCAAGTTGAAACAATTCAACAAGTACGATAGCGGCCAAGACAGCTTATATCAAATGATAGCACCTTGTCGGCAAAAATTTTGCTTTTGTCCAAGAACGTTAGGTTTAGCCACAATAATATTTTCTCTCTATAACTACTTGGACGCCTACTTGTTTGTTTTGATAGGTGAGTGGTGTTAATTTGTAATTGAATATCTTGCGAATCACTTTTAGATTTGTTAATAATAAGCATTTCTTTAGAAAACAAGGTGGAACTCGCTTTAGCGGCAGTTCTTAGGCTTTTATACAGCTACCTTTCTGGTGTGGAAAGTTGTTATTATCTGGTTATTTTTGGTCGCCATATAATGTAACATCACATAATCAGATAATCTGCACTAATTATTTATTATTTTATTTTAACCACAGCAGTGGCTTGATGTGGATAGTGAAGTTAAGTTGTAAATAAAAGAGAAGGAAGAGGATGGATCCACCTCAAACAAGGTTGTCGAGACACAATTGTAAAACCGACCTTAAGGTGACTTAACATCGCAATAAGAAATTATCACATCATCTGTTAATCGATAACTAAAACATTCTATATTATAACCGTTCTTAATTTGACACTATATATTTATATGGAATATTATACGCAATAATATATATATTTTTACTTGATTTTCAATGTTTAATTAACATTTAACGGTTGTAGAAAACCATAGAATCATAATTGGTTGTACGCGTATCATCGGATTATCGGATAATCGTACCATCGGATCATCGGATCATCGTATCATCGTATCATCGTATCATCGTATCATCGTATCATCGGATCATTGTATCATCGGATTAATAGATTAATCATCTGTATATAGGTTGATCTAAATCTAACAAGAAGTAAACTAATTATTTCAAGTAGAACTCCACATATTAAAATTCAACATACCTGAAGAAGAAACTGTAAACCATCACGAGCTTCACTTGAAATAATCAGATAATCTGCACCAATTAAATTTTTTGCGATTGGTAATTATCATTTACTATATAAGTAATAACAATCAAACTTTTCCATTCTATTAGAAATTTTACTTCTCTGTAATGTATGGTCCTTTTTTTGAGGTGGACCAATCCTCTCCTTTCTCTTTTATTTATAACTTAACTTCACTAACCACATCAATAAAAAATTATTTTTTCACATCAAAGTAAAACAAGTAGTTTATATAGGGAGACCTCTTCGAAAATATCTTTAACTTAGTAAATTTCCTTCGAACATTTGCGTATTTATAAATTGCATTAGCGAATCGAAGCAACGGATTAACAGATTAACGCAATACTATATAGACGATGTATTTAAAATATAACAACGTATCAGTTGATCAACGTTATGATTGGCTCTGAAACATGCGGACGGACACGAAGCCAGACCATAAGGCTTCTTTCTATACCTTGTATAGAAGCCTAAAAGTAGCGCACTGGCTACCCAGTTCTTAGACCTCTATACACACTGAGTATTTCCAACACGATTTGAAACGCTCTGTATGATTTTGAATTATGCGGACGGACAGACGGACAGACGGACAGACAGACGGACACGGAGCCAGATCATAAGGCTTCTTGCTATACTTTGTATAGAAGCCTAAAATGTATGATATCATTTCTCGTAAGTATGTAATTATGTTCCAACACAATTTTGCAATGCAAGTGTCTGAATTATTTTAGATAAAATACACAGCAGATATCATTTTAAAAGTGCGAAATTGTAATTTTAATTATAAATCTTTGAAGTAGTACAAACATTGTATATTGTTAGTTTTTAATCCGCGAATAACGAAATTTTCAACCGCGAATACTGAAGTGGTTGCATTTTTTAAATCCGCGAATACTGAAAACGCGAATAACGAAACCTTGAATAAGGAGCTTTCACTGTATATAAAAATAATAAACTGGGTAGGCAACCAATCTTACTTATAATGCAATAGCAGGCTACCATATTATAAAATCAATATTATGGGCCAGCTTTGTTAAAATTGTATCAAAATGGTTAAAACTAATTTTTTTAAGAATTTAATATACATTTTAAAAATTGTATTACCGAAAATATAGTCCTTCACGTCTTAATCTATAAAATTATAACTTTATTCAATGACCTTCGATAGCTCAGTTGGTAGAGCGGTGGACTGTAGATGTGTAACAAATACGAATAGATATCCATAGGTCGCTGGTTCAAATCCGGCTCGAAGGAAATTTTTTTTATTTTTAAATGTATTACCCGAAGTTTTCTAAATTATCACATTTATATTTCCAGTTGATATGAACTGAAAATCTTGAACCTGTAATATGGAAAACGTTCCAAAGAAAAATAACTTGCAAATATTTATGTGCTTCAATCATAATAGATTTCATCAGATATTAATAAAATATTTTTTTAGATATCTTTCGTTTTATTCATTTCCTAAACTAATTTTTCGAAAGAGACTAACAGAGTCACTATTGACATTAAATTAAATAGTCACAATGGCAGTAATACAATCCTACACATCGATAAAACTTAAAATGATTAATTCAAAGGCAATAGAAATCACTAAGTGAGCAATCGTCATATCAAAGGGAACGTAATTGGAGGACTAGCGTAACTCGAAACCATACGTATTGTAAACTATCATCCCTTTCAAAGATTCATTATGAGGGTGGGAATGTTTCATAAAATTTTCTAAACCAGATGGTGTACAAGATAATGTCGATAAATTTGTACTTTTTATATCACTATTTAAAAACATTTTAATTTTTATTATTTCATTTATTTATATAAATATTTTAATCCTTTCACTGGAACCCAAAATGTCTTTTAGGACAACCATTCGCGTAATGCCCTTTGGTGCCACACTTGTAACAAGTAACTGTAGAAAAATTAGTGACATTTTTAACGTTCATATTGTGACAATTTGATGCGATGTGTCCTTTTTCCGCGCAAAGCTGGCATACGACTGATTCTGTTAGTTCTTCATTTTTCTGCATTTTAGGAATCAGCGGTAACTCAAAACGAGGATGAGCACTTTTACAGGTCGGCCCTTTCAAACAAAAGCCATTCATATAGTTATCGCACATAACTCGCCTAATGTGCCTCCGTTTGCACTTTGGGCCATGTCGACATGAACCGCGTTTATACCAATCGCATTCTCTGATTTTGCTTTTTCCATGCTTATACCTGCAATTATTATTTTTACAATTTTTTTTGTACATACAAACTGGCAAACGTTTTTCGTCGCATTTATGCAAAAACTCGCACCGATTGCCATTTTTGCACAAGCCTTTCAGCCAGTATTTGCAAAGGATTGTGGGTTTCGTGTTATCGTGCCTGAATGGACATAATTCGCCTTTTGTACATCCAGAAAGCGAAGAAAAGAATCTACACACTGGAGCCGTGGATTTATCCATTGGAAATGGTGACGACGCTGTTGCAGTTTGGTCTTGTTCTTGTTCTTTTGGAGTTTCGAAATTTATCACTTCGGTCATTTCGACGTCCATCTTTCAGCGATCTTTATCTTACGATATACTGATACAGTCGACTCTCGATAATTTGAACACACGTTAATTTGAATCTCTCGATAATTTGGTAATAATTAAAGGTAATTTGAAATTTTTCTCTGGTCCTTCTCTGGTCCCTTGAGTTTCAATTTATCGAGAGTCGACTGTACTAATTTTTGGATTTTATTTATATAGAGTTTGATCAACGTATTATCGGATAATCCGATACTTAATCCGAAATTTTGGCAGCAAATTTTTTTTTCAAATTTTGGCAGCAAAAAAAAGAGGATAAGGAAGAGTTAATTTTTTAAGGAAATCTTCTTTGCTGATAAATTGTGCAACCAACTAAAACGGGTTCGTGAGAACCCGCTCCAATATGCAAAAATGAGAAGTGTTGCATCTTAAACCTTTTGACTTGATATCTTAGCTCTTTGCAACAACGATCTTGCCCTCATGAAGCAATGTCAAGTTACCAGCATCCTGTCTCGTTAGAAAACTTCTTTATGTTAGGCGCTGATCTTTTATAAATCACTACAATTGTAAGATGATACCACTGTACACTTTTCAACTTTTTCCATTCAATGTTTGATATATTTGAAAGCTATTCATGGAAAAAAATTATTTTCTCAACTATGTTGGTACTATAAATAGGAGATAAAATTCTTGCAATTTTAAACGAAAATTTCATTCTAAAATAGGGTTGCAATTTGCGAACAATAAAATTTTAACGTCAACATGATATTGTCCACACTACAAGCGCGTAAATATTCCATTCATAACTTCATACTCGTTCATTGTTAACGTAAAATATTTGCTACTATACTTGTCAATTCAATTTGTCTGTAAATTTATTCTGTTTTGGTTCTGAAGAGTATATTTAGGAAACTACCTGCTGGAAGTTGTACCGCCTCCGCAATTTAATATGACTGCTTCATTGCCCACTAGCTCATTGTTATCAATAATCGTGCTTCCGGCTCAAAACTACCAGATATCGAATGCCATCTATTTTATTCAAAAAAAGTAGAATGAATTTGAATGTTCAGAGTTCTTATCTAGCCTTTCTAGTTATTTTTAAATTTCAGTATTTACCGCGATCTTTCCAAAGGATAAAGAGCGTAAATTTTAAGTAATTGAAGAAATTGAGGTTTTTGGTCAGATATTTATGTTTAAAATTTATAAGTGATTATGAACATAAACCCACGCCACAGTTCGGTTAGTAAAAAATGTATACAGGCTGAAGGTAAAGTTAGGAACATGCCCATGGGGGGGTGGAGGGACAGCTTCCCCCCCCAGTATTTTAGAAAGTTGGCAAAATCACCCAAAAGTTGGTGAAGTTGGCTAAAGTCAATGTAAAAATTTAATCTACTCAAAAAAATTTCAAGTAATAAAAAAATAATATGCCTATTTTCTTCAACTGTACTGTACATACCAACTGTACAAAATAACGTGTTTAGTTATATTTTGTAACTAAACACGTTATTTCAGTTACACATCATCATCATCATCCTTCATGGGTTAGACTAATTTGTCTGTTCCGATTCTCATGTAATATTCGAAACTGCCTTATCTTCTCAGAACTGGTCACTCCATCTCTTCTTGGGCCTTCCCACTGTTCTTCTTCCCATCGGTCGATAGTTCATTATTTGTTTGGGAATACGAGAGTTATCCATTCTTGTAAGATGTTGCATCCAGTTATGTCTGTATTCTTCAATTTTAGCTGTTATTGAAAAGATTCTCAGTTCTTGCCTTATATCTTCACTTCTCTTTCGGTCCAGAAGAGTGTATCCAGCTATGTGTCTCAAGAACCTCATTTCCGCTGTTTCAATTCTTCTAATGTCATCCTTCGTCAACACCCAATTCTCGCATCCATAGAGCAGAACAGGCACGGCCATCACCTTATAGAACTTCATTTTTGTTTCTTTACTCGTACCTTTGAGGTATCTTTTTATTGTTCCGCACATATGATTATATCTTCCTAATTTAATCACGTAGTCATTTTGTTTTCCATAGGAGATATCGTAGCCCAGATATTTGAAGTGATTGACTTGTTCGATGGTTCTATCATTGATGACAATTTTGGCTCTTATTGGCTCTTCTCCTCTGAAAGCTATTACTTTGGTTTTCTCGGTTGAAATTTCCAAGTTGTATTTCCTTGTTATTGTATATAGTTTATATACTGCTTCCTGAAGATTGTCCTCACTGTTTGCAATCACAGCTTGATCGTCTGCAAATAGTATCGTATCGGCTAAGAAGTTATTGATTGTGAAGTGATTTTTCAGATTTAGTAGCCATTTTCTTATGGCATCGTCTATGTAGAGGTTAAAAAGTGACGGTGATAATGGGCACCCTTGTCTCACTCCACAATTAATCGTTTCGGTTTTTCTTTCCTTCTGTGTGCTCTTAGTTTCTACTGTGATATTGTTGTTAATGTAGAGGCTTTGTATTGCTCTGATTAGTTGTTGTGGAATGCCTCTTTTTGTCATAATAAAAAAAAAAGAGCCGGGCATAGCTTAAGCGGTTAAGTGTGCTGACTGCTAATGCTGAGCACTTGGTTCGACTCCAGTCGCAGTAATAATTTACTGGGAATTTCTTTCGCCAGGGTTTTCCTGTGCCTCTTCTCTTGCAACAAGAGAAACACTCTCCTTATAATTAGTTTATACTGTTAGGAGGGTGCCTAAACTAAAAAATAAAAATAAAAAAATAAAATAAAAAAAATAAAAAAAAATAATTTCCCAGAGTTTTTCTCTTTGCACTTTGTCAAAGGCTTTTGTATAGTCGATGAACGCTATGTATGTAGGGAGTTGAAATTCTCTTCGCTTTTCGATAAGTTGCGTCATTGTGAAAATACAGTCCGAGCAAGATCTTCCCTTCCTAAAACCGCATTGATTCTCTGATATAAGATTTTCTATTATTGTATTCAGCCGACGGGTCAATATGGTCGCGTAAAGCTTGTAGCAGGTGTTTAGCAGACTAATTCCTCTGTAATTGTTGCAGTCATTACGATCGCCCTTCTTATAGATGGGAATTATTTTGGCTGTTCCCCATTCTTCAGGGGTATGTCCAAACTTCCAACAGATATTTATAAAGTCCAGAAGCCGTATGTGCAGCGAGGCTGAGGCATGCTTAATCAGTTCAACATTAATTTCGTCCTCTCCGGGCGATTTCTTGTTTTTTCCATGGTGAAGCGCTATTAAAAATTCATCCATTGTTATGGAATCGACGTGTTCATCAACATCCATTAGTACAAATGTTTCTTGTTCTTCCGTGTTAGACCATAGACTTTTGTAGTATATAAGCCATTCATCTTCTTTTATAGGATTTAGTTGTAGTGTGTCCCTATCGCTTTTATTTAGATGTCGTAAAATTTTGTAAGCCTTTTCCTGTCTTCCATGGACGTCATTTTCAATGTCCCCTATGTATTTATTCCAGCTTTCTTTCTTGATTCTTCTAACCTCTCGTCTGACAAGTGCACCTCTGTACTTATATTCCGTTTTGGTCTCATCCGTTTTCAGCTCAAGATATTGTAGATAAGCCCTTTTTTTATTTTTTATAAGTGTCGCAATGTTGTCATTCCAAATCTTTAAACCTTTATGAACAAATCGTTTGATTCTAGTTCCTACTGCTTCTTTTGCTGATTGTCTTATTATCTCTTTAATTTCCCCCCACTCTTGATTTATATTTCTGCTTATAGGTCTTGATTCTACGCGCTGGTTCATTCTATCTTGGTAGAATAATTTGATGCTCTCATCTCTTAGTAGATGGACTTTAAAAATTTCCTTCTGGTATGGTATTTCTCTTCTAGGTTTCTTCCATCTTGCAGGTAACCTGATTTTTGATATTAATACGAAATGGTCGGAGCCGACATCTCTACCTCGGTATACTCTTGTGTCTTGTACGAGACTTGCGAGCTTCTTGCTTACCAAGACATAATCAATAATCGATCAATATCCTCTTTCACTCCAGGTATATTTGTGAATATCTCTGTGGGGGAAGAATGAATTTGTTATTTTTAGATCATTGTAAACAGCAAAATCAATAAGCAACTTTCCGTTTCTATTTATTGTTGTTTCTCCATGTTTACCCATTACATGTTCGATTGGCGTATTTCCAATACGGCCGTTTAGATCTCCAGCTACGATGGTATAGTCATTTGGATTTATCTCGTTTAAAACTGCTTGTAGAGTCTCGTAGAATTCCTGGGTGTCTAAGAGTCTTCCTTCTTCTGGGCTATATACCCCTATTACTGTCATATATCCTCTGTCCGTCCTGTATCGTACTTTAAGAATGCGTTCATTTATGAATTGGTAGCTGTGAATTCTGTCTTTCCAAGCTGTTCTGATTAATATGGCTATTCCAGCTTGTGCTCGTCTTTCACTTACACAATACGTTACGTTACACAATGTTACTAATTTTGAAATCTCTTATTATAAAAGGCCAAGTCCTTCTGTCTGTCCCACGGAAATACCCGAAGCAAACCGAACATCAACGTATCATCGGATCAACGTATCATCGGATCAACGTATCATCGGATGAACGTATCATCGTATCAACGTATCATCGTATCAACGTATCATAGGATCAACGTATCATCGGATCAGTTAATCCGATTATCCTACTCAAAGTTACTATATAAGCAGAATTACATTATAACGAAATAATAAGTGTTGAACGTCAACGAAAAATGTTTTCAGGTGAATTAATAAAGGATGTGGAACAGGCGCTAAAGAGGGCCTTATCGTTCGGAAAATACGAAGATTTTGAAGTCAGAGAAGAATTCAAACGAGCTACTATTAATTCGTTAAAGGAGGCACTTCGTGAGTTTAGCAGCAATGGAATGCGTAAAATTGATTTAAATATTGCGAAAAAAAAAGTGGCGGCAAAACGTATATGAAACAGAAAAAGAGTGGAGAAACTGATTGCTGCCGAACAGAAAAAGAAACAAGGTGGAACTCGCTTTAGCGGCAGTTCTTAGGCTTCTATACAGCTACCTTTCTGGTGTGGAAAGTTGTTATTATCTGGTTATTTTTGGTCGCCATATAATGTAACATCACATAATCAGATAATCTGCACTAATTATTTATTATTTTATTTTAACAACAGCAGTGGCTTGATGTGGATAGTGAAGTTAAGTTGTAAATAAAAGAGAAGGAAGAGGATGGATCCACCTCAAAAAATGGACCGGAAATTACGCGAATTTCGAAAGCGAAAGCAAATTGCCAACATGACCCCTTCGCAAATATTACATCGTTCACGTAGTCATGCAATTCGCCGACAAAATCCACGAAGTAAAAACGCAGCTGTTCTTGAAGTAGGTAACGTTGTAGAACCAAATGTCGACGTTCATAACGGTAGTTTTACACTACCAGAAAAGTACACTACCACAACTACCAGAAAAGTAGTTGTATTTTATTTTACTTTGATGTGAAAAAATAATTTTTTAATGATGTGGTTAGTGAAGTTAAGTTGTAAATAAAAGAGAAAGGAGAGGATTGGTCCACCTCAAAAAAGGACCAAACATTACAGAGAAGTAAAGTTTCGAATAGAATGGAAAAGTTTGATTGTTATTACTTATATAGTAAATGATAATTACCAACCGCAAAAAATTTAATTGGTGCAGATTATCTGATTATGTGATGTTACATTATATGGCGATCAAAACTAACCAGATAATAACAACTTTCCACACCAGAAAGGTAGCTGTATAGAAGCCTAAGAACTGCCGCTAAAGCGAGTTCCACCTTGTTTATATCTGTGGTAATTCTGATAATCTGAATTTTTAATACCTACCAAGCTAAAAAATATTCTAGTATAGTATAAGTAAAATTTAGTGACAATAAGAGATTTCGATTATCAGATTAGTATCTTTATTATCGGATAAAAAATTATTTTTTCACATAAAAGCAAAAGAATAGCATTTTAAGTTCAAATATAAATCTCAGAATATTTCATTTCTTAAATCTGTTGTATAGAAGCCTAGGAACCGCTGCTAAAGCAAGTTCCAACTTGTTTCTTTTTCTGTTCGGCAGCAATCAGTTTCTCCACTCTTTTTCTGTTTCTTATACGTTTTGCCGCCACTTTTTTTTTCGCAATATTTAAATCAATTTTACGCATTCCATTGCTGCTAAACTCACGAAGTGCCTCCTTTAACGAATTAATAGTAGCTCGTTTGAATTCTTCTCTGACTTCAAAATCTTCGTATTTTCCGAACGATAAGTCCCTCTTTAGCGCCTGTTCCACATCCTTTATTAATTCACCTGAAAACATTTTTCGTTGACGTTCAACACTTATTATTTCGTTATAATGTAATTCTGCTTATATAGTAATTTTGAGTAGGATAATCGGATTAACTTATCCGATGATACTTTGATCCGATGATGCGTTGATACGATGATACGTTGATACGATGATACGTTCATCCGATGATACGTTGATCCGATGATACGTTGATCCGATGATACGTTGATGTTCGGTTTGCTTCGGGTATTTCCGTGGGACAGACAGAAGGACTTGGCCTTTTATAATAAGAGATTTGGTATGCATTGAAAAAAACAGATCAACATATCAACGGATCAACGTATTTAAATTTCCTATATAGGTGAAAAATTATGTAAATAAAATACGTATAACTTATATTTGGTCTGCATTGAAAAAACATGCGGACGGACACGAAGCCAGACCATAAGGCTTCTTTCTATACCTTGTATAGAAGCCTAAAAGTAGCGCACTGGCTACCCAGTTCATAGACCTCTATACACACAGAGTATTTCCAATACGATTTGAAACGCTCTGTATGATTTTGAATTATGCGGACGGACAGACAGACAGACAGACGGACACGGAGCCAGATCATAAGGCTTCTTGCTATACTTTGTATAGAAGCCTAAAAGGGAGGAAAAATTGGCTGCTGCCTATATGAAGAAGAAACAGAAAGAAGAACAGGAATTGGCAATATCGCTGCGTGCTTTCGAAAATTCCTTATTAGAAGACGAATAATAGTTCATATTACAATATCTTAATATATAAAATGCCAGCTCTCTCCTGCGGCGTGTCAAAACCTAATCTCATTGGTCCAAATTTGATACCAACATAAGCACTAATCGAAGTTATGGAAGGGGAAGGATCTGAACGGAACGAAAAGAAGAAAGAAAAATCGAGGAGATAGAAAATAACGGTTATTAATGATTAACTTAAATCCGGATTAACGTTAATACGTTAATCCGTTAATATTTAATAAAAATAGTATATAATCCAAATGATTTATTATGACTTAAATGTGTTGAACGTGAACTAAAAATGTCTTTACAAAAAATGGCTTTGCGAGAATTAAATAAGGTTGTGGAAGGGGCGCTAAACAGGGCTTTATCGTTCGCTAAATATGAAGATTTAACATGGAACCTGTTTTTCGGTACCAAACCATTTATCATAGTTTTCCTCGAGATTTAGGGGTGCCGCGGGAGTGGCGCCTATCTCGTTTCTTCTTCTTTTTACCGTTTTCCGAAGTGCTGCGTAGTTGTGTAACCGTGTATTACACGTAGTTGTGTTACACGGGGGATAATCCCTTAATTTCTGTGTTGGTAATAAAAAATTTACTATATAAGCAAATTTGCTTTTTGCGATCGGTTTCGGATTTAAATTTTTGGTAATGAAAATTTTGTTATTGAAAATTCATTATTGTGAATGGGAAGATGTTATTCGATAATCTACTCTATTCAAATTATAAACTATAAATTTGAATTATACATGTGGTGCCAATTTTTGGTATCGATTTTTGGTGTCGGTTTTTGCTGTCGGTTTTTGGTGTCGGTTTTTTGGTGTCGATTTTTGCGAGGTAACGACCGTGAAAACATGTTCCATGTTAAAAAACTCAATGGATCAATAGATCAACGGATCAAATAAAGAGATCAACAATATATAGGTAAACCACTCAGTTATGTATATTTCAGCAACCTTCTTCACATATCTACTCATTTTCAGAGTGTTTCCCAACACAATTTGGAGCGCACTGGCTACCCAGTTCTTAGACCTCTATACACACAGAGTATTTCCAACACGATTTGAAACGCTCTGTATGATTTTGAATTATGCGGACGGACAGACAGACGGACGGACGGACAGACACGGAGCCAGATCATAAGGCTTCTTGCTATACTTTGTATAGAAGCCTAAAAGGAAGAAGCTGAGGAATTTTCAATATCGCTGCGTGATTTTGAAAATTCCTTACTCGAAGAGGAAGGGGAGGAGGAAGTAGAAAGTCTTCGAAAGAGCAAGGAAGAATAACCGACAAACCAGCTTGCACTCCAGCATCGTGTGCTGCATTTTGAATATGATCGGATAGACCTTGATACAATTCAGTACGCAATTTACTTTGTTGATATCGTATGTAGTTCAAATTATTGGCTTCCACTTGCAAATATGAGTCGACAATCCACTGTTGCGTAAGTTTTCCCGCACTCATGATCGGATTGAAATCGTTTCTAATTGCTGTTTGCGCAACTTTAAATTGTAACATGCTGATTTTATTACGGGATTGCCGATATCCTTCGCAACTCCAATTGGGTTGCCACCCCGGTTCGCCAAACGGATAAAGAATGCCATAAGTCATAGGGTCAAGATTTGGACTGAGAATATTGATACGAATGAATTGTTGTGCATTGTCGACGGGATTTCGAGGATAGATACGGATATCATCTAAGGACAACTTAGAGCTACAGACTGGTTTACACAAAATGTAGTGTTCCGGGAAGTTTTTGAAAGACTTTAAAATTAAGCATTAATTAACCATACGTTTTCAAAATTCATGGACAGACGTACCACAGAACCACAAACCTGTATCCACCTGAAGGACAAACAAGAAAGTTTGCACAACTGTATGTAACTAGATGATAGCCCGTCCGAGGACGGGTAGCTAGAAGGACGGGCAGGCAGCCAAGGTCATATGGCTTTTGGATTGCACTGAGAGCTTTCCTTAATCTTCATTCAACTTAAGTTACCTTGGGTAGCTGCCCGTCCTTCTAGCTACCCGTCCTCGGACGGGCTATCATCTAGTAATTAAATAATGCGTAAAAGTTTTGCTTAGTTGTTGAAACCAACATTCAATGTAAAATGTAATAATAAATTTTAATTTAAGTATTTATAATTATTTTATTTAGGGCCGCGATTATAAAGGACAAATATTTGTCCTAAAAGTTGTAAGATTCCTCAAAATTGCTTTACTACAACACGGTTTTGCTATAAATATAAATTTTTAAACAACAAAACACGTGTTTGCAGGGCCGGACCGGCCTGAAAATATTGAATATTTTTTAAAATAAAATGTTTTTAAAATACATCAAAGACCATGCAATCCAATTTGAAAACGCAAACTCGAGTTTCGGACTTATGAGGGCTAATAAGTCCGAAACTCGAGTTTGCGTTTTCAAATTGGATTGCATGGTCTTTGATGTATTTTAAATACAAATTGGCTATAGCCGAGAACCTCATCTCAATTAAAATGTTTTTATTTTGTTAAGTTTAAGAATTTTTAATAGGGATTAATAGGGATAATTATATTTTTATTATTTATAAAATGATCTATTTTTTATGTCCCAATTTATACCCAATGCATTACTTACAAAAAGTTGGCAATTTTTAATTGATTCAGTTGGCAAATTGAGGATTGCTCCCCCCTGAAAAAAGTTGGTTGAGCACGTCCCTTGGGTAAAGTAATGCTTTGAAGCGGTTAATTTATTCGACCAGAAAAATGCAGACATAACCAGACGTAATATGGGGGGGGGGGGAAAGCTTACATTTACAAGATAAATTGCTATTTGATAAAAAATTACTTTTAACACGATTTTTTCAAGTATCAAATAAGTGACATTTGCTTTTTGTCGCTCATACACTTTAATTATTTGACGTTTCCCTGTGTAAATCTGACTTGTCGTTCAAGGCGACCTCTACTGCAATCCAAAACCAGATGGACTATTTGCGATTTACATTACCGTTGGTGGCGCCACCAGCGAAAACAACATGGCTGTGTTCAGACGTATATTTCGAAATTCAAAGTCATAGTCTGGTGAAAATTTGCAAACATTTCAGTATGGTCTTAAATTTATTATAATATATTTTGTTAATTAGTTGATTTTGTTATGTTTTGAGCCTGAAGAACGAATTTTTATTTTCATTCAATACGTCATTTACTAATTTGAAATTCTCCCGCATGGTGGCGTTTGCTTAATGTAAATTGCGATTAGGGGAAAAATATTAATTGTACGCACCCTGGTGGCTGTAATATCAACTAAATATTTGACGTCTTAATTAATTAAAATTATTTTAAAAATTAATTAAATTATTTATTTATTACTTAGTTGTAATGTATTATTATCGTTCAAAACCAAATCAAAGTATTTCTGAGCGAGGTCAAGCGAGGTTATATCATTAGCGTGCATCAGCGTGACGTCAGGTTGATGTTGCTTACAGCGCACCATCGTTAATATTTCTCCCCTATAACAAATTTTTTAATGTGTTTTCATATTGTACGTAACCATATTCAAAAGTTAACCTTACTATTTTTCTTGTATTGTGTATTATAAACGTGTTTTTATCAGAGCAATGAATTCGAGGTTAAATTAATTAAAATACGTTAAATTTATTATTTTTTATTAAATTATTTATTTATTACTTAGTTGTAATGTATTACTATCGTTCAAAACCAAATCAAAGCATTTCTGAGCGAGGTCAAGCGAGGTTATATCCTTAGCCCGCCTTAGCGTGACGTCACGTTTGTTGTTGCTAACAGCGCACCATCGGTAATATTTTTCCCCTATAGACTATAAATTTAAATATAGAACAACTAGGACTCTAGCTGTCGAATTTCAAAGTTGATAATTTTTTACTCCTTTTGAAGGATGATTAAGGATTTAAGTTTTTCTAAATTTAGTTGTATCCAAAGGTTGGGGAAGGAGTTATATAATTTTCTTCATTGCAATGTATACATATCTATATAAGGTGTTTTTTTTAGTTGCATGAGATCTTTCAACAGGGATAACTTTTGAATGAAGTTTGTCAAAGTGACAGTTCTTTGACATTTGTGTTCAGAGAGGTTCGCCATTTAATCATGAATAAATTAACACTTGAACAACGCTACAAAATTGTAAAGATTTAGTTTCAAAATCAGAGTTCCGTTCGCGAAACTTATAGAGCTCTTCGCCCATTTTATAGTCGACATAATCGACTTTCTGAGCAGGCTATTGGTGCGGTGATGGATAAATTTCGTACCATTTCTTCATTGCATGATGTAAGACCACTAATAAGACAAAGAAATGTGCGTACCGAAGGAACTATCGCTTCTGTGGGTGAAAGTGTGCAAGAGAACCCAAACATTTCAATTCGCCATCGTGCTCAACAATTTGAGCTTTGTCCGTCCACTACATGGAAAATTTTACATCAAGATCTTGGTTTACATCCTTACCAGATCCAGTTGGTTCAAGAATTGAAGCCTAATGATCATCGATTGCGTCGTGCGTTCGCAGATTGGGCTCACAACCAATTGGAAGTGGATCCATTTTTTACCGCCAAATTTTGTTCAGTGACGAAAGCAAAATTGCCGTATATGGACTGAGACCAATCCGGAACATTATCTTGAGGCTCCATTGCATCCATTGAAATTGACTGTTTGGTGTGGAATACACGCCAACGGTCCATATTTCTTTCGAAATGAGGAAGGAGCTACCGTTACGGTAAATGGTGTGAGATATCGACACATGCTCAATACAATTTTGTTTCTAGAAATCCAAGAATTAAACATCGACAACTTATGGTTCCAACAAGATGGTGCTACGTGCCACACAGCCACAGAAACCATAGCTATTGGGATTTTACATTAACCAAACGCTACCATACGACAGAAATTGTAACTACCCTAACGAGTATACCTCAGTTTCTTTTAACGTGTGTTAATAGTGTTTGAGTTTGTTTTTGTGAGATTTTTAATTCGGTGCAATGTTTAATCTTTAATTGTAATCGATAATTACAAATTTTACATCCGTGCCACCATCTAAAAACACACATGCATTATTTATAACCTAATTTTTGTATATTACGCAGATAAATACATTATTTTTTTACTTACCAATAGAAAACTTATGTTAAACAGTTTTGAAAAACAACCTTTTTTTAATTTATTTGAACACAGATAAACCGGTGCACCCGAATTGCACCACGAAAAGATTAGTTCACAAATCTCCTACCCAAATTGCACCACCGTAATTTCAGGTAAACACCTCACCAAGGGTCGGTCGTCCGAATTGCACCACCTCTATTGTAATATTTTAGGTAAGGTGGTTTTATTGTTAAAAGTTAAAGCACAATGCTGGAGTTTAACCTGATGCCTCCTACATGTAACATCGATTATTTTTTGTTTTTACGCGAATTTTTGGGGGTTAAACGTAAATAGAAAACTGCCGCATACCGCGACTATACTTTTTAATGCTATTTCGAGGGTCTCTCACATCCCGGTTGCATTTATCCCGGTTTTCTTGATCGGTGGCGCTTCTCGTATGTTTAGCCTAGTAACCAGAGTCAAAACCGCTCTGGAGGGGTGCAACCCGGAGCGGAGCGCAGCGGCGCCCCGTAAGGGTAGGTTTTGACGATGGATTACCCTCCTTATCTAATGCACACCCCAAAATTCGAAGGCAAAAAAAATTTAATTTTTTCACTGTTTTGGGTTATTATTTTATTAATACCTGCTCCGACCCTGTATAATATAATATGAATTAATATATTAAACTCGAAATTTAAATTGCAAAGAATTTAGATATTTGTGTATTTATTTCTTTATATTATCTGTTTGCTTGTGATACCTGCTCGGTTTGCTCGTGGTGCAATTCGGTAAAGCGATTACGGAACGACATTTGACCGTGGTGCAGTTCGGTCAAGGGATTACATTTACCTGGGTACAAGAAATGACCCCTGATAAGCCGTGGTGCAGTTCGGGTAGCAGTGCACCCGAATTGCACCACGAAAAGGTTAGTTCACAAATCTCCTACCCGAATTGCACCACCGTAATTTCAGGTAAACACCTCACCAAGGGTCGGTCGTCCGAATTGCACCACCTCTATTGTAATATTTTAGGTAAGGTTGTTTTATTGTTAAAAGTTAAAGCACAATGCTAGAGTTTAACCTGATAACATCGATTATTTTTTGTTTTTATGCGATTTTTTGGGGGTGAAACGTAATAGTTTACTGCCCCATACCGCAACTATACTTTTTAATGCTATTTCGAGGGTCTCTCACATCCCGGTTTCATTTATCCCGGTTTTCTTGATGTGTGGCGCCTTCTCGTATGTTTAGCCTAGTAACCAGAGTCAAAACCGCCCTGGAGGGGTGCAACGCGGAGCGGAGCGCAGCGGCGCCCCGTAAGGGTAGGTTTTGACGATGGATTACCCTCCTTATCTAATGCACACCCCAAAATTCGAAGGCAAAAAAAATTTAATTTTTTCACTGCTTTGGGTTATTATTTTATTAATACCTGCTCCGACCCTGTATAATATAATATGAATTAATATATTAAACTCGAAATTTAAATTGCAAAGAATTTAGATATTTGTGTATTTATTTCTTTATATTATCTGTTTGCTTGTGATACCTGCTCGGTTTGCTCGTGGTGCAATTCGGTAAAGCGATTACGGAACGACATTTGACCGTGGTGCAGTTCGGTCAAGCGATTACATTTACCTGGGTACAAGAAATGACACCTGATATGCCGTGGTGCAGTTCGGGTAGCACCAAAAAATGATATACTATTTACTATATGCAGAATCTTTATTTACTATTATTACATGGGTTCTTAAAAATTTAAAATTGCGTTTTAACTTGAATTAATCTTTCATATTATCGACAATCCATTTAACATATTTGGAAACTTCTGTATGTACTTCTACTTCAGAAATAATAGAAACAAAAGAAATAATTCCCTCTTGCACCCATTGTGAAGTTTGCGGAATTGTTCGTACAGATGGACTTCCCGAATTACTTCCATATGCTCCAGCTCTGCATGTTGTATCATCTTCGCAGATTTGCTTTGCACAAAATTGCATATCAACTAATTTCAAATTGTTAAACAGATTTGTGCACTCAGATTGAGATATAACGATCTTGTAATCCTTAAGTTTCACTTGCGATATAGTTCCTGAAATATACAATTCAATGATAATGTAATATTGACATTATTTATATCTAACCATTTTCGGTCTCTCCCCATCCAGCAACAGTCACATTTGTACCAGTCTGCGTTGGAGCTGTCTCTTCTGGTAAACACAATGGTTGAATATGCTCTAAAAACATAAAATTAACATTTTAATACATCGATGTGAAAACGTATCAGAATAGGTATACCAGCAAATACAACGTCCTGATCCAACCTTATGAGTGCAATATCGTTAAATTTACGCCTTCTATGGTAATCAGCATGTACTACCACGGATTCTATTCCATAGTCCATTACGGCAGGATTACAGACTTCAAAACCCTTTTCGCCTTGGCAGTCAATATCTGTTGCAGTGTTATATTCGCCTAATCTCACTTTGACCCTAGAATATTATATAATGTAACAAATTGAAATTATTAATTGAGGAAAGCATTACAATTCTCGAAAATGAAGTTTATTAACGCATTGTGCCGCAGTCAACACGTATCTTTTACTTATTAAAGATCCGCCACATGCGGAATATTGGTCAGTTGAATCATCATCTGTATAAAACAGCAAAGCCACCCATGGAAATTCTCTTAGTCCTACTTCTTGTCCGGAAATTATCTTATCAGTCCCCATCTTATCTACTCCACATTCATTTGCTTTAGGCAATAATCGGTGTTGATAAACTGGAAGTAAAATGATGTTAAAAAATCTCCTAGATACAATGCAAAATGAACATTTGATGCTAATTTATCATTCATAAAATGTTTTTGTATCGATTTGTTCAAATTTTACTCATCTCTTTAATACTTCATCTCATTAATTTAATGAAAGCGTTAGGCCGGAGTCTCACTGTACCAGTTCCTACTATCAAGTAAAATGTTAACTAATTCAATTGGTTCAAACCGAGTTCAAAGATCCACCCACCCATAAATCAGAAACTTCCATTAGTTACTATTTTATTTGGTGGTAGGAAGTGGTGCAGTGAGACTCCGGCTTTAAAGTCGAAGTTTTCCTTAACATGGCGATAATCAGGGTCTGCACCATATTTAAAAATTATTTTTAATTATAGTATTTACTTTTTTAAACGCAACTTATACCAGTCCAACATTTTTTAAATCCAACGTTACAGAAACGTTTATAGAAGAATGTTCGTTCAAGTACTCGAATAGATTTCATCCCAGAATAACGCACTTAAGGAAGAATTTCATTAATTTTACTGAGTTGCAGCACTCAACGGTGATGTGAGCATTAAACATTTTCAGAAGAAAAGGACTCTATAGAGCGATCTAGTGATTATCATCATCAAGAGCTTTTCCATTCCATTTCGGAGTATTGCTACTCTGCTTTTTCTGCAAAGTCTTTACGATCCATTTATTGAGGTGAATCAATCCTCTTGTTGCTCCTTTACTTTCAAGTAATTTATCCACAGAGTGTTGATGTTCACCGGAGGGCCGCGCTAATAAATTCAGCCATGTCCGCAATTCTAACCCACAATTTCCGCGTTGTAACTCAACCAGCGACATCAAGCCACTGTTGTGTTTCCAGTGATTATCAATTTCTACATATTCCGACTTCATTTTGATAGTTGGAAATAAACCAATCAAGATTTTTTGAGCGAATTAACTTTTATTTATTTAGATTTTGGATTGCTAATAAATTTATTTTTAAAAATATTAGTAGTATTAAACGTCCCCAAACTACGGTCCTAAAGACGACTTCACTAATATACCATTTGGCCCTTAATAACTATGGCGTCCGACTCTGGCTAATCGGACGGTAGAAGATTAGGTTAGAGGTACATTTCGCCCACCCCTTCTCCCACCATAGCAAATTTTTTAATTAAGTTAGTGTGAAACGTTTGAGCTGCAATGAGCTTCCAGAAAAATCGTTTGTACCCCCCAAAGCCATTTAATAAAAAATTTCATTATTTGGGACAATTTTGGGAGGGGCTGTAGAAATGCTTTTTCATTGGAGCTAAAACGATTCTTGATCGATTATTTATTTAATTAAAAAAATCAATTCTTAAAAACAGCATTTCTACAGCCCCTCCCAAAATTGTTTTAAAGAATTGAATCGTTATTAAAAACCTTTGGGGTACAACGATTTTTATAGTAACTCATTGGAAGCTCAAACGATTCTTGATTCGTTTCGCAAAAAAATTCGCGATGGGGGGGGCGGCGAAATGTACCTTTAGGTTTTACCATAATATAATTCGGCGGATTTCCTAAGGAACTGAGTTAGAATGGGCCCGTGGGTTTCACAAATATAAAAAAAACGTTTTAATTAAAATTTTATGAAATTGCAGAGTTCTTTGTTTGGAATTTTTTGGATTTTTTGAAAAAGAAGTCCAAAATAATCAGAAACAAAGCAAATTAACCGAATTTTTCAAAAAAATGTAAACCCTTAGGTATGCTCTACCTAAATAATATTACATTTTTCTTGACGTTAATATAATTTTTAATTTTTTTTATAAGTCGAATTTTCTATAACTCGAATTTCTTTTTGATAAAAGCATTATTGTAAATATCTAATCAGTAAGTTATACAGGTTTAGACAGACCAACGAAGGTCTCTGAATGTAGTCTGTGGTCGTAATTCTCTTATAATAATAACATAATAATTTGATAATAATGAAAATGTGGAAAAATTACTAAGTCTAAACTTAATATCAAATTAAAATTTTAGCAGTGCATTTAGAACAAGCAGTACAATTAATTGAAGCAAAATGTTTTTATTTTTTAAAAGTCGGGGGGTAAAATAAAGAAAAAATTTATTTATTAAAAATAAATTTATTAATTTATACAAAAAATAAAATTTTATTTTTAATAAATAAAAGTAAAAAATAAATAAATAAAATATTATATTAATATTTCCTATTTTCTCATAACTGGTTTGTATTATCAAACTGAAATTTTCAGGTAAACTTTCAGAACCACCAGAACAGGTGCACCCGAATTGCACCACGAAAAGATTAGTTCACAAATCTCCTATCCGAATTGCACCACCGTAATTTCAGGTAAACACCTCACCAAGGGTCGGTCGTCCGAATTGCACCACCTCTATGAGAAAACGGCATCTACCTGATGCCTCCTACATGTAACGGGTAGGTGTAAACTCCCCTAATGCGCCAGGTAAATTTCAAAAAAGCATGTAAACTCCCCTCCGAGCAAAAGGCCAACACTTAAACTCACATGTAAACTCCCCTCCTAAGCAATTAAGAATGAGAGGAGTTTACATGCAGAATCAAACCAATAAATTGAAATTCCCGTTAACAACTCAGGACCGTACGCAGGATTTCTTTCCGGACGGCGTTTTTGTTGAACGATTGAAATTCACGATCTTGCATATCATTTTCCTACCTAATATGTAATTAGCGAAAAACTTGAAACCTACATTTTTGAGTTTTTAAGTTAATATTTGTGCCCGGAAAGGGGGGGGGGGGGCGAACAGTATACAATAAAATTGTATTTGAAAAATTACAAAATATAACCTACTTATTTAATAAGGGAAAGTAAATTCATGTAGCCGGTCGAACACGGGGTCTGCACGGGTATCGGGTTACAGTCCCTTCAAATGGAGTGAAATTTTTTCGGTCCGATTTGAATTTTTCTTTGAAATTCGGATAGAGGGGGGTGTGATTAGTGGATATTAGTAATAAATATAATAAAAAAAATGGAAAATAACTCGTGTATAGCCAAAAAAGTGAAAAAATTAAATTTTTTTTGCCTTCGAATTTTAGGGGTGTGCATTCGAAAAGGAGGGTAATCCATCGTCAAATCCTACCCTTACGGGGCGCCGCTGCGCTTCGCTCCGCTCTGCACCCCTCCAGGGCGGATTTGACTCTGGTTACTAGGCTAAACATACGAGAAGGCGCCATCCATCAAGAACACCGGGATCTATGCAACCGGAATGCGAGAGACCCCCCCCAAAAAATCGCGTAAAAACTAAAAAAATATTCGGCCATACTCGTGTATAGCCAAAAAAGTGAAAAAATTAAATTTTTTTTGCCTTCGAATTTTAGGGGTGTGCATTCGAAAAGGAGGGTAATCCATCGTCAAATCCTACCCTTACGGGGCGCCGCTGCGCTCCGCTCCGCTCTGCACCCCTCCAGGGCGGATTTGACTCTGGTTACTAGGCTAAACATACGAGAAGGCGCCATCCATCAAGAACACCGAGATCTATGCAACCGGAATGCGAGAGACCCCCCCCAAAAAATCGCGTAAAAACTAAAAAAATATTTGGCTATACTCGTGTATAGCCAAAAAAGTGAAAAAATTAAATTTTTTTTGCCTTCGAATTTTAGGGGTGTGCATTCGAAAAGGAGGGTAATCCATCGTCAAATCCTACCCTTACGGGGCGCCGCTGCGCTCCGCTCCGCTCTGCACCCCTCCAGGGCGGATTTGACTCTGGTTACTAGGCTAAACATACGAGAAGGCGCCATCCATCAAGAACACCGGGATCTATGCAACCGGAATGCGAGAGACCCTCGAAATAGCATTAAAAAGTATAGTTGCGGTATGGGGCAGTAAACTATTTCGTTTCACCCCCAAAAAATCGCGTAAAAACTAAAAATAATCGATGTTGCATGTACGACGCTCGAGGTGCATCTGCTGCTGCGAAATTTTCTAAGTGTAAGAGTATATCGATTTGCACGTACCGTCAACAAAATGCGCGCCCGCCGAGCGATGGAGTGGCATTCGACCGGTTGTGCACCATGCACATGGTACTTTTCCGTACTTTTCAAATTCGATTATTTAAATAATTTTGAATTAACGAAATTGTCTAAACCGGCCCTGTCCATGCACATGGTACTTTTCCGTACTTTTCAAATTCGATTATTTAAATAATTTTGAATTAACGAAATTGTCTAAACCGGCCCTGTCCATTTAACAAGCCGTACTTAAATTCTAATTGTTATAATCTCCTACTTACGTATAACTAGGGATTATACGGTTCGAGGGGAATTTACATGCCGACTTAAAAACCAAAATTGAAGAAAATAAAAACAGGTCAATTTGGAGGGGAGTTTACATTACCCCCATGTAACATCGATTATTTTTTGTTTTTACGCGATTTTTTGGGGGTGAAACGTAATAAGTGTAGTCCGGATATAGTGAACCCGCTATTAGTGAACTCCCGGCTATAGTGAACGCTACTTTAGGTACCGTAAAGTTTTCCCATAAGACTAATACATTTTTTATCCGGATACAATGAACCCGCTTTTAGTGAACTTCCGGATAAAGTGAACCGAATTTTATTCACGTAAGGTATAAAACGTCCGTTTAAAGTAAACTTTCCGGGGGTTCCCCTGGCAATTCTCCGATTTTAACGTACGTGTTTACCTACAGTAAACTTTTCGGTGGTTTCCCAGTAGTTCCCCGATTTTAACTTCAGATGTTGAGTAAATTAATTTGATTTTCAGTAGCGTTGCAGATTCTACTGTAAATGACACAGAAAATTACCGATACTCGCATTTTTTTGCAATCACGCGAAGTTCCAGAAAAAGTTTGGAATGGTTTTTGTGACCTTGAAAATTATATTAATAATATTAGTTTTAATAACATTCATGTACAAACTAAAATATCTGATTATCTTAAGTAGTTTATTATGTCTTTTTATTTTTTTTAAAATATGTTTTTTTTTCTAATAATAAACTTATTTCATCTAAATCTGACCGTATAAAATACATACATATTGCAATGTACCACTACCACGTCTATAGAAATGACCACGTTAATGATTCAAGGTTTTATTTATTAATAAAGGTAGCACGAGACTTATTTGTTCAAACGTAAGAGTTTCATCTGATATCAAAATTTGTTTTAAAGTCATAAATTTACATGAAGAAAAGGGATCACGGAACGAAATAACAAAATAAATTCTAATGCAACGTTTTAATTCTGTTAACAAAAATGTTTGTTAAAATTATAAATTAATTTAATTAGTAATAAGAAATGTAATTTGAAATCAAAATAATTGTCCAAAATATTAGTTATAAAAATGTGTTAAACGTAAAACTTAAAATTTAAAAATAATTTTACATTTATCGGAGTGCGTCGTAATTCAATGTACCACGAATGGGAAAATCACTTTCTTCAAAACTTTACTGGAAGATCACAGGCGATGCAAGTAATTCAAATTAATCTGAAACATAAAAAAAAAATTTTATTAAAAATTTTATAAGTCACATTTGGGCTAGAGCCGAACCTGTAAAATTATAACGTCAAATATCGATTTTACATCGACCAATAAAACAAAATCAGAAGTGCCTTGGAAAATACAAGTAGCGATGGTGAAAAAACAATTGGAGGAGGTTGTTGATTGCTTAATACAGTTTAATGGTGGTGAATTTTGGGGTGCTCAACTAAAAAGTGAAAAATATAAGAAAATTTTACTAAAAAAGTGAATAAAAAGATTAGTAATCGATAGAATATTATACTTACGTATTTGCGAAGTAAAAATTTGTGCAAGATTGAGAAAAATCACAATTATTTTTGAAGAAAACTTTGGTCACAATACAAGCAGACGTTACCACGAGAAAGTTAAATCCAGAAACATTTCACACCCTTGAAGGTCATCCAGCGAATCCAACTGCATAATTTAATGGTATATGAACCGAGCAAATAGAAATACCCTAGATAAAAGGTACCGTCCCATTCAAAATTATTTAAAATTAAAAATTTAGTGAAAAATTGACGATTAATTTCACACGTGCGGGAAAACGTTCCGGGTTTATTTTAGAATTAAGATATTTGTCATTAAATATAAGAACTTTATTAATTTTAATCATTTACATTTGAAATTTATAATAAAACACGATTTGCTATATAAGACGGAGCATAATTTTTGTTTAATCATTCCGAGGGCCACTAAATTGCATTTCAGGTTTAAGATTTGGTCAAGGAAGGAACCTAACGTGAGAGAAGGTAGGTCTGTGCTCACCGAAACTGTCAAGCCGAGGCATAAATTTATTTTATTTGTATTTGTCAATAATAATTTGCTTACATTTCTATTAACGAGGTACTTTTACGTACACTCGTACAAGGTAATAAGATTCAAACGTGTAGCCCTAATAAAGCTCCAAGGGTATACAGCAATATGTTACACGTATAATAAACATGGGAGATTTTATTTTTCCTTTTATAGTGAACCTTGGATATAGTGAACCAGGTTTTAAGCATTTTTCAAGTTCACTATATCCGGAGTCGACTGTAGTTTACTGCCCCATACCGCAACTATACTTTTTAATGCTATTTCGAGGGTCTCTCACATCCCGGTTGCATTTATCCCGGTTTTCTTGATGCGTGGCGCTCCTCGTATGTTTAGCCTAATAGTAACCAGAGTCAAAACCGCCCTGGAGGGGTGCAGAGCGGAGCGGAGCGCAGCGGCGCCCCGTAAGGGTAGGTTTTGACGATGGATTACCCTCCTTATCGAATGCACACCCCAACATTCGAAGGCAAAAAAAATTTAATTTTTTCACTGTTTTGGGTTATTATTTTATTAATACCTGCTCCGACCCTGTATAATATAATATGAATTAATATATTAAACTCGAAATTTAAATTGCAAAGAATTTAGATATTTGTGTATTTATTTCTTTATATTATCTGTTTGCTTGTGATACCTGCTCGGTTTGCTCGTGGTGCAATTCGGTAAAGCGATTACGGAACGACATTAGACCGTGGTGCAGTTCGGTCAAGGGATTACATTTACCTGGGTACAAGAAATGACCCCTGATAAGCCGTGGTGCAGTTCGGGTAGCACCGCTAGAACAATCTATTGCATCAAAAATAAATCAAATTTTTCAAAAATTATGATCAAATTGCTTTTTGTCGATTTTCCAATTTTTTACAGTTCTACAGTTCACAATTTTAAATTGAACCCCTTTTAAATGAAAGAATGAAAAAAATTTCTTTTTGTTGCACAACCTTGGAACGGAACAACGTGGCACAATTATTTAAATTTTAAAATTCAAAAAAAGCTGGGTCTACTTCAGGGACGTTGAGGCCACTTAGTTTTATAGGTAAAGAAGATAATTATGTAATAAGTTTGATTTCTGTAACTAGGATTAACAAGTAAAAGTAATGAAAAACATTTTCAACAAACTCGATTCTTTAATATTTAAAAATTATATTAGAACATTTTTCATAATTTTAATGATTTATTTACCTGACGAAAGTACTGAAGGTACATCATGGAACACTAAAATCACACTCAATAACAACGGAATGACCATTTTATCTCGATAAACTCGTTATGAATGACAACCAAGAGCGATATTATTTATATGATTGAGCATCGGTTCGTTTGTTAAACGTTACATTGTTAAATGTTAACGATTGAATGAACTACGACATTTAAATCTCGTTATTTTTGTTAGTTGGCGTTTCATATAAATACGTAGTCTATATTATCTTAATAATAATAATAATACTAATAAAAGGCAATAATAAATTGTTTGATTGTTCCAATAAATTACCTGATTGGTCCATTTATTAATTACCAACCCAAAAATATTTTCTGGGAAATTTAATCTTTTATATTATAATATGTACTTATAGGTAAAGGGCATTAATTATTTCTTCCGCTACATTCCCTAATAATTAAGAGAATTGAATTATCGGATATGATGATTATCCGGTCTTCCGTTGATTGCATGCCTATACAATAAGAAAATAAGAACATTTTTTCGTAAGAAAAACTGTCAACTAATTTTTTTGTCTAAATCAAGACCCTCAGGGATTTTTAATTTCTTATACGACCTTAAAATGACCTGGCCATAGCACCAAAACTAAGATTTTTACGTGTTAATTATTAAATGCGTTTTAAAGATCCCGAAAATAACTACAAACTACAGTTGCTTTCAATGTAAATTAACTTAAAACTATGGTACGTCAGCAACGTCGCTAAATGAACAATTTCTATACGCTAATGAGGAAAATTTTATAATTTTACTAAAAAAATAATGAGAGCACTCAAGAAGTTTTAAAAATTTAGCACTATATCCATTAAAAATAGTAATGATAATTTTAATCGTACGGTGAAATTTCTGAATATCAAAATTTTAATTAAAAAATAATATTTATGCCCACATTTTTGGGTAGACCAGGCCTAACCTACCTGTTCGTTAAAACCGCCACCGATAAAAATTTCCATTTACGTCAATTATTGGTGCAGTGGAAGTCCGAGAATTAAAAGAAGAGGTGTTATGAGATTTTTGTTGAACCGAAATACTTAATATTGAAATTTGAAATATTTTGTAGACATAAGTATTTAGTTTTTTTATAATGAAGTTTTTATATATTTTTTTCAGTTTCTAATAAATGTTTAAAATAAAGCTTAGTTTGTCACTTATGTTGTTTGTTTCAACATAATCATCATCATTTCAATTGTTTGTATTTTAGACAAGCGACGAACCGTTCCAAAATAGTTCAAAAAATTAATTCTAAATGTAATTTAGGCAACGATTAATTAACAAAATACTACACAACAAATTACAAAACTCTAGTTACTATCAAAACCGTGTTATTTTTTCCAGCGCCTTCTTGGTAAATAATTGGTATACTCTGATAATTTTATCATGCAGTTTTGAAACTTGACGACTGATTACCTCGAAAACTTTTCTCTTCAAGGTTACAGATTGTTTACATTTTCATACTCAGAAAGTTGTGCTCTATCAAAATCCGGAAATAAATATAAGGGTTGCAATTTATAAAAATTTAGAATGATGTCGTAGCTCAAGAATAAAATACGATAAAAAATGTCAACAATAGAAATTAAAAGTGACACTTGAAAAAATAAGGTTGACGTGTCCGGGGATTTTTTGAGAAAATCCCCATAAAATATCTTATCGAATTTATCCTAAACTTTACGAGCTCACTGTGTAATGGAAATGGATCGAATCCGATGTTAAGACCTTCCCGATTAACGTTACTGATAATCAGCATAGTGCGGATAGCTCCTGAAAAAATTGAAGAATGGTGCAAAGGTATATTTCATTAAATTTAATAAATTACTCAAGCATCAGAATTAGTAATACGCTAATATTGATGCAACAAGGTGTTGCATAATTTTGGTGTTTCTAGTAGTTTGGATTAACCAAAATATTCATATATAATACCACAAGAGACTATCAAATTGTCGGCAATAATTTTTGAAACTGGAACTGAGTGTTTGTCGCCCTTAAAATCATCATGAGTGCTTTAGCACGAATGGTGATTTTAAGGGCAACAAACACGAAGATTCCATGGTTTAAAAATTAACCGACAATTTTATAGTATCGTGTGGAATTCGTTTGACAATTTCGTAAATAAAATTTCAATCTTTTCTGACAACAAAAAATTTATAGTATGCGTTTACGTATAGTTTCCATCGTTACTTGACAATACAGACCACGGTGGTCGTATTGCCGCGACAATACACCACCGTGGTCTGTATTGTCAAAGGAAGTAGATTATGATTGGTTCAAATTGATGAGATTGTAACATCCTATTGGTTGAAATATTATGAACGAAATTGTCGAAATAATTTAAAATTTATTTAAATATCAAATTCAAATTTATACCATAATAAAATATTATGCAAATTTATGTTCCGGACGGCTTTCCATTTTCTTGGTAAAATTTATTTTGTGAAATTTTTTTGGGTTTTTTTTTTAGTATATTCCTGAATGTCACCATATAAACATCCTTTCCCCTACCTTTGCATAAAATTTTTATAAAACTTTGTATAAAAACTGAAAGAATTAAAATCAAGATTATAGTCTCATCAATATGATCAAGCTAGTGATTTGCTTAGCAATTTTCTTATCCAGTTTTGTTCATACCTTAAGTAACAAACAATTTTCATTCTTTGAAAAAATTATTTAAAAAAATTTTGTTTTTAGATTTGAGTTTAGGCTCAACATGTACGACCCCTAATGGAGAACAAGCAACCTGTATTCCAGAACGTTTTTGCACCGTTATTATAACTGCTTTGGATACAGGTAAAAATAGTGCCTTAGATTTTGCCCAGTTATCGGAATGTGGATACTCAACCGACCAAGGACCCTTAGTTTGTTGTGGAAAGACCGCTTACTTGAGAACCCGTCTGAATAATTGTAGAAACAACAAAAGCTATTTGCTTCCCGATAGAAGCTCGTGTGGTTACGAAGACGGATCCGATCGGATATATGGTGGAACAATGACCCAAGTTGGTGAGCATCCGTGGGCAGTTTTATTGGGATACATCGACCGTGATGAAGGTCCCTTTTTAAGTTTTAACTGTGGAGGAACTTTGATCAACAACAGATACGTTTTGACTGCAGCACATTGTGTTGTTTCTTCAATAAGGCATTTGTAAGAAAATTTCTGTTATGAGTCTGAACATTTTTTACCGGTTCTTTTAGAGAATACGTTCGATTAGGAGAGTGGCGTATTTCGGATGCGGCTGATACAGTTATCGATGTTGAAATTGCGGAAAAAATTGTTCATTCTGATTATAATAGCAGTACACGAAGGAATGACATAGCTTTATTGCGCTTGGACAGAAATATCCAGTATTCGGGTACTTAACAAAATTTATGTTGAAACGAAAAATTTATTAGCAATTAATCATGTTATAGATTCTGTGCGTCCCATTTGTTTACCTACGCCCAATGCTAAATCACCGGGAGTGGGAGCTAATTTAACCGTAGTCGGATGGGGAGCTACTGGAGATGGGGGGGGTACTATCAATTTTATTTAATTCACTTTTTGTATTCTACACGTCCGTTTTAGAAAGTTCTGATTATAAATTAAAAGTGAAAATTCCAGTCTTTGACCATGATTTCTGCACTTTTATAATGCAGAATAGGAAACCGATTACCAAAAAACAACTATGTGCCGGAGGAGGTGCAAACCAAGATTCATGTTATGGAGATTCGGGAGGACCACTCATGGGAACTCTCTACAATAAAGACAACAACAGACAGTGGTATCAAGAAGGTATTGTATCTTGGGGAGTTGGATGTGGCCATAAGGGATTTCCTGGAGTCTACACACGAGTTTCAAAATATGTTAATTGGATAAAAAGAAACATTGAGTAGCGCTAAATCCGATGGTTGCATAAAATAAAATGGAATAATTGCGAAATAAGAAAAATTCTAGTAATAAACAAGTTTATGTTTGATATTCGTTTAAGATAATTGCAAAAATAAAATTTTTAAATATTATGTGTAATTATTTATACTGCCCACAGCAGTGGCTTGGTGTGATCGCTGATTAAGTTACGGTGCGGAGATTGTGGGTTCGAATTGCGGACTTGACGAAATTTCTTAACACGGCCCCCCGGTGAACATCAACGCTCTGTGGATGTCCTGTTGCACTCAGCAATTGTAGAGAATAAATACCGCAATGTGAAAATGTGCTCAACTACAAATTGAAAGAAAAGTGACTTAACTACTTTTTCCACTAGGCCCTTCAATTATAATCAAATTTAAATTCCATTAAATTTTATTTATTGAATATCGATCTTTAATGGCAAGTGTTAGAGTAACTAGTTGGTGTGTTATGATATTTTTGATATTCTTGCACAGATGATTATTTAAATTTGTTGAATTAAAATAAATAATACTTTTATTTCCAACCGTTTGACTTTAACCCCCCCCCCCCCCCGCAAGTCTCCTATAGGTTACAGTACGATCAACTGCAATTTCCTAATTGTTTTTCAAACAGTTTTTCCAATGTTTAGAAATTTTAAAAAACGTAGAAGTAATAAATTTTAAATATTATAATCGAGTGCTGAAATCGTAAAAAGTCTTTTAAAACCCAAAGAGGTCGTACAAAAATTTTGGGTGCAGGTAGTGAGTGGGAAAGGGGTGAAAATTTTTCTCTCCGGGTTCTCCGCATCACCTTTTTTAAATATTGCTATTATTCTCCCAATTTGCCACTCTTCTGGCATTTTTCGCTTCCGTGAAATTGGCCCCCATTTTTTACACTTCACAAATAAACAGTTTTTTATTTTAACCCCCCATTTTTAAAATAATCATTTTTTTCTTTTAGTGTATTGTGCCAGAGTTTCAATTTAAAACTGTGAACGGATTTCTGGAAAATCGAAAAAACGATTTCATGTTAGCCCCCTATTTCTAAAAGATTTGATTTTTCTTCGATGCAATAGATTGTTCTACTTGTTCTAAATGTCGACCTAAAATTACAAACCAATTCTGAGAAAACAGAAAATATTGATATCGTTCACAGTTTTAAATTGAAGCTCTGGCACAATACACTAAAATAAAAAAAAATCATTATTTTAAAAATGGAAGACTTGACTGAAAGAGAATTTTCTTTGAAATAAAATACAAAAAATACTGAATATTCAAAAATAGCATTTTGTCTTTCTGATGGTAATTTTTATTTTAGGCATACAATGACGTATCGTACTAGGTGAAAGTTAAGCTATAGAGAATTTTGTACTTTCCAATTTTGGCTCGATGAGAATTTTCCGTAAAAATGCAGATAAAATCCCCAATTAGGGGACTAGCCAACAGGATTTTATATAAATATTGTGATTCATTAGGAAATGTATTAAAATATTCAATCATTAAGGTAGAGTAGAGAATTTTGGACAAATTAAAATTAACTAATCTATCGAGTGATTTTTATCCAATAGGTCGATAAAAAAAAGTTGTTTTTTAATTTATCCAAAATGATATGAACGCGATTAGTGAACAAAATAAAAAAAATTTGAATTATTTGCAAGTTATAACCTTGCTTTCATCTTATTTGAACTACCAGTAAACAGAAACATATTTTGAGCTAAAAATTTTGATTATTCTACAGATGCCAGATTGGGTTGATGTATAAATTGCAGAGAATTTTTTAATTCAAAAATTAGTATAAATCTGAATTCCTAATTTAATTACTGACGCTGACGTTCACTCCGACAAAAACGTAAAATCTGATAAACATTTTTTTGGCTAAGAAAATCATACAGGGGGGGGGTCAAATCGTACATTTCATACTATCGCTACTTTTCATGGCATCATCAAATTTTAGCTTCGAATCCTTCCATTTGCATTCTGATCATTCTCCGCAGTTTTACATGCCCAATCCGTCGTTTTTCTATCACAAGGAACGAACAGATTAAACTTAACTTCAAAGTTTATTATACTTTATTAAACTTTATTATACCTCTGTGTTATCAATTTTGTTGACACATCCTGACTTATAACTTAAATTTTTGAAAAATCACAAAAAAAGTTTACTGGTATTGTTAAAAGAATCGACCCGTAGTTTTGAATAGACAATTTTAAATTGAAACTCCTTCACAATGTTCAGAACTGACAGAATACACTAAAACAAAAAAAAAATTGATTATTTTAAAAATGGGGGCTAGAGTGAAAATCAGTTTTTTTGTTTTTAGCGGAAATTAAAAACGGAAAATTGATTTAAAAACCGGCACAATCCGGCACAACGTTGGAACGACCTGGCACAACTATTTAAATTTTAAAATTCAAAAATTGGAGACCAACTTCACGGATGCCATTTTCCCCCATTTCAAATATTTCCAATTATCTCATGTGTAATTCTTTTAGCTCCTCTTTTTAGTATTTACAGAGTTTCTTTCAGTGCCGTCACAACTTTCTTCCCTTCCTCTATTTCTACATTTTCTTGTTCTTCGTAGTCTGCATTATGTTTATTCAATAACCCAACAAAAGTACTTCTTCCCTATTTTCAATTTCATCTTTCTTTACTTTTGCTCTAATTCGGGGGTTTTGGTCTGTTCTTTCACTTTTCTATAAAATCCTCTCGTAAGATTTTCTTTGCTATCATTCCTTTTCTTATTCTTGAGTGTGTTTCTATATCTGTTTGTTGTCTTGATCTTGACCATTTGACCTAGCTCTTATTTTATGGTCTATTGCTCTTACGCATTCCTCGTCGTACCATTTCTTTTTCCTTCCCTTCTCTACGTATCCCATAGTTCTTTCCGGGTCTGCGTAGAGGATGATCGCGTGGGCGACCGTGCCCATCATCCTCCTCTTCGTGGACTTGGAGCCTCCTACGTTTGGCATCAGGCGGGCGATGGAACTTATAACGGCCCCTACCTTTCTGCACGCTGTGCGCGGCAAAGTTGAGGTGTTTTTCCGCCTTGACCCCCAGGATGGTTACAAAGTCCTTCTGGTCGATTTCGGTGCCGTCCAGTTTGAGGCTGTTGGACGGGTCTTTCCTCCTTCCGCTCACTATTACAGCCTCGGACTTCTCGGGGACCAGGGTGGGACCCCGGATGGTGGCCAACTCGCTGATCGTTGAGATGGTCAAATTCGTCACTTCTTTGTCCACAACTGCAAGGGTTAGATCGTTAGCAAGACCCCCTTCGAGACCTTTAGCCGCAGCATATCGTCTTACCTATCGTTCCATAGAGTCGGTCCCAGCACTAACCCCTATAGTACTATGATAATACGTTGGTTGATTTGACATGGAATGACCCATATGTCCAATTTTAACTTTGCTTCCTTTTTCTTTTTCAGCTCTTGATCATGATCTGATTTCCTTCATTATGGTTCTTTCCATCATTGTCAGGTCACTGTACACATAGATTTCATTTCCTCTTAGCTTATTATTTCTGAGTATTTCCATCTTATCGTCCCACTTGTTCACTTCGGAAATACTGCATCTCTTTTCCCCTATCTTGTACACCCTTTTTATTTCATTTGTTACTCCGATTTTTACTCTTAAGAAGTTTTCACTGCAATCTTTAAGTTTTCAGCGATATTTCCATTCATTACACAGGTACTTTATCTTCACCACTCATGAATTAATTTTAATTTGTTTAATTTTATTTAACCGGTTTATTTAGAATATTTTCACCTCCACCAAATAACCCCCCAATAAAAAATTATTTTAAAATATAAAATAACAGACAAAACGTTAACCTTTTATTTTTCTTTCGGTGACTTCATCTGGCACCACAGTTTATTGGCCAGTTTATAGTTCATATTTTTGTTTAAACATATGCTTTTTCGAAAAATTTACAACACAATTTCCTTAATAAAACTTCGTAGATTTGTCGACGGGATAAAAGGTCGGCTTGCAAACCTGGATTTCTGAAAAAAAATTTACTTCTATAACTCATAAAAAAATTTATACCTAGAAAAACTGAAACTTTGAAATGAAATCTCGCTAGTATCGATTTTCGAAATCTTCCTGGATTTTTTAACTGTGAGAAAATCTTACATGACTAAGACATCAAAGAGTCTATAATGACGTTCATATTTGAATTAAAAGACTTCGTGACAATAAAGATCAAAAAAGATCAGGTGTAGAACGCCCATACGAGCATAACCGTTGAAAACTTATAAAAGGGAACAATACCTCTTGAGCTTTTAGCTGCTCCATGAATGAATAAATGTCTTCTTCTATATAGGTACATACAGGTGGGGTGGAGCGGACCTCCAGGTGCTTTGACACCACGTCCGGGGTGTGTCGCATCTTCATGTGATTTATAGTAACCGCCATCTTATATCCGTTTTACGAAAAGCTTAAGTTACGTGTCCGTTGCTTTTTACTACAAAAGTTTTCATTTTCAATAGGAACATCTAATTACCACATTCGTCTATTCACTTTCAGTTTCGGATGTTCCCGCACAGCGATTGCCAAAATTTTTAAATAAACAATGGACTTTTAACGTTCAGATTGGCAAAATTAAAATTTTAACGCACACCTGGATAGTAAATGCACGATTGCTTTTCGATGTATTTCTAAAGAATTGACCTAACTCTAGTTATCCTTATTAGTTGGTTGGACGAATCGGGACAATACGAAGATTATGGCGCTTATGTATAGGGCAGCAAGGAACCTTATCTGTATTTAGGGATAATTTTGGCTCATTGATGCACACATGCCTTTATTTCTAACAGGGCTGAACAAAATAACAACAAATTTTCAAAAAATTTTTAAAACTTACCGTTCTTCCCTTCGATTGAAATGAAAAATTTGAAAAAACTGAAAATATTCTGAAAACTTCCAACTTAAAATTTCGTAAAAAGAAAATGTAATCAAGTTAATGTGAAGCTTTTGAAAGTAAATTTTGTGCATCCCTAAACAGACAATACTTTGAAGATGCGGCTGCGTGATGTTAGCCGTTGTTGTATCTGCTTTTGCCTTTGTGCCTTTGCGACTAAATACCGGATTATTTTTAACAAACCCTGTACCTAACACGCGGAATGTCGCATTGAACTTACGCACACTAAAAGCTTTTTAAAATTGATCATACGTCAAGATTAACTCGTAACGAAACATCCTTTTTTGCAAAACAAAAAGTGGAAACCGCAATTATTGATTATTGAAGTTGTAATGTTTATAAAACATGTGTGTATGTTCACAACATTAAAATAAAGCCGTGGGAAGATATAAAATAAGAATGTGCTTCCCTTTCATTGAATTAAAAATGATGTTTTTGTTCTATGCAGCTTTACAAAACTTCGCATCAAATCTTTGAGCTTTTGTTAACTGAAGATGACTGATTAAGCACAAGTGCAGGTTTGCTTTGTGATCTTCCATTGAAGTTACTCGTATTTATCATTCATTAGGTAGCGGTAGTCGACATTACATTTTAACAAGCCAATTATATTTTTTGTAAATCAAAAATTCAAATGCGTAATTCGGTGTTGAAGTTCAAAGGTCGATCCGGGAAGTTTTAGTAGGGATAGTCGAAAACAGATAGGGGTCGATTCTTTTAACAAAAACCAGTAATACATTTTTTGTGACTTTTCAAAAATTTAAGTTAAAAATCTGGATGTGTCAACATAAATGGATAGGTCATAAAATTTATAACAGAGAGTTATAAAGTTAGTGGCTTTGGAATTGCAAGTTGCAACAAGGAACTTTAAAGTTAAGCTTAATCTGTTCGTTTCTTATGATAGAAAAACGACGGATTTTCTCAGAACGCAAATGGAAGGGTTCGAAGCTAAAATTTGATGATGCCATGAAAAGCACCGATAGTATGAATTGTACGATTTGGCTCCAAAGCATTATTTTCTTAGTAAAAAAATGTTTATCCGATTGTTTTCTTCAGTCAAATCAAATTCAGATTTATATTAATGTTTTAAATAAAAAATTCTCTACAATTTACATCAAGCCAACCTGGCATCTGTAGAGATACTTACTCAAAATTATTTTTAGCTCAGAATATGTTCCTGTGTCTACTGGTAATCCAGGTAAGCTAAAAACATGGTTAGAACCTGCAAACAATTCTAAAATTTTGCAAATATACCTGTTTTTATTTTGTTCACTAAGCGAGTTCATATCAATAACTAGTCGATCGATAAAATAGTGGGGAATTTTGAACAAATTAAAAAGCAACTTTTTTATCAACCCATTCTATAAAAATCGCTCGATAGAAATGTTGTTTTTTAATTTGTCCCAAAATTCCCCACTACTTAAATGATTGAATATTTTAATATATTTCCTAAAGAATCACAAAATTTCTATAACATCCTGCTGCTTCTTCCCCAATTAGGGACTTTATCTGTACCAATGCGATTTTTCACCTATAATAACTTGTTTAATTTCGTTTTTATGGGAAATTCTCATAAAACCAAAATTGAATAGCGCATAATTCTCTGTAACTTAACTTTTGCAATTTGCCTACGCCATTCTATTCCTAAAATAAAAATTAATTTCAGAAAGGCAAAAAAAAAATGTTAATTTTTGAATATTTATTATTTTTTTGTATTTTATTCCGAATAAAATTCTCTTATCATCTTAATCGTTTGAAGTAAATTGTATAAAATCGATTTCATAGAGAATTTTATCATCTTAAATTTTTCTCTAATGATAATTTTCCATAAATATGAAATTAAGCGAGTTGTACGCGAAAAATCACGATGCAGGAATTAAATTCCCCAATTGGAAGAGAAGCCTACGAATTTTTTTTAGGGGCTGGAAGTCATTCGAATACTCAAAAACCTACGTGTTAAAACTTCAAAGGAAGTTTTGAATGTTCTGTGATTTGTTTGAATTTTGACGGCTAAATTTAAGATTATTTTTAATACAGTTTTCAGTTTCCATAGTTTCCAAGGATTAATTTCCATTGATTCCAAAATAGAATCTGCGAGGACGTCGTTCACCAACTGGGGTAAAACTTTTACAGCATTCTGGACCCCCCCCCCTTTCCCGCGCCGTTCTAAGGAACAACATCCGGCGTTCTTGTAGAATTATGCCTGGTTAATATGAAAACTCTTAAGAATTCATACGTAGTTACCATGAAAATATCAGTTGAATCATAAAAAGAATAGGAACTATTTGTTGTAATAAAACATTTTAGACGCTGAACTAAACATTGGTCATAAATATAATGAAAATATTCATTGAATCAATGTATTAAAAAATATAAACAATTATCTATTGTATTTATAAAAATGCTGTAAGATTACTGAAAAAGTTAATTGGATTTCTGCATTTCTGAATTTCTGAATTTCTTTATTGTATTTCTGAATACTTTATAAAATCAGTGAATTTGTTGATTGATATTATAAAGATTATTCTTTCGGTGTACAAACAATGAAAAAAATTATAAATCAAAATCAATAAGAAATTCAGTCTACCTTGAGCTCCTCGTTTTGTAACAAAAAAAGAACCAATCGAGTTTTCGAGAGAACAAAAAGAGTTTTATATATAATACTACTACGTGATTGACTTCGATATGCTGCCTAAAGGCCGCACCGGTGAGGAATTTAGGCTACACAATGAAGTTTTATTGCGTCGCAAAGACACTCTCCAATGCCTGGCACCTTAAGGCTAATGCCCTATTAGCGCAATGGTTACGGTGAGCCTCACCCCCCCTCCTTTGATTATGGTATTACATGAAATTTAGAATCAATACATGCATAATCATCGGCAAATTAAGAATTTTTAATAACATCGTCGATATTCAAATTAAAAATACGCAAAGAAATGAAAAACCTGCCGTTGGCGCTTTTTGGATTTAGTTTGCCTTACTCATACAAATTATGTTTTTGTATGCTATGACCTTTTCTTTTCATTCGCCATTTGTATCGGAAAGACACCATATAGAGTCACGAAACACGAAGTATTTTCCAGTAATTTGAACACTCCGTATTTGATTTATGATGCGGTTATAAGTTATTGGATACCTAATTAATATTTTCCGAAATATTAATTATTATATCAGTACTCGGAACGCCACTCCTTTTAACTCCTATAGCTTTGGTTCGTAATGTCCTTCTAACTATTTACGGACCAAAACAATCATAGCGTTCATGGCAAACAAAGAAATACTGCAGTTATAGTAATTATTATATTTTCATTTTAAAAATAATAAATAAATATTTACACCTAATAATTTTTTACCTCTATTCTTGTTTGCTCAAAAATAAATCAGCAAAGCAGGAAATTGCATGTGTAGAATTTTGTGACGTAAAATTCAGCCCGGTTGTCAATTTTTGCGAGCTGGGGGGGGGGGGGCGTTTGATTATGACACAACTAACATTTTTTGAAGAATATGGTAGGGAGCCTTCCCATAAAACGTACTTGAAAATGAAAGAATAAAAGAATAAAATTTATGTTCCGGACGGCTTTCCATTTTCTTGGTAAAATTTATTTTGTGAAATTTTCTGGGTTTTTTTTTAGTATATTCCTGAATGTCACCATATAAACATCCTTTCCCCTACCTTGGCATAAAATTTTTATAAAACTTTGTATAAAAGCTGAAAGAATATTAAAATCAAGATTATAGTCTCATCAATATGATCAAGCTAGTGATTTGCTTAGCAATTTTCTTATCCAGTTTTGTTCATACCTTAAGTAACAAACAATTTTCATTTTTTGAAAAAATTATTTAAAAAAATTTTGTTTTTAGATTTGAGTTTAGGCTCAACATGTACGACCCCTAATGGAGAACAAGCAACCTGTATTCCAGCACGTAATTGTACCGTTATTATAACTGCTTTGTATACAGGTAAAAATAGTGCCATAGATTTTGCCCAGTTATCCCAATGTGGATACTCAACCGACCAAGGACCCTTAGTTTGTTGTGGAAAGACTGCTGACTTGAGAACCCGTCTGAATAATTCTAGAAACAACAAAAACTATTTGCTTCCCGATAGTAGCTCGTGTGGTTACGAAAACGAATCCGATCGGATATATGGTGGAACAATCACCCAAGTTGGTGAGCATCCGTGGGTAGTTTTATTGGGATACATCGACCGTGATGCAGGTCACAGTTTAGGTTTTATGTGTGGAGGAACTTTGATCAACAACAGATACGTTTTGACTGCAGCACATTGTGTTGTTTCTTCAACAGCGCATTTGTAAGAAAATTTCTGTTATGAGTCTGAACATTTTTTTACCGGTTCTTTTAGAGACAACGTTCGATTAGGAGAGTGGCGTATTTCGACAAAAGATGATTGTAAGAATCCAAATTTCACCAATCCCGATTGTGCTGATCCAGTTATCGATGTTAAAATTGCGAAAATAATTGTTCATCCTCATTATCGGCACAGTACATCTAGCAATGACATAGCTTTATTGCGCTTGGACAGAAATATCCAGTATTCGGGTACTTAACAAAATTTATGTTGAAACGAAAAATTTATTAGCAATTAATCATGTTATAGGTTCTGTGCGTCCCATTTGTTTACCTACGCCCAATGCTAAATCACCGGGAGTGGGAGCTAATTTAACCGTAGTCGGATGGGGAGCTACCAACAAAACAGGTACTATCAATTTTATTTAATTCACTTTTTGTATTCTACACGTCCGTTTTAGAAATCAGCTCTGATTATAAATTAAAAGTGAAAATTCCAGTCGTTGACCATCAATTCTGCACTTTGAAAATGCAGAATAGGAGCCCGATTACCGAAAAACAACTATGTGCCGGAGGAGTTGCAAACCAAGATTCATGTCAAGGAGATTCGGGAGGACCACTCATGGGAACTCTCTACAATAAAGACAACAAAAGACAGTGGTATCAAGAAGGTATTGTATCTTGGGGAGTTGAATGTGGACATAAGGGATTTCCTGGAGTCTACACACGAGTTTCAAAATATGTTAATTGGATAAAAGAAAACATTGCGTAGCGCTAAATCCGATGGTTGCATAAAATAAAATGGAATAATTGCGAAATAAGAAAAATTCTAGTAATAAACAAGTTTATGTTTGATATTCGTTTTTAAGATAATTGCAAAAATAAAATTTTTAAATATTATGTGTAATTATTTATACTGCCCACAGCAGTGGCTTGGTGTGATCGCTGATTAAGTTACGGTGCGGAGATTGTGGGTTCGAATTGCGGACTTGACAAAATTTCTTAACACGGCCCCCCGGTGAACATCAACCTTTTCTTTTCATTCGCCATTTGTATCGGAAAGACACCATATAGAGTCACGAAACACGAAGTATTTTCCAGTAATTTGAACACTCCGTATTTGATTTATGATGCGGTTATAAGTTATTGGATACCTAATTAATATTTTCCGAAATATTAATTATTATATCAGTACTCGGAATGCCACTCCTTTTAACTCCTATAGCTTTGGTTCGTGATGTCCTTCTAACTATTTACGGACCAAAAAAATCATAGCGTTCATGGCAAACAAAGAAATACTGCAGTTATAGTAATTATTATATTTTCATTTTAAAAATAATAAATAAATATTTACACCTAATAATTTTTTACCTCTATTCTTGTTTGCTCAAAAATAAATCAGCAAAGCAGGAAATTGCATGTGTAGAATTTTGTGACGTAAAATTCAGCCCGGTTGTCAATTTTTGCGAGCTGGGGGGGGGGGGGGGGCGTTTGCTTATGACACAATTAACATTTTTTGAAGAATATGGTAGGGAGCCTTCCCATAAAACGTACTTGAAAATGAAAGAATAAAATGATATTTTCGCAGAGACTCCAGTCAAAACCGAAAGTTTTGGTAAAGATTGATCTTTTGGGGAGGATGGGAGGCTCGAATAAAACGATTTTTTTAATTTCGAGATATTTAAGTTGATTTTCATTTTTAAAATTGAAGTTAAATACATCATACAGCTGCAGTTCCAAAAATGATCTCAATATTTACTTGTTTACATCGCTAAAAATTAATTACTATTAAAAAAATTAAAACTATATTACGACGATTAAATTCAAATTTTATTTAATTGTTAATAATCAATTGTCGATTAAGCGCCAAAAATTGTAGTTTTAATTTTTAATCTCAATGCTCGATTCTGAATTATTCCTTCCGCAGATCCTGCATAAATCTTGCTGTTATGTTGTGTAATTTTATTCAGAAACACCAAAAACGTGTACGTAAATGTTTGCCAAACTAAAATATAATACACATAATTTCTTAAAGTGGAAAAAGTAATTATAGATACCGTTTTATGTAATCCTTCATTGTACAAAAATTGTAAACATTTTCTCGAAAGTCGTTAAGTAATATTACGTTTAAAAGGATCTGGAACTATTAAAACCTGGAATTTCCAAATCCAAAATAGTTTTAAGACTTAAACGTCGTTTACATTGGCTTTCCAAACTACCTGTTTTGATAATTACAATGCAGGTACTTAAATAAAGTCATCGTAATAATTTAAAAAAAAGCTTCCGTTTTAAGCTGTACAATTTTTGAAAAGGAAAACGCACGTTTCTTACTTCGATAATATAAGCAGGTTATTAATTTTTAAAATTAAATCCCTTGAACTGACCTGACTTCAGATTTCTAATATCCCAGTTCTACAAATCCTTTTACAATTTTTTTTCAATGGATAACAGGGCTACCCACTTAAGCAAAATTGTCAACGGTCGTCGGTATATCCGACTTAATTTGCCGAATATTTAAAATGCTTTCACTTTTTTGGAAAATTATTAAGTGAAGTTTTGGTTATTTTAAAATTAAAAATTTTTCATAAAATTCTTGCGTCGTTCTAAATTTACTTACCCCAGATCAAAAGGTGAGTAATGTTGATATCAAAATATTTTTAATAAGGGGAATATTAATATCAAAACCAAGGGTCGACATCCTACTCAAAATATTAATATTAGGCATTCCTGTCGTGCTTTCTAAACGCCCTTTTTTCGTTAAATTAACCAGATTTATTATTAAGTTATCAAATTCAATAAGTCGAGCATATTTTGTGACATCGCTTTAAAATTATTTAATATTTCAGCTATTCGTAAGAACCACAATCAGGGCACTCGGTGTAAAAAAACTTTTTATATGCGAATTAATTAAAATTATTTAAATTTTTCCTCGCTTCGGTGTCGACACTCCTTGGAAACTCGGAAAATTTGATTTTGTGACGCAAATTCGACCCTTTAACGGTTTTATTTTGGAGATGAGAGATAAGGGTTTGGACATATCAATTATCTAATGCTGTGTTTGTGGTAGTTTTTATTAAAGCGAAGGGCTATTTAGTTGGATCATCTAATCTGTACATTGTGAAGAGATCTCATTGTTCGTGGTTTTTGCAACCGACATTAATAACATCGATCGGCTCGAGATATACGACAATTTTTCATGTTGAAATTCGGGTGATTACCCCATCGAGGTAATTAGGAATAACACATGTTTTGTTTAAAACGAGATTTTTATTATTGCATTCCCACGCTTGTTGAACATCAGCTTCCAATATTAAATAGATTAACTAATTGCCGATATCATCCCCAATGTGAAAACACTAACTATTCACACGAAAACGTAACACATGCTAGCTGATCATTACCCTGCATCGAAATTCAAACAATCAAAATCGGGGATGACGACATTTAAAAAGCGTCAGATGGACTATTGGGAGATGCGTGGGAATGTAGGGAATAAATTGCAGTGACCAATTCAAATATTATTTTTTCCAAAAAAATTTGTTGGTAAGACGACGAATAATTCGAAAAAATACAATAAGCAAGAAAAATTTTAAAAAAATCACTGCAAAAGCAGCTTAAATTCGGGCATTTACAACAAAAGTTTAATTTGATGTAGGCAATAAAATATACCAAACAGGTACATCCGGTTATATCATTACACCCCCTGGACCACATGGCATCTAATAAACACCCCTCATAATAAACATATGATCTATTGCAATAATTTTTCATATCCGATCATACATTTTATATAATAACCAGGTGTAATGGAATGTTATCACACCATCTGAATTTTCTTTGGGAAAATTTCACATCACGAAAACCTTCCACTTTTATTTTTTACAAAATTAAAACAAAAAAATATTTGCAGAAGTAATAAAATTATTTGAATAACTTTTGCCTAAACGGCTTAAAGTATAATTTTTCGAAACGTAAACAATAAAACCCAGATCAGACATCTACCCATCCTTTTCCAAAGGGCGATTATACTCGGAAAGAACTGAAGTGGGAGGACCTACACATTCAACCCTCACCCTAAGGAGGGATTCCAGCAGCCAATGAGAATCCGGAAACGGTAAGTCAAAAAAGGGTACACTTCCTAAACAAACCTTAAAAGCTTTCCTCGACGACTATAACTTTTAGATCAAAAATAACTCCAAGTGCATAAAGTTGGCAAGTCAATTTTGTATTAATAAATAGTTTTCGTACTGTGTTTTAATGGTTATGAATATGTTAAGTGTTAGTGCAGACATTGCAAATCAAAATTTGGTTCGCAATTCGATGGCTTTAAGAATGCCTCCGACTTCAAGTAATTTTTTTTTAGTTTTCAAATTTTCTTTTTATTTACAATTTTTTTGTTTAGATCGAATATTGGATATTCCATGCAAAGTGTGTGGTGATAACTCTTCTGGAAAACATTATAATATTTTTGCGTGCGACGGATGTGCTGGTTTCTTCAAACGGTCGATACGCAAAAGTAGGAATTATGAATGCAAAGGAAAAGTTATCGGGTCCTGCGTTGTTGACAAAACGCACAGGAATCAATGCAGAGCCTGCCGCTTACTCAAGTGCCAAGAAGCTGGAATGAACAAAGAAGGTAAGAAAACTTTTCAGTAGTAGCAAAGTTTATTATTTTTCAAAAGCGCAAGTACAAGAAAACACTCGAAATAACTTAACGTTCAAGTATCCAGGTGTAAAAATAATTTCGACTTTTAATTTGTTTTGTTACCACCATTTTGCGATTGTTAAGCGTTTTTGTTGTTACAGCGGTTCAGCACGAAAGAGGGCCTAGAAATTCAACACTGAAACGACAACAACAACAAATGGTGCAGATGTATAATGAAGCTTCACCGAAACTTATGCTTCCGTCACCACCAGGAGCTTCCGTTTTGGATCTGTCGCATCCATTTCGTCCACCGATAATTTGGAGTCCTCCACACGGACTGTTCAACCCTGCAATACCGTACAGGGTAAGAATTCCACAATGTTAACCTTTGGGTTGGAATTAACGGTTGGTTTTGTTACAGCTTCCGTTTTGGTGTCCTCCGCCTACCACAACATCAAAACTAATAAACCCACGGGATATTTGCGAAACCGCCGCCGGGGTTCTGTTTTTTAACGTAAAGTGGGCCAAAAAGTTAAAAGAGTTTACAGACTTACCGACGCCCGACCAATTCCTTTTGCTCGAGGAAAGCTGGAGAGATTTGTTCGTCCTGGGTGCAGCGCAGTATTTAGGAATTAACGAATTAAACGTAATGGTCGACGCGTATGCCAGTTCTGAAAGTAATAAACAGTTAGTGGAAAAACTAAAAGGCGAAGTCGGCAAACTGCAAAGCATTTTAACGAAAATAATGCAATATCGTGTCGATCCGCAGGAGTTAACTTGTTTGCGGGCCATGGCACTTTTTCAAAATTCGATCGAGACGTCTTCCGGTGCTGGTTCATCTGAAAAAGGGAATTTGGAGAATGTTGATAAAGTGACCAAAGAATACGACAACGCGCAATTAACGCTAAATCGGTATACGGTGACGACGAATCCGATGCAGCCGTTACGTTTTGGTCAACTGTTGCTGTTATTGCCCGAGTTAAAAAAAGTTTCTGCTGGTGCCATCGAAGACTTATTTTTTAAGAATACTATCGGGAACGTTCCCATCGTGACGGTGATTTTAAACGTTTATAAAGCGAACGATTTGTAGAAAAAGTGTTGAAAAGCACTGTATTAGACAATATTTATACTAGTTGTAATATTTATTAATATAATCTGTGATTTAGAATTCTTAGATAGTCATCGAAGCAAGTGATAAATTATGAAAAATTAATTTTTGTATTATAAATGCGATAAAACTTTATGAAATTGCAAATAGCCAGATGTACATACACGATATTAGAATATATAATTTTACCATCATATTTACTTTTAATTTTTTTAAATTACAGGTAGCACCAATTATTAGTACAATACAAAGCGACGCAATAAACCGGATGAATGCTCTTCATCAGCTCCATGTATCCGGCCAATAAAGGTTTTGAGAAAATATACAGTGTGTTTAGGTTAAAAATTATTTATTAAATAGTAAAGTAATTTTTCCCAAATTTTTTTATCAACGCGAGATAATTTCATCGAATTTTTTCATTTATAATCATCAAAACTATTTCGAAGTGGCTGGCAAACCAAATTCTGTCATTATATCATTAAATTTTAATTTACACCTTTTGTGATTGAGACATTATTGCAAAACAGAATTTTTGTATTACGCTTTCAAGTCGGATTAAAAATTGGTCTGTAAAATATTTAAGATCCTTTAAAGGCTGTGCGTTTTGGCCTGGTTTTTTTCTGAAAACACAAACAAACACCGGTAGCAGAGCTAAAATGGAAAACCGAGAAGTCTAAAAGTAAATTTTTGGCATAAAGATTAAGATTATGTATTGTGTTTCCAATCGCAGGTAACGAAAGCCAGAAAAGCCACTACTAATGAGCATTGTTCGGCTGCTAAAGAAGCTGCGGAACTCTGTGATGAAGACAGACAAAACACTTCATCCTGGTATTAACTTCCTTAATATCTGTCGCTGACAAATTGAAATGAAGCTAAAGTTTTGTTCAGGTAAAATGTACCAAATAAGAATATCAACAACAAAAGAATCCGTTTTGCGCTTATCTTTGGTAACATATTGGTGCACATAATTATTTAGGAAATTTTCAGTTAAACGTGGAAGAAATGATTTATTTGATTTTTTGAAGCCAAGTTAAGCGTTAATGAATATTTAAATTAGAGCAACGATTTATGGTTGCATAAGTAATTTTATACCATCTGCAGCTACAATTTTATTTTTGTAATAATTAATTGACTTGTATATTTTTATAATTTATTTTTAACCGAAATTATTAACTGATACAAATTTTTTGTTAACAGTTTAGACTTTATACCGGACTTGAAACTCAAAAATATCGAGTTTGTTTTAGTATAAATTTAAAAATAAGCTAATTAAAATTTGAATATAATTGTTTAATTATTCTAAATTTTTAATTTTAATTCTAAAATTTTTTCCTGTTAAGGCCCAGTTGTTCAGTATTAGGTTAACTTTTAACCGGAATTATTTTCCATGGAAACAATTCTTGAAACAATCATTTCTATGGAAAATAACCCAGGTTAGAAAATAACCCGAAACTGAACAACTGGGCCTAAGTAAACCATATAAATTTAGGCAAAAGAAGGTTTGAAACATAAAAGAGTCTTAGTTTTGGAAATCCATAGGTACGAGCAGTTGGTGTTCCTATTAGGAAACCTGGTTATTGAGCGAAATACCAGAGTTCGAATCGTATACAGATTTGCCGACTTGCTTGTGCCCTGTTCAGTTCTAGTTTAATCTCTTTTAAATTTTTGAACATATTAATTTTGAAGAAAAATTCAATATCCTGGGAAATTGCCCATCCTAGATGTGGAAATTCCAATAGAATTTTAGAAATTTAAAAGTTATCAATTAAACACGTAGCTTTTATTCTGTAATTTTGATTTTATAAAGCGTCAATAAATACAATGAAATAATGCATACATGCTATGAACAAATTCATAAATACAGTCGAAGATATAATGAAGAAATTCATAAACGCAAGAAGCATTTTATTTAAAATTTTCATAATTACAGCAGTGATCATTAGTGGCAATTAATTGACTCAATAAATTTTCATTGGAAAATGTTGCATTTTTAAGGTTTCGATAACACGGCCTCATGTTCGTCCTTATTTGTATCTAATTTTGTGCAGTAACGAATTGAGTATGTTTGCGCAGTGAGCACCACGTTATGCACAATATTGGATACAATTTATTATGGAAGAAAATAAAGTCATAAATATGTCCCTTATCTTGAAAATTCCACAAATCTGAAAATATATCCTAAATTCCTGAAATTATCCTAAAAATGTGTTGAAGTCCTAAAATTAATTCATGTTCCTTTTTTTTAGATTAGTACTCGTAAATGAATATTATTATAAAAACATAAAAATTTGTCCTGAATTTCGAAACCGACTTAATTTTCTTCAACTTTAAAAAAAATAATTTCCTTCGGTTATAATTTTTATAAATTTATTTTCAATGGAAAAACAAAATGGTTAAAAATAATTTCCCAGTTTTCATACTCCCCCCCCCCCCCCCCCCGACCGACTTTATAAATATTTATAGTTCTGTCTGTGGTTTTATCCTCTCACAAAAGGGCAAATACAAATTTTTTAGTAGTTTTTGAAAATACCTCGCCTTGGGTTGAAATTTCCTTTTTTTAGTTAAATTTTCAATATTATGAATATTATATGAAAATCCATAAAAAAAATTTATAATTGACAATTTCTTTGCTCGTTTTTCTTTTTATGCTGGTTCTCAAGACGGCCCTTGGCGTTTCATGTTATTTATTATGCATATCATCTTTGATTATTTAGTATCAGATTAGTAAACCTTATGGAAGTTTTTGGAAACACCTGTTGTGGTACGATAGGATATCAAAAGATGGCACCATTAAGTTGAAAGTCGTAATAAATTACTTGATCATTGTAATTCTTCGTTCGTATTGGTGCTCAAGGCATTTATTATGTCTTCCAAATTTAGTATAGTGCCATCTTTTGACAACCTTCTGAACTCCACTAGGTGTTTTGAAAGTTTCCATAGAGATTTGCCTATCTGATACTGCATAATCAAAGATATTATTTGAAATAATATTATACTATTTACTTGTATATTAAAAAGACCGATTTCTCCATTTATGATTTTTACTTTTTTTAGGATATTCAATGAAACTCGGAAATTATCTGGAGAATCTTAGACATTTTCAGAATTTCTTTGACCACTTCAGAGTTATTTACTTGGTCTTATAATTACATATTATTATTATTTATCAGATAAACTTCTATAAAATTAATTACGCACCTTTAAAATGTCATTTAATCAATTTATAGTTTTTTTTCATAAATCACTTGGAATTTTTGTAAGCAATGTTTTTATACTTATCATTTTACAATTGTTTTCAAATATACTTCAGGAATTCAAAGGAAAACATTAAATGGTATTAAGGAATTCTGGAGAATTCTTTACAATTCTTAGTCCCAGAAATGAAGGACGTGCACGCCTGGGGGGTTACAAAATGTGACCAAGTATGGCCAGGGGGAGGGGGGGATTTAACAAATGTGACGTCCGCATAAAAATCCCATTTTTTGGGATTTTGGCATAAAATAGTCAATTAAAGTTTATCCAAATTCTTGCTTGTTTAATTCCAATTTTCATTACAGCCATAAAAATGTAAAAAAAAATTAAAAATTAATAAGTAGGTTTTTTAGTTCAAACGGTCAAGTTGGATTTTAGACAAAAGAGGGGAAGGTCTTTGATTTATGGGGTTGAAAAGTGCGGTTATCCTTTATTGACCACTCCTAACAATTCCCAAGAATTCTTGAAATTTCCATGAATTTAGAGTTCTTTAGGAATTCTTCACTTCGGGAATTCATTTGCACTTAATTTTCAATGTATTAACCATTAACCCTCGATCTTTATATAAAAAGGTACATAAAATACACAGGGACTGTTTAAAACTTCCAGCTCGTCAAAAGTTTAAGCAAGCTGAAATTTTGCATAAATGTGCATTTGAGTTTTCTAATGAACTCTCCAAAAATCTCTCTCGGCTTCTCCCCTATTTGGAGATTTTAGTACATCCAATATAATTTTGTTGCTGCCTAAGCATTCCCGGGATTAGCATTGACCCATTTCCAGTTCCATGCGCCAACCTCGTCTATAATACTAATAGTAAATAATTAATAAAAATTAGAAAATTAGAATTTTTCGAAATTCTAAAATGCAGTCGAAAAACTACATTCATTCATCTTCAGTTAGGGACGAAACCGTGTTGAGATTTTCAACAAATTTTAGGGTGTTTGCAACACTCAATTAGACATACTCGTACATGCCTGCAAAATTTCAGCTTGTCCGGATTTTTGCAAACTCGAACCATTTTGTTGACTTCCTTGCCAGGACTAATAGGAAAATTAAAAACTAATCTATTTTGTGGAGAATTTTGTGCTCTTCAATTTTGGTTTAATAATAATTTTCACTAAAAAAGAAATTAAACGAATCATAGACGAAAACATACATTACAGGAACTACAATTCTTGCCCGGATTTTTTGCATGCTCTAGCCATGTTTGCGTCTTCGTTGTATGGACTGTAATTATTTCACAGATAAACTAAAATAAGTATATTAAGGGAAGAAAAACTGCAGCCCTATTATTTGTAATTCATCTTCGAATATTTAGAAAATCAGTCATATTTTAGGCTTAACTACTAAACTACACAGCAGTGGCCTGGTGTGATCTCTGGTTGAGTTACAGCTCGGAAATTGTGTGTTCGAATCTCGGACTTCGAATCGCGGAATTTCTTAGCGCGGCGCTCCGGTGAACATCAACAATATGTGGATAAATTAAATTGAAAATAAAAGAGAAAGAAGAGAATTGATTCTCCTCAAAAAATGAATCGTGAAGACTTTGCAGAGAAGCAGAGTAGCAATATTCCGAATGGAAGAGAATGGAATTTTGCATATTCCAAAATACTTATAAATATGAAACCCTACACTCAAGAACTAGAAGTTTTTCGTGGATTATTTCACCTGGATGTTTTTTCGTTCGGTTATTTTACTAATTACCCAAAAATACAGATAAAATCTATATTATCAGTGTTTCCATGTCTTTCATTATTTTACGCTAAAACCCATTGGGAAGCAAACAGCGCCGCAGATGATTCTGCAGTTCTAATCACAAAATTTAAATTTCCAAACTTAAAGCAGTGAATATTTATTAAAATTAAATTAGAGGATGATTTTAGCAGATTTGAGTAAACTAAAAAAATAAGGCAGTGATTCCAAAACAATAAATTACTTTTCCTGTTTATGATGACAAAAAAATTCTAACATCATGTAATAAATTATTTCACTTACTTAAGTAATAAATCACATGGAGTGATAAAATATTTTGACATACCAACCCAACAATTCAATTTTCAAGTCTATGATTGTCGGTAAATGTTCTCATAGAAGCACAGCAGGGTAGGATAATTTTTCAATACCGACAAGGCAAAATACGCTCAATTTTATGGTCCGTTAACCATAAGAAGCCATGTTAAAAAGTTACTTAGAAAGAGTATGAAATTTGTGGTGATTATTTACCTGCTATTCAATATTTTTTAAAATTTGTTCACTAACATAGAAAAATATAATACTTTAGTGTACCGCATTTCCAGAAGCAGCCAACGTTTAGCGAACTAAAAAAAAATTGTAAGTTGATAGTTCTTTTATGAATTTCAATTTGCATGATGATAGAACTGGGGTTGCGTAAGTATACAATAAACGAATAATCTCAAAATGTCATAATCGTATGACGGGGTTCTAAAACCAACAATAATTTAGACAATCATTTATGAGTGACAACCGCCGTTTAAAAATATTATTTAATCCCTTAATAGTGTTGGAACAGTTCGTCCCGACAATCAAAACTGTGGATGACCCTTTTATAGCCTCACCCATCGTTGAAATCGCTATCGGCTTTGTGTTCTCAAAAACCATATTTAGATAATCTGCAATAAAATATCAAAATTTGCATTTCTATGCTAAACGAAAAACTATCCAAATTTTTGGCATCTGATCGTCTCGTAAAAATGAAAAATAGGGCGTTTTACGAATCCATAATTGCTAACCTGCGAGACCGATTCTGAAGTGTATAGCTATGAAGAGATCCCACGGGAACATCCTACAGATCCAAGCAAACAATGCGGGCCCTTCCGTTTCCGCAAAACTTAAGGACTCGCAACGGTGTTTAAAATTTCAACAATAAAACACTTGTCCAATTTTTATACAATAAAATCATGCTGTGTGGTGTTTCATCCTAAACAACCTCAAGTAAACGATTTTTCCCATCGAAAATATACAGTTTTCCAAAACCGCTGTTTACCGTAATTCTACTCTTTTGTACGATGGAGTACTTTTAGAAAAAATTAAAGTGGAAGTGCATGGTGTGCACAGGCTAATTAAAAGTATCCCATCAGAATGTAAACATCTACAATTTCAAAATCTCAGTATTGGCTACCATCAGCTGTCGTTCGAGTGGTTTTGACAAGGACCATTACCATATCGCTAAACAATTGACTAAAGAGACTTCGATTGCAGGGTGCATACGGAACAAATTTTCTGCTTTGTTACCTTCAAACAAAACTTAGCTCTTAGCACACCACAATGCGACAAACTGAACCGCGACCCCTTTCAAAAATGTAACCACAACTAAAACGTAGCTCTTCAATGTTGCTATATCGGAAGTGTCCTCGATTTGCATTGTTTCAATTTGTTACTGATTTATAAATAACGTTGATTTTGTACCTCAAATGCTGAGAGACTTTTGTATAATTAAATTGTTATGCATTTATTCATTGTATTCGTATTAGGGCGGGAATAATGAATTGGGCCAGAAAATTTTGTTTGGCCGTAAATTTGATGACACAATTATAACTTTTTAGGTTTCTTTTAGTGTCCAAACTTGTAAAAACAACATTCATCGTTTTTATTTTTTTTCCTTTAGGCAAATAATGTCAAAACCATGAACAAATACTTACATTTTATGACAAAAAAATCGAAAACTCCCATTGTTACCTATACAAAATAGAAAACAAATTTTACGAAGATTACAAAATTTTTGGGTAAGATTACGCATTATTTAATACAATTCTTTAAATCAAGTTGACAAGCAAGAAGTTTAAATCAAATACAAAGATGCAGTTGAATGCAGAAATGTTTTGCTGTTCCTATTATTGTGCCTTTATTGAATTGGGTTCGCTCGTCAAGCTTGCCCTGTGGTCATATTGAGATTAGGATTTTAGATTTACGAAACGTTTAGAATGTAAAGCATTTGAAATTTATTGGAAAATTTCGAACCGAACCCCAAATTAATTTGTTTCCAATTCATATATTGTTTCCAGCCAAGGCCGAAAAAAATGAGTTTTATGATTGTCGGTCGGTTAGCAACATTTTCTGGCGGGCTGGAAACGATCTGCCAAAATTTTAGCAATTTTTTGGATAAAACGAGCTTTTTAGTGTGACTTTATTATATTACTAAGTTATTTTGGCATTAAACATGTATACAATAATTGAAGGGTCTAGTGGGAAAAGTAGTTAAGTCACTTTTTTTTCAATTTGTTGATTTTTATACTAATTTGTAGAGAATAAATGCCGCAATGTGAAAATGTGCTGAACTACAAATTGAAAAGAAAGTGACTTAACTACTTTTTCCACTAGGCCCTTCAATTATTGATTTTGTCTACAAAATTATGAAGAAGTGGACGTCCTTTTTTTTAAATGTCTATTTATAAAATTACGGCGGAAGGCGGTCATGGCCGGATAAAATCAACTGCAATCCTGGTTCGGCTCCGGATTTGAATTTAAAATTTCTGTGATTCGCAAGGTACGTAACGTCGTCGGTATTCCTGTGTTAATGATTTGCTAGCATAATAATAAAAAACAAGGTACAGGCACATCAGGTACAGGATCATCTTAACCTAAGATGTAAAAATCAATGCTCACAGAATTAAGGGTGCGTCCGTTCATTTCGGTACGACGATTTTTGACCCCCCCCCCCCTCCAGATCCCATGTAATTTAGTAGTAATAAACAAAATTTATTACTTCTTGTCCATCACCTGACCACTCCATTATAATTAGTAAAAAAATACTACAACAATTTGTTGAAACGGAACAAATTGTTAACTTAATACGAACAAGATATCAAAAACACATAATATTTTTCCAAAGAATAAATTAACTTAAAATGCATAACAAATCAAAAATACAGACCAAATAGAGAAACATAAACTTTACTTTTCACCATATGACGTTTTACAAAATTATTTCCCTACCCGCCAACATTACATAATTTTTCGAATAATTAACCCCTGTTCACAAAATTCAGCTAAGTTCCTAAAAATCCAAAACAAGATTATTTTTGTGGTTAAACTGTAACCTAGGTTAGTTAATCAATATTTTAACCTACAACTGAACAACTGGCCTAACACAATTAAAGACATTTTCGTTAATAATAAGGATTATTACGTTAATAAAAATTGTTATATTGAGTTGCCAATTGTACTGCTTGTAACGAATATTCTGATAAATAAATATATTAAATTTAATAAATTACTTGAGAAAAGTGAAATCATTTATTTATTATGTTTATATTTAGTTTTATTTACATTTTTGAATTGGGAGTTTAGTTTTGGTGGCAGTTTTCGGTTGGTTGCAAAGAACGACTCTGTTCATTTTTTCATTGTTGCTTTCTCTCTACCTTGTTTTAATTGTTCTAATGGCAAAAACACCAGCGGCATTGACGGCTTTACGTGCCCCCGAAACACTCAGATGGACAAGAAATTTTAAACTATACACGGAGTTAATTTCGCTAACATTCAGGCCATGATCGTTGTCATTGGTCCCGATTTTACCCCGGATTTATTCCGGAATTTCCCCGGATTCACCCGGACTTTCGCCGGATTTTTCCGGGACCCCGGATTTTCCTCCGGATTTATGCGGTAGTCATTCTTTATTTATTTATAAAAATTCATATTTTTAAAATTTGTTATGATCTCGATTCCGAGATGCTGTTAAAAATCAAAGTAAAAACCTATTTGTATTGTTAATTTACTTGTAGTCCAGGCAATGAAGCCGAAAAATTGGCTCGAGCTTGCAAAACATCCGGGAAATTTGAATTTTGGCAGAGATGTACATTGGAGTGTTCTAATGAACCCCCCAAGAATCCCCTAAAATCCCACACCGGCGTCCGCTACAATCGGGGGTTTTAGCTCCCCCAATGCCGATAATTCGCTTATTTATGCTTGTATGAAAAATTACGATCAGACCATAATTGAAGAATATAAAATTCTCTATAAAATAGTATTTTTTCATATTTTTCCATGGCACACTAATACTTAAATTATTGACCGAAAACACGACCCACCCCTAAAATGGCACAATATTGATTCCTTGCAGAGAGAGAAATTTTTTCAGTCACGGGAAATGCTTTTAATAATAAATTAATTGAAATTGTGGCAAAGGTTGGAAAATGAAGAGAAAAATATGTTTTTCCAAAATTTGCCCAAGTTAGAGTATCCTCCATGTAACGAAACCGAAATGGTTTGAGCTTACAGAAGGTCCGGACAAGCTTAAATTTGGCAAAGTTGTATATTGAAGTGTGCTAATAAATCCATAAAATGTCTCCTTAAAATCCCAAGCCGGCGTTTCCCTCAAATGAGAATTTTAGCCCTCGAAGTGCGGTTTTTCGCTTATAGCTCACGTATTTGCATTTTTATGAAAAATTATCATTAAACAAAGTTGAAGAGCATAAAATTATCTATAATATATTGCGATGTTATGCACTGACCACGTTAATAGAGATGCGTACGTTAATATTCAAAAGTTGATCAACGATTATTAAGGCATGAGACTTATTTTAAAATCATACGGAAAGATTCCATCTGATAGCAAATACTTTAATTCAAAATTCAAAAATTAATTCAAATTACATTCATGGAACCAAGATTAATAAAATAATTTAACAATGTGAAATTTAAATTCCGTTATCATAAAATTTGTTATTTTAGTCTTAAAATGAATTTTGTTTAGTTATAAGTAATCTTAATTAATATCAAAATATTGTTGAATAACTTATTCGTATGAAAAATTTGTTAGCATAAAATTAAATAGCAAGTTAAAACATTACATGACATTAAAGTGCTTCGTTAATCAATGAACAGTAAATGGATGGTGCATCTTCACCAATTAATCGTATAACAATCAAATGGAATGTAGAAAACCAATTCAATCTGGAAAAGATAAAATTTCATTAAAAATTTTGTCAAAACAAAATGGGCAAATACGTACCTGACTATGCAATATCGATGTTGTTATTTTCAACAAAAATAATAATCAACCTTGCCTGGAAAGTTGGGTATCAAGGCAACAAAAACAAAGGAAAAAAATTAATCAATAAACGAAGTTTGGTTATGCAAATGGTGATTTTTGTGCTGCAATAAAATTTAATTGAATTAATAAAAATTTTAATAGAAATTAACAACAAAAGTATAGAATAATTAAATAATAATTACTTACGTCAGATTAAAGTGTTTTATAAAAGAAAAGTCCAGTGATTAGTGAGATTTTCAAAAAAAAAACTATTCACAAAATTACACGAGGTAAAACTGTGCATCGACACCCATCCGTTTTTATCAATGGTACAACAGCTGATCGCTCTACGCAAGCAGATAAGATTCATGGTCAAATATCTTACGAACCAGAAAAACCCTAGATAAAGGTAAATCTACATAAAACTTTATAATTTTTATAAAATTCAGTGCGTGTGTAAAAATTATCACCGCGTTGCGCCTACATTAAAATTAACAGTTTGGGTAATTTTAAGGAATTATTTTATTAATATTAAGAATTTTTATTTGCTATAATTATAATACAAACAATAAAATTTACATTTGCCTTTGAAACGGAGAATTATTTTCCAATCTTGTTCCGAGATCCAAAAATATTTGATTTCAGCAATTCACAGATTTGGTCACGGAAGGGACCCAAGCCCGAGATAAAGGTAGGTTTCATGCTTACAATAAAAATTATATCTAGCCGAGGTAAATATTTATTTGCGACAATAAAATTGCAAACGTCTCTATTGACGGGGTTAATTTGTGTAAACCCGCACTATCAAAGGTTACCGCTCTATTACAAAGGCAAGCTTAAAGCACTCCGTACATGGCACTTTTTGGCTAGCCCAACGTGAGGCTAAGTCAGCTCATAGCACTTTTAGGCTCATAACGTGGGGCTCGATTAAAAACGACAACCCCTTATAGCACTTTTTGGCGTCACAACGTGGGAGCACGAGTCACCTCGAGTAACCTCGTACCACGAGTAAAATTAGGTCATTACAAATGAAAATACTAGATAGGTTAATTACATCGATAAAAGGGGGATACCAGCGTGGCATTACTAAAAATATCAATTAGATCAATCACAACGGGAAAGTTTACAATTATTTACAATAACGTCAAAACAAAATTAGGTCATTTATACAAAAAAAAAAATTTCTTTACAAAATTATTTTAAAAGTACAACGATTTACATAAAGAAAATTTACTTAAAAATTAAAACGAAACGTGCATTACAATTTCACAATAAATAATAAGCATGTTGTTCATAAGTAAAGAAGAAAATGCAAAGCAGCTAGAAAATTTATTAAACAGTACAAAGAAGGAGTTGAAAGAAAGAGCAGATGAGAACCACAAAGAGTGGAAAAATACAATACAAGAAATAGCACCAAAGAAAACGAAAAAGGACATTCAGCAAGAAAATTTAATAAGAAAAATAGAAAAGGCATTAGCAGCCAAAGCTAGAGAGATGGCCAGTGATGAAGAAAGAAAAATAATGAAGGCAAAAGCACTCAAAGATAAACAGATGGCCAATGATGAAAGACGCAGGATAAGAGAGCTCGTAGATGAGGCAATAAAAAACGAAGCAAAGAAAGGCGTATATCCGGATGTTAAATGGATAATAGCGTTAAAGACGAAATTTAGAAATGAAAAATTAATGATGGACAAAGCAGCAGAAGAGGAACGTCAAAGAGCAGAAGACCAAAAGAGAGTGGAAGAAGAGAAAATAACAGCCAAAGAAATTGAAAGAAAAGCCACCGAAGAATTAAAAAGAAAGAATGACGAGGTTACAAAAATGATGGCATCAATGAGATTCCAACCAACGAACAAGGTAATAACTACTGATAAAATTGAATCGGAAAAAGTGGTACCGGAAGAGATTATAAAACCACAGGATAATGAACAAATAGAAGAAGTGGCACCAGCAGAAAACGAGAAACCGTCATGGCTTGAAAAATTCTTGACTAGCATGGAAAATTTACATAAAAGCGTGGACAACAAGAAAGAAATTAATTTAAATGACACGGTAAAGTTGGATATTGAAATGACTCCAATACCAACAACAGAAGTACTCACAGAAGAACTTGAAAAACCGCAAGACGTTGTGAATGAGATGGCAGAAATGTTAAAAGCCATAAAATTCGAACCATTTATTGGAACGGTAGTTACAAATAAATTGGACACAATAAAAGTAGTGACAGAAAATGTTAACGTAATGGGAAGAAATGTATCGGAAATTAAGGGGCAAACGACATCAAAAATAAATCAATATCGGTCATACGTGATAAATTCGAGAAAGACATTCAAACGAGTGCAATTAAAATTTAAAAAGCTACGTGCAAAGCAAAGACATCACACAAGAGGCATGCGAACAAGCAAGAAAAATTTACAAAACGGTATACAAAATCAAGACACATTAAAAACTAGAAAATCTCTTAATTTAAAAGGTAAACGAGCACAACATAAAAACATTCAATATAAAATTAAAAATAATTTAACAAAATTCGGTTCAATATTAAAAATGAAAATATCTTATGAATTAACTAACTTAAAATTTAAAAACTTAAAAGCTAAAGGGATTAACAATATAAAATGTAAAAACTTAACAGGTAAACGGGTTAACAATATTAAATTTATAAAAGCAAGGGGGTACAACAATTTTACAATCAAGAATTTAAATAAATTAACAAATCGTGATCACATCGGGAAAAAGAAAAATATTTTACAAAAGAAGAATAAGAAAAGTCGGTTAAAAAGAAAATTGTTAAATAATTACAAAGTGAATTGGACAAGAGAGTCCAGCATAGATGCAGACATAAAGGTTAGAGAAAAAGATTACGTTAAAAGGAAGATGTTATTCAAGCGTGTGAAATTTAAGATTAAAAGAGTACGTTTTAAAAGGAAGTCAACCTTACTATTTTCTCAATAAGCGGTGAATAAAATAACAGCGAAACTTAAGTCAATAATAAAATAACAACTTACATAACAACCGCTCAAGAAATAGTAATGAAAGACAACGCTAACAGCGAAACTTAATAAAAAAATAAAGAATAACAACGTGTATAACAAACCGCTGAGGAAATAGTAGAATAGGACCAAAGACAATTGTAAATATGATTTTGTCTGAAAATATAATTTGACCAAGAGAGTATTAATTTTAGGAAATAGCTAAATTTTATTGTAATTAAAAAATTTATGGAAAGAAATAGTTATTGAAAATTGGATTCATTTAAAAACAATAATATAATGCGGGTTAAGAAATTTATTTATGTAGGTCTGATTAAGTAAATAAAGGTATTCGGTGACAAAGAATAATATAAAAGGGAATAGGAAACAACAGATTGAAAGCAAAGGGGTTTAAAATAAATTGGTATCAAAAGCAAAATGTCTAATATTGAAATAAGAATTATTATGAATTATTATTGTGGGGAATATGATATATTATGATGTGGAGAATTTATGAATAAATATTATGAGATATATAAAGGGGGGAAAATAAATATGAATTATGATAATGAGGAAAACAATGGAAATATTATGCTAGAGAAATAAAAATAAGGATACCAAAGATAAATAAATTAAAACCAATTAACAAGGGAATAAGAAGAAAAGAAATTTTAGTCACCAGAGTAAATTAAATTAGATTAAATGGGGCTACCTAAGTAAAGAACAGGTTGAATAGATAAAGTAAAAGAATAGATAATTGAAAACAGATTAAAGATAAACGAATAATGAAATAAAAATTTAAATAAAATAAAGATCAAAACAACGATCATTGGTAAACATAATACTAGGGACAAAATAATAATAATCTTGGTCAGATTTGTTAATTAAATTTGTTAATTAGGATAGTTTGAATTTAATATAATTAGTTAGTTAGTTCTTGAACAGTTAATTTAATTTACTAAGTTAATTTTGATATTTTGTTAAGCAATTTTACGTTAAAAGTTAATTTTGTTGTGTATGATTTAACGCACATTTATGTTAATCTAAAATTTATGACGAAAATGGGTATTTTGGAATAAATTGTATCTTAACATAGGGGGCAACAATGCGATGTTATGCACTGACCACGTTAATAGAGATGCGTACGTTAATATTCAAAAGTTGATCAACGATTATTAAGGCATGAGACTTATTTTAAAATCATACGGAAAGATTCCATCTGATAGCAAATACTTTAATTCAAAATTCAAAAATTAATTCAAATTACATTCATGGAACCAAGATTAATAAAATAATTTAACAATGTGAAATTTAAATTCCGTTATCATAAAATTTGTTATTTTAGTCTTAAAATGAATTTTGTTTAGTTATAAGTAATCTTAATTAATATCAAAATATTGTTGAATAACTTATTCGTATGAAAAATTTGTTAGCATAAAATTAAATAGCAAGTTAAAACATTACATGACATTAAAGTGCTTCGTTAATCAATGAACAGTAAATGGATGGTGCATCTTCACCAATTAATCGTATAACAATCAAATGGAATGTAGAAAACCAATTCAATCTGGAAAAGATAAAATTTCATTAAAAATTTTGTCAAAACAAAATGGGCAAATACGTACCTGACTATGCAATATCGATGTTGTTATTTTCAACAAAAATAATAATCAACCTTGCCTGGAAAGTTGGGTATCAAGGCAACAAAAACAAAGGAAAAAAATTAATCAATAAACGAAGTTTGGTTATGCAAATGGTGATTTTTGTGCTGCAATAAAATTTAATTGAATTAATAAAAATTTTAATAGAAATTAACAACAAAAGTATAGAATAATTAAATAATAATTACTTACGTCAGATTAAAGTGTTTTATAAAAGAAAAGTCCAGTGATTAGTGAGATTTTCAAAAAAAAAACTATTCACAAAATTACACGAGGTAAAACTGTGCATCGACACCCATCCGTTTTTATCAATGGTACAACAGCTGATCGCTCTACGCAAGCAGATAAGATTCATGGTCAAATATCTTACGAACCAGAAAAACCCTAGATAAAGGTAAATCTACATAAAACTTTATAATTTTTATAAAATTCAGTGCGTGTGTAAAAATTATCACCGCGTTGCGCCTACGTTAAAATTAACAGTTTGGGTAATTTTAAGGAATTATTTTATTAATATTAAGAATTTTTATTTGCTATAATTATAATACAAACAATAAAATTTACATTTGCCTTTGAAACGGAGAATTATTTTCCAATCTTGTTCCGAGATCCAAAAATATTTGATTTCAGCAATTCACAGATTTGGTCACGGAAGGGACCCAAGCCCGAGATAAAGGTAGGTTTCATGCTTACAATAAAAATTATATCTAGCCGAGGTAAATATTTATTTGCGACAATAAAATTGCAAACGTCTCTATTGACGGGGTTAATTTGTGTAAACCCGCACTATCAAAGGTTACCGCTCTATTACAAAGGCAAGCTTAAAGCACTCCGTACATGGCACTTTTTGGCTAGCCCAACGTGAGGCTAAGTCAGCTCATAGCACTTTTAGGCTCATAACGTGGGGCTCGATTAAAAACGACAACCCCTTATAGCAATATATTTTAAAAAAAATTTTCTATGGTCAAAATAGATTTAAGAATAGGAAAACGAAAGACTAATCCGGGCCTGTTCTCATATTAACTATTTTCTTTTACTTTTGACTTGGCGGGCTTCCATCATGCTATATTCCCGTAAGTTCCCGACACAAATAATTTCTAAAAGATCAGCCTCTAGCCTGGAACTTTTTCATTTCATTTTTAATTAATTTTATTTAAAATGTAAATTATTAGCTCGTGAAAACTAATATTAATTAAAAATATCTAAAGACGGAAATGACCTATTGTTAAAAGCTTAATGAAATAATTTGAATATTATTATGTTTTAGTTTAATAGATAATTAAACAATTAATCAAAATTATATTTTTCTGCTATCTTAAGATTAATATTATTTAATTTACTATAGAGAACACTGTTAAAAGCTTTTTAATTATTGTTTATTCAAGTGGTTAATTTTTCAAGTGTATTTTAATATTTATTTATTGTTCCTGTTTTAATGGTTTTAATGAAATATTTTATATTTATTTACAAGTTTTGTTAGTTTTTCTTTCAATTATTTGTAATTTTGCTTCATTCAATAAATTATTATTATAGTAAGTCATAAGAATTTGAGGATTAACCCACATTTTCTGAAATCACTTGAAAACGCAGAAAGATAATAAAAAATATTTATAATAAATTTTGCTCATGATTTATTTTCTTATTCAAATCTATTAAATTAGAAGTTAACAAAATAAATAAACCTAATTAAATTCCATAATTTAGATGTTGTAAATAAATTTTTAAAATTTCTAGTAATTGGGTTAGCAATTAACTATGCATTGCAAAATTAGGAAATGATTTCAAAAATTTGACTGCAATAACCTTACGAACCTTTACACTTCCGGGGGGGGGGGATCAAAAATTATAAATTAATATTTTAATAATGACAAGTTGAGACATGCACTCAAAGACAAAGCAGTATCAAAACTATTTTTTGAAAAACTGAAACTAAGGGGTGACATAAAAATAGTTCCTTAATTAATAAGCTTTCGACTGCCTTCTTCTGATGTTTCTATATGATTAATAATAATTCTATTTCTGTTTTATTAGTTCTCTTTGTTACTGATGTAGTTTTAGAATAACTCAAAAAATTGAGCAATAATTTATGTATATTTATTAGTTTGAGTTTTTAAAATTTAGCTCCCCTAAACTAATGGACTGATAAAAGATCGGAAGGAAAGGCATAGATGAAGGATAACTATAGTATTATGAAAAATACAATACGGAAGCAGCGTTGTAAACACTCAAGTAAACAGTATTAGGGATTATTTAAAATAAATTATGAAAAAATTAAAAAGAAAATTAAAAAACCTAAAAACTGTGCTAAGATGACGACATGAGTTTTTTCACATCTCTTGCAGGACCAATCCGCTTCTGGTAAAATGCGGCAACTTAGAAGTTCAATTATTTAAAACAATAGTTCCAATTTTTTGCACCGTTTAAGCGAAGAAGTGAAAAGGTAAACTGTTCCGTTTGTAAATTAATACGATTATTATTCCCATCGACTTACTCCCTTCCCAACAATTTAGACATTTTGTCAATGTGGTCAAAAAGCAACATGGCGGACCCTAATGATCTCTTACTATTAGACGATTGCGATCATAACAACAATCAGTCCCTAAAACGAACAGTCTGATGCTGGGTTCCAATGACATCCAGGGATAATGTATGCCTTAATAATACAGTGTTGAAAAGGCAGGTCACTTTGTACCAAACTTCATTATTTGATCCCGTCATTGAAAAATCTTTCAAAATAACATAACAGTGCGAATCCCATATAAAGGATGGGAAGTGGAGAGCGATTGTGATGTATACTTATTATGTTATGGGGGTGATCTTGCACAGCTGCGTGCTACTAAGCTGGGTATTGAGTTTGTGTGTGCATATGTCAGCCCGGCCGAGGATGCCATACGTGATATCTACATTGTTATGTGATTTGTTGCAATTTTTTACCATTAATTTGATCAACGTCTTCACTTCGCTTGGAAATCTTCCAAAATCGTAACTGAACTAATCAAATCAATAACCGCAAAAATCGCCCCCTCGTAAAAACTTGCACAGCCTTAAGCAAAATTTTGGCTCTGTTGTGTTAACAAAGCTGGATAAATTAAAATCTTTCGATTGTAGTGGATAAGTCCAAACCTAAATGTAACCCCTGCATTGAAATACTATAAGCGCACCCTTAAGCAAAATGATTTTTATAAGGGTTGATGTTGATATCAACTAACAAAATAAGTTGCGTAGGTTTTAAGAACATACTGACTCTGTGGTTTTGTTTTTTTAATAAACAACTACTTTAAAAAATTACAGAAAACAAATTATATTATCGAGTACGGTCCTGAGTTTAGATAGAATAGGAACCGTATTCGACATTATTTTGTTGTTTAATTGGTCGTCTTACTGGAGCAATTGGTTGTGGTTGAGGTGGTTCGTAGTAGTCGTAATTTGGTTCTTCGATGGGTGCAGGTTGTCTTGGACGTGGTTGTGGTGCCGGTTCTTGGTACGCTTTTGCTGGTTTTGGATTGTTGGTGTAATCGCTGGGAGCTTTTCTGGAACCGGCGTTGTAATTGTAATTTACTTTGAGTCCAGTAGGATCTGTGTAAGTGAATCTTCCATGAACAGCGCCACTCGGGTCACCCACCGCTCCGTGAGCGATTCCGTCTTCTGTTCGATAGAGAAATCCAAATGTGCCATCTACTTGTGGGAGATCCCGACTGTCTTGAATAATCAAAGGATTGATGCCTGACCGTTTAGGTATTTGTGCGGTCGCAATTGTTACAATGCTCAACAAGCATAAGGAAAACTAAAAGAAAAAAAAATAGTTTTTCAATCACCAATGACACTTTTAGTGGGGTCGGAACTTCAATCGACCGTTTAGGATGTCTGTGACTTAAGGACAGGACTATCCAAAGTGGATAAGTTAATTACGGGTAATTAAAATTACTATTTGGAATGTAAACACAAAAAGTATTTAAAAAATGGAGGACACGAACGCTTTTAGTGAAATCGTGAAATGGAGCAAAAAATTTGTTTATGTGCCCCATTAGAAAGTAGTATTTTCAGGGTTTTCCTTGAGCAATTATATTGAACAAGTATGAATGTAGTCACTTGATCAATTATTTCATTTTGTTAACAATTTTAATATCGAAATTTTTCATCGGAATATCAACCAGATAAATGATGGACTACCTAATTGCACTATTGTACTAATGAGGAGATTGCATCAGAAATTTTAAATTTGTCTAATCAGATTTAATTTGTGGGCAATACAAAACTTTCCAGTTTAACCCTAGGTGGTTATCCAAATTTGAAAAAGAGGTTTTAAACTAAAAATCCGAAAACGTAATTTTTTTTGGTCAAAATATTGTGAAATTCAGTTTAATTCAAAATCTACCGTATTTATCAAAAAAGCTCTCGTCTTTAAGAAATGATAATAATAAAATGAAAATAAAAATTATCACTAAAAATTAGAACCCTAATTAAGGATAAAACACAAACATCCGAACAAATCACGGTTGATTAACCATCAATTAAAAAAAAGATCACACTTACCATAGTCATTTTTTTTAACAGGCCCATTACTTCACCAAACTGAGTTCAACTAAAGGTGATTTCTAACGTACGTGAGGTTTAAAAGTCAATAAATACGAACAAACTATCCTTTATAAGTATAACATTCACCTCACCTTCCTCAATAATAAACCAGAGGCTGATTTAAAAAAACACATTCTTGCATGAATTTTATAAAAATGTTTTATTAGTTAACTATAAATCTGCATTGCACATTTTTGATGATAATTAAATGCAATTATTAAGAATATCGTCCTTGTTTATGCACTTCATTGCACAGCCTATCCATTTAATTAGCCATCAATTAACTAGGTTAGCAAGTCGTGTGGCTAACACACTGCTCAAGGAGCTTACCGCAGCATCGCTCAGAAAATGAGGAAAATCCAGAAACTACTTGGATTCTAAAACAACTTAAACCGCTTTGGAAGTCTATAGCTCAACAGTTACTGCACAGGATTTCTTCATAGTTAATATTATAAAAGTTCGATTGAAAAAAATCGAAAATTACAATTTACCGGAGTTGATAGTAGGCATCACTCTAGTCTATGCTCTACATCATGGGTTGCCTAACAATCGGTGTTAAAAATTCAAAAAAATGTTAATATTTTGACCATGCTAAAAATTTTTTTTTTCATAACTTAAAATTAACTAATTTTCACCTTGAGAGAATTTTTCTTGTCGGTTAAAAATAATTACTATAATTTTCCATTAGTTTAAAAATTTTGACCGTTTTACTTTTGGGAGAGGTCCAAAAATTTTGTTTCCTAATTTCAAAAATTAAATATAATTGATTGCTTTAATTAATTTTATGAATTGGCGTAAATAAATTTCAATAATGCATTATTTTACAACAAAGGTCATCTTACAAGGTGTGTATCGTCCCAGATTCATAATACCAACCGATCAACGGATTACATCCGCCCTTCCTTAATTCAAATAATATGCAGCAATATGTTCCTCACGATTATTTATTATCGTACAAAATTTAGAAAATTCGCTTTTGTTTATTGATCAAGTAGTACAAAAATATCGTATTAGATTTAGTTTCTGTTGTGGTTTGGAATCAAAATTTTTATCATCAAAAGCGTTATTTTAAATTGAAAATCGCTAGCAACTGTTCACCATAGGGGGGGGGGGAGAGAAACCCCCATATTGTTTAAAAATTTACACCAGAATTTTAAAATAAGGAGTAAAAAATGCAATTATTTTAAACGAAAAATTATTTGAAATCTTTAAAAAAAATCACTCGTAGCCCAAAATCGAAAAATGTATAAAATGTCCTATTAGTCCAGTCATTATGTTGCAAAAAAAAGAGGTGGAATAACTCAGAAATGCGATTTTTTTGCTTAAACCCATTTATTCTGCATTGGAAAAGAGTGTCCAAGTTTTCCATATCAGGTTTGGACCGAACCAGAAGTAAATTTGTCAAAGATCCCAAAAATCATAAAATCATGAATTAGCCGTTTCCCATGCATCCTACGCCCAAAATAGATTTACGTAAAATTAAACTAAATAAAATTTTGATCAAGGGCTAAAGAATAGTATTTTATGCACCAAGGTAGCGAAGTGACACTTTTTTGGCCCGAGGGTCCGAGGGTAAAGGATTGTTTACACGAGGCGCCAGCCGAGTGAAACAATTACCCATGGGCCAAAAGTCACTTTACTCCCGTCGTGCATATACTGTTTTTTGCAATTCCGGGAGGTAAAGTAGGAACTTCACCAATTTAGAAACTTAAAGCAAAAATTTAACGCATTTTTTTAATAATGCACGTGCTCGGTAGTATCTAGTAACTACTACCAAAAAGTACTAGGAAATAGCACTTGGCACCCCTGATTCTACCAATGGTTCATTTCCATTTGTGCCTTTGAAACAGCTAGATGTGCCATGAGCGAGAATTTTTGCCGACAAAATCTAGAAAACTTTACCAAAAGCACTACGACGCTTTTGTGCAGTGGTACAAGAACAAAGAATTGGCAGATTGTTTTACTGAAGACGTGTTTTATGAAACGAAAAAACGAAGGATATGTGGCGAAAAAATCGCGCGTCCTAACATCTGACCACGTGCCGACATTTTTAAAAACGGCACCTCGAGAGAATTATTTGGTAGCTAAAGTAAGTACTTTTTATTATTACTATTTTTATTATTACTATTTATTTATTTCATTATATGAAAAAATCGCGCGTCCTAACATCTCACCACGTGGCGACATTTTTAAAACCGTCGCCACGTGGTGACTAGTGTCTAGTGACTTTTTTATCAGTCATCTGGTGACTTTTTCTCCCGCTCCCCCTATTTTTTAATTTTACTCCCGCTCTCCCCCTATTTTTTAACTTTACTCCCGCAGGGTAAAAAAGTGCCCCTTTACACCCGCAAACTGGGGTAAAAAGTGAGTACTTTACCCCCAGAATGACAAAAAAACAATTTCCTTGTCCATGTAGTCCCTAAATAGAGGTTTGTAAAGAACCTCCTATTTTTAGATGTTTGCATTTTCGTTTACGAAGAAAACCGAGTTTGACACAAAAAGTGGTCCATAGATAAATGAAATAGATTAAATTCTCTGTAACTCTCTGTACAGAACAACTTTATAACCCTAATAAATCCTTTACTATGAGTTTTCAAAATTGATCACTTCTTACTACATTTTTCAGGAAATTTTTAGATTTTCACTTTTTCATTATTTATTCATTTTTGGCGCACCCCACGACAAAAATGTATTTTATTAAACCAGAGCAGTAAAGTGCGGGACGATTGTTAAAACTAGTAAATTAATATTACTTTTTCTGCACTTTTTGGTGTCCCCTGAAAAGACACTTTAAGTTTGTATAATTTTTGACTTAATTTTCCTAGAGCAAGAAATTTTAAATTTTTACGAGAGGTCCACTAATTTTTCGTGCTTTGACAGCCCTCAGGAGGATTGAAAAGGTATACAGTGGGTTTGATACCATGCGTGAAGGTCATAGTAATTATAATGGCGTCTGACACGGGGGGGGGGGGCGCCGTCCTCCAAAAGCAGTGTAGCAACTCAGAATAGAATTTTTTAATGCCAACGCAACGCTCGCACCATGGTAGTTATACGTCGCTGAACATTGGACAATCCGACGTTGCTTGGACTGTAAACGTTGGCACAGATTTAAAACACTTTCTTAAAAAGTGAAACATTTATTTTGTAGGGAAAAAATAATAGGCACTATTCAGACGTGGTAAGTCAGATTGACAGGTTGTCCAGCCAAAAGAGCATGTCAATAGTTAAAAAAACATACACAGTTCACAGTGATAAGACACACAATGATATAATCATACAATTAGAAATTAAAACTTAAATTAAAATTAAGACAGATTAGAATTAACTACTAGTTACGTTGGTGCACATCTAAATAAATAAGAAAATACTACAGGAATAGTGCATATTATTTTTTCCCTAAAGTGATCCTGTACAGTGAGGTTACTCATATTTATTTTGTAGTTCCCCCCCCCCCTCATTATAACAAACCGCGAGCAAGAGAACATAATATTCATACAATTATCTTCACTAACTATTCATTTCGATACCAAATGACTGACAAAAGAAAATGAACAGCGATTAAAAAGTGAAGAGATGCGGTTCCTAAGAGGAATCGCAGGGTATAAAAGAATCGACAAGAAACGGAACACCGCGACATCCGACAGGAGTTGACTATATTCTGCCTAAACGAACCAATTTCAGAATATAGAAACCATTGGAAGCAGCATCTGGAAAGGATGGAAAACGGCCGCATCCATAAGCAGATGTTTAAGTACAGTCCTAGAAGCAGAAGAAATGTGGGATGCCCAAAAAAGAGATGGAGAGACTAGGAGTGACGTAACGAACAGCAGTTCAATACGTGAAGATGATGATGATGATGATGATGATCAATAGCGTTTTAATTTTTTTCTCATTTATTTATTGATTACTTTTCTACTAGTGCACGATTGTCGTGGTTGCCAATAAAACGTCTTTGGGTTGGCAACCAAAAAATAAACGAATAAGAGCTGCGTTATGAAGAAATAGATCGCACTGATTCGTGATTGCCTAGGTTGTGCAGCCTAAAGGCCGCACTGAAGGAAGGAATTTTGTATTAGGGATTAGTTTATATTATGTTTAGGTTTAGTAGTAGCGGCTTACCCTAAGTGCGGCCTAGAGGCCACACAACCGCATTATTCCCATCAACGTAAACTATAATTCTTTGGTCATACTTGCACTTGTGTGGCATGTGATATATTGTGACACTTAGAGATGCAGCAAAGTTTGCCAAATTATAATATGGATTTGTTCGGTTTAAAAATTCGTACCTGACGTCCCTATTTCGGGATTTCGACAGACAAATTCGCCTTGATCGTAGTTCGATTGTGAAGGCTTCTTGATATAACAAAATTGGGATTTCATATTTGTGAATGAGTGCAGATCTTTCTATAATAAATTTTGCAATGTCATGATCAGCCGCCCATTTTGCTTTTGAAGTAGCCGAAAAATGTATATAAATGTATTTCAATTCGTTAAAAATTCATTTCTGCAAAATTGGAACCTGATGTGATAAATTTAGCCCGTACCACAGAGCTGTTGAAATTTAACATTAAATTTAATTGAGTGAAATGACTAATCACGTTCACCCCATATAATGCGACACAATCGAAGCTGTCAAGTAACTGTTGATCAAATTAAACTTTTTGCTCAAACTTTTCAGTATAAGAACTTCTCCGTTGTTCATGATCATGTACCACAGAACATCATACGGTGAAAACTGTTCGTCCATATTAAGAATTTGTAAATTAGCAAACGATCTCGATGTTGAACTTTTCAGAAGCATTTTTGAAAGCTTTTTTTTTATATTACTGTTAAATTTATTATAATTTTTATTAAAATTGTTATAATTTCTCTAGCTCTAATTAAAAAAAATCAGTACTTTGACGGTTAATATATTTCTGCTGTGAAGCGGAAAACTCAAGAAACTTTCAAGAATATAATAAATAAGCTGAAAATATATGCCTCATCTTGCAGGAGTCACAACTTATTTGTATTTTTATAAAATCCAAAAATTTTAAATGTTTCCCACAATATCTACAAAACAAAATTTTTAAAATAACCAAAATTCAACTTGCTACAACCATGAAGTTACTTACCAATGTACTTGACCTTTACATACGTATTTCTTGCTTTACATTTAAGAATTACTATCGATTTCTTAACAAAAAAATGAAGAATGTGATATACAATCAGAACTAATAATAATATAAATAACAGAAAATGTGAACTCTTACGCGTGAAACTTTCAAAAAAACTTTGGGTTCATTCAACCTCTAACTTGAAAAAATATGCATCAGTTATATAAGCAAATATGTGGTAAAAAAATTTTTACCCGTTTAGTTTGTAAACTTCACAAGCTCTATTTAACAAAATCGCTCATTATATCCACAAATCAGAGTTAATTAACAAGTTTAATTCAAAATAATGATTGGAATAATTATAATGTAATTTTAATATTTGTTGCAAGTACAGTCGACTCTCGATAAATTGAAACTCAAGGGACCAGAGAAGGACCAGAGAAAAATTTCAAATTACCATTAATTATTACCAAATTATCGAGAGATTCAAATTAACGAGTGTTCAAATTATCGAGAGTCGACTGTATTTACATAGGTAACTAGAGGGTGTCCCAAAAAAGTATCCCAATTAGAAAATTTAATTGATTTTTAAGGTTTTTCCAGAAAATTTTTTATTATCTAACCCGAAATAAATATTTTGTTTGTTTCGGAGGGGTCGGGGTTATTTTTAAATTGGCACTAAATCACATGATTTTCTGATGTTTTATTTTGGTTCACCCTGTAGAACTGCAATCTGATATTGCGTAGGTATATAAAGAAATGGAATTTATTAAAGAAAAAAATTTTTTGTTGTGCGTTACATTAATTTTTAACTTACATAATTTATTATAGATTTTAATAATATTTCTATGGGCGGCTATTTTCCTATTGTATAAAATGTGAAAGTGCAATTGCGTATTCACGATCATCTGTGGTGACCATTGGTGTAATAATACGAATGAATAATTACACTGCAATGACACGACTGGTAATTTAAATTTTTTAATTTTAATTAATTGGGTACCAGAAAATCTTACCTTGTTTCCAATAGGTCAATTTACCCAATTGCAAATTTTGAACTTAATTTATTGCTGCAAGTACTGTCAACGAACAGGTTATTTGGCTTTGTTATAAGATCAAGGTATGAGGAATAAGATTTTTTATAAACAACTTTGACATGATCACTTCCTGGTGGCACTTCCTATTTCCTGCCAAAATCGTTATGTGATAAGACAATGCAGAATTAGTAAGAATTCAGTAGCTCTTCAAGGGAGTGTAAGCTCCAGGGTCAAATTCATCAAGGTTGTTTTCGACGTATAAAGCTCTTCGAGTGTTAGAGTAGGGTCAGTTACAGTTTGCCTTCACGGTAGACAGTTAAACCGAAGAACAACATGAATAGATTTGTAAGTTTTCTTTTCAACGAAAGGTGAAAGATTTCTTTGCTAATTTTTTTTTCTTACAATTTCAGTTTGTTTTGCTGGCTGTTGTGGGTGCCACGTTAGGCCAAAATCAATATTCAGATCCACGAAATGCAGCAATTCTCAGTGAACAAAGATACCTGAGCGGTGACGGTTCCTTTGGTGCACAATACACACAAGAGGATGGCGTCCAATTTAAAGAAGAAAGTCTTCCAGATGGTAGCCGAAAAGGTTCCTACTCGTACGTTGATCCCACTGGGCAAAAGAGAACCGTGAGTTATACTGCCGGAAAACATGGTTTCCAAGCTACCGGAGACGGAATTCCACAACCTCCACCCACGAGTTTACCCGTAGCACCCCAACCTCAATATCAACCACGACCAGAATTTAACCCCCCAGACAGCCAATATAACCGTCAACCACAGTATCAACAACCCCAATATCAACCCCAACCTCAATATCAACCCCAACCCCAACCCCAATACCAACAACCTCAACCCCAATACCAACCTCAACCTCAATATCAACCCCAACCTCAACATCAATACCAACCGAGTTACGAACCACAAACAACTGAAGCTCCTCATCGATTTTATCCACCCGGAAAATTATCCTTAAATAGATCTCCGGATGGATATAGCTATTCTTTTAATAAAGCGTGATATGTTAGACTAATGTAATTTAGAACTTTTTCCTATATTTCTAAAATAATAAAAAATTTGTTAATAAACTTAAGTTTTTTACTTAAAAAGTGAACAAAGAGCAAATGAAAGTGCATTTTGAGAATGTAACCTTCATTATTTTTCTTGCAATTCTATTTCTATTGAATAAATGACTTGTTAGCATTACTCGAGGTGATGCAATGTTAACTGGTTTGTTTCCGTATTTTTAAGTTGGAAGAAGTCGTTGACATTGTATATGATTACCTATATTTATTATAAATGGGTGGGTACCTAGCCAGTAACTAAGCGAATTGGAGCAAAATAGAATATTAATAAATCGTTATACCCTAATATGATTGTAAAAGTTGTTCTTTGTGAAATGTTGATCTTGACCCTGCAGTTAGAAATAATAGTCATCTACAGGTGTGGTTTCTTAACCTTTAATATTTTATAACGTCCATAAGCGGACACAAAGTAAGTACCAAATTGATGATGGTCATTTGAATCACAAATAATTATCAAAAATTTTGGTTCATTTTGTCCTTATGGTTACTCCTACACATGGTTCCATGCCCACATCAGCAGATGATTGAGGAAGTATTTCTTTGGCCAATGTGTATTTAACCTCAGATCGAAAAGGTCAAAGTACGAGTATATTCAAGTGTCAACAAAGCCGTATTTCTTTAACCGCATTTTTTAAACAGCTGAATGTGTTGCAACTGGCGATGAGTTCACAAGGAATTAATCCTCAGGTAGCGCTGGAATCGGTCATTCTCTGAAACCAAAGGTTCTAACCTAAGGTTAGAAGCAAAAACAAATGAACGACTTGGAAGCAATAGAAAATACTTGGCCGCTGAAGGTGCCGTTTGATGATGCTAAAGGTATAAGGAGGTGAAGCGGTCGGTAGGTTAGTGTTAGGAAACGATTTTTTCCCTAGTTGAACGTTAAAAGTTAGAAGCACCCGAAAAATTCTATATCCGTTTTTGTTTTTTTATAATTCCCCAAATAATTTTCGTTATTTTTAGAGTAGCGGAGGGTAATATGGAATACTGTTTTTTATTATAGCAATAAATTCTTTTAGGTATAGTATAACGCATTAGAAACCTCATTGAGTATTATATAAACTATCTATCTAAGGAAATAAAAGTATACACATTCAAAAACTTTATAAATTTTCTTAATTTTTTAAGTTTCATAAAGAAAGTACATTTTGACGTTTAAAAAAAATGGTCGGGTAATATGGAATACCCCTATAGGTCAATATGGAATAGTGCTTAAACTAAAAAAACTACTTATAAAAGCGTTTTATCGACAGAAATCACAAATGTAAATATCCTTTGGAATGTCAGCGCATAATTGGTTTTGTGTTCAAATAAGATTTCTGCAACAAAAGAAAATTATTTTTGAAACCTTCTTTACCAAAACACTTAGCGGGCAATATGGAATACTATTCCATATTAGCCGCACTTAGTGGTTTTGCGGTTAGGACTTTGTGAAAATGTTTAAACTAACATTAATGCCCAATAACTACACCTTATATTAATCTACAGTCCTTACCTGTCCTTCCAATGAAAACGAGAATAGAAAAACACCAACTAATTCATCAAAAACTAAATTTTTGTTAGGCCCGACAAAAATTCTACACGGTTGAAAAACGATAAAACAGGAAAAGCTCTTTAACGAACAGTCGCAGAACGACACGCGTGGTTGGGTGTAAAACTCTGCTTAGTATGAACATAATTTTGCTACCGCCTCGCAGATAGCGCTATTAGTTTGGCCAATTTTAGGGTATTCCATATTAGCCGGTGTATTCCATATTACCCTTCGCTACTCTACTATATAAACCATCATCTTCTCGAATCTCTATAGGGAATTTGTCGATTCCGGGTTACTAAATTTGTGTTACTCCTGGAACACAAAATTCTGAATGAAAAATTGGTCAACAGAAAAAAATTACTGAATAAAGAAACAGAAAGGTGCTGGAGTTTCTGTGGAAACACAATGAGGCAGAACGATAACAGGTGGAACAAGAAACTGCAGTTTTTGGCACGATGGACGCGTAGTTGTATAACGCAGACGATGTAGCGATGGTCTCGTAAAAAATACAGTAATGAAGATGGGCTAGATCGTGAACGAGGATACGATAAGACGAAGTACATTAAGTGTGATAGAATAAAGAGAGATGATATAAAAAAGTGCGAATTTGTGATTATGTATTCGAGAAGGTACAAACTTTTTACTATTTTGGAATGCAGATAAATAGCAAAAAAGTGAAAGAGAATAGAAATGCAAGCCGAAAATAGGGCATGCAAATGGGCTTGATTTTAAGAGATAGAGGAAGCTAGGAAGACAAAAATTAAAATCTATAAATCATTGATAAGACCAGTGCTTACGTACGCGTCGGAGGTCTTGAACATAACACATAGAGAAGAATCAAAGTTGAGAGTTCTTGAGAGAAATATTCTGAGAACTATTTAGGCCCACAAAAAGTAGACGGAGATTGGAGATCGAGAATCTGTGACGAAATGGATAGAGGAGATATCGTGAAATTTATAAAGACTCAAAAAGATAAAATGGCTGTGTCATTTAATGAGAAGTGATAATGAAGAAGAGACGAAGAGGATCACTTTTTGGAAACCGATCCAAAACCGACATAAAGATGCGATGGTGGAATTGCCTAAAGGACGATCTGAGAGATACTATATATGCTTAAGAGTGATTGGAAAGAATGGGTTTATGGCAGAGAAAAATGGAGAGCCATAATTAATTAAAAAAATGAGAATTAAATATAGTAGAGGGCTGATCCCCCTTTATAAATGGATCTGGTAAGTCCAATAGGACAACTCAACTCTGTAACAAAATTTAAAGTTATTTGAATAAAAATATAATAAATAAGATGACAGTAAAATAAGGAAGAGAACGGTCGAAATTCAGATGGGCTGAATATGTCAAAGATCAAGAGTTTCCATTCTATGAATGAAAGAAGACAAAAGGAGCGTACCTGCATGCTTACCAGAATTTTTGGATGGCATCCAAAAAGGCGTTTTTAAGGCGTTTCTAATGCTTCCGTTACAATTCTACTTTACATTTTAGCCTCAATCGGCGACTAATTAATATAATTTGATTGTTTTAACTGTAACAATAAATACGTGTGAAGCCGGCATTATCAGTTCTTTTTTATTTCCCGGTATAATATTTATTTTATTCAATATCGATTAAAAGTACAATAGGTTGCCTGCATTACAGGCGATATTTTTCTGACAAAAGTAATAAAATTGCAATAAATATCGAAAAAATCCATAAACTACCACAATTAATTAATTCTTATTTCTTAGGGCCATATTTTGCAATGATATTATCAAGGATAAACTATTACGCGTATAAGATATTCCACCTGCAATTTTTATGTTACTTCTTTGTTCTTTATTGTTACAATACCTTGTTATTACAACGACTATCTTATATCAACTTAGAATAAGTAATAGTATCCTAACTTATGAACAATTAATAGTATACTATTTCACTTTCAAGTAAAGTGCACTATTTTTAAACTTCCGGGAATGCAACAGCCGCCTCCGAAAAAGCATACATAAAAAAGTAGTACAACTTCGATAAACAGCCAAACCCACTATAATTTAAACTCCCAATAATCAAAGTTAATATAATTAAAATATGCATCTTATGATACACCAAGCTGCCAGAAAACGGATTCAAATGATCGAGAATCATTTTTAATGCAATCCTTATATAATATGGCTACCTCCCAGCTCAGTAGAAGTGATGAATTTAATCCAGAACCCAGGAAAGGATAAAACTGAGACCTCATCCTACAGACCTATTAGTCTTCAACCAATCCTTTCCAAAGTTTTTAAAAAGTTCCTCTTGGAAAGATTAAGAGCTCTTCTTATAGTCAGAAATATAATTTCGACATGGTCATGGAATGGTGGAACAGGTGCATCCCATAAGCGTTTCAATGCGGTACGAAAGTCAAAAAAGTTTACTTCATCTTTATATTCGCCTGCTGAAATCTTATTTAACAAACAGATATATTTTGGTCAAATATGAAGAGTTTCACACTACCTTGTAGCCCACTTTACTGGATTGTGCCAGAGTAGCGTTTTTGGACCCCTTATTTATGAGTTATTTACATGGGACCTGTCGGAAACTGAAAATACCGTAACAGTCACTTTTACAGATGATACAGTTGCTATGGCGTCCAAATATGACCCAAACCATGCCTCTCGTTATTTGTGGGGCCTGCTCGGAAAAATTGAAAAGTGGTTATAAACGTGGCGCATCAAAGTCAACACCAAAAAGTCAGCACATATCACCTTCATCGTTAGAAAAGAAAACTGCTCAGGTCTAACGCAATATTGCAATGTCTTTTTCTTCTTCGTCGTAAGCTTCTTGACAGAAGTGTCGTGACCCATAATGAGATAATATTTGTCATCGGACAGTTTTTGTTATGAGTTATCGCTCTATTTTCTACCCTCACTGTACTTTTAAGAGTATGTAACAACAATATTATGAAACTCCAATAACTTTTTTCGCGGGCTGAAATTTAAGGAATACTGAACCTACGTCAGTGTGATATTCCAACTTTCCAGATGGTTCAGAATTAGCCAAGCAATTAGTGCATGACGGAGTTTTCTACGTGTTTATTATAATAATTATAGGTACATATTGCGACATTTATTGAAATTATTTGCCAAGAATTTGTGTTAAAAAGTTTAGACATGCCTATGAATAGTATAAAATTGTAAAACTGGGCGCAGCAGTAGAATCGCTTGGTGTTGTACATGGAAACAAGCTAGTGGAAATTTGATGAGAAGATAAAATTTTAGATAATTTAAATAAAATGGAAAAGATTCAAATTACTCGTACGTATGATATTTTCTCTCAAACGCGTGACCCCTATTTGTAAATTCAAAATAAGATAGCAATATAATATTAAGGTTGTCCTTATTTTTGGCCATATTCGAATTTTAATGCTCTCACTCCCAAAAAAGACATGGTAAAAAAAGTTCCTATTTCAATTCTAAATACATCCCACAAAACCTTCGAATTTTTTCCATTTGAATAACTTAGTTATCAACTTAAAAATATGACAGTGCGGTCTTTAGGCCGCACAATCACGATAATCACAACTTAGAAATTTTATAGTATTCCATTTAATAAAATGAAACACCAGATCTGTGTATCTATTTGTTCGTAGCGCAGCTTTGATTGATAAATTTGTTAGTTAACGATCTGAAAGAGGTTCAGTGCGGTCTTCAGGCCGCACAATTATGACAGTCTGACGATAGAAGATCGCGACAGTTAGAATATATTGAAAAATTCAAAGTTATTTTAAAGTGGGTTGGGGTAACACCGTTATGATTAGCCTCCTCAAATGGAACTCCACGAGCCGCCATTGTATCTACAATGTACCTAATGAATTTTTCTAGTTTAAGAAAATACCACGTTTTGTCAAAGTCGAAGTATCTCAGAAGTACAGGACTTCGAAAAGTCCTACTTTTCTACGAAGCCTTACTAAAACTATACAAGTATTGACTTCGAAAATCGTCATTTTCACGGAGTGGTGGTTTTTCAGAGTTTATTTTATACCCAACTTCTACTAAATTTTTTTATCGTAACTATACCATTTTTGAAAACTGATAAAACATATTGCAGATATCGTAAATGTAATTTAAAAAATTGTGGTACTGTATCTCCTAAAATTACAACGTTAAAATTTTGTGTTTTGTTATTTTTAAATAATAAAAATTATTATCAGGGTAAATTCAGGCAGGAATTAGTTCAGCTAATTAGCAAACGAGTTCGCGCGGAAATTGTTTACTTAAGGCATTTTAATTTGACCAGTTTCGGCTTATAAATTTCACGTTCTAAAATCATTCCTAAAAATTCGTTTCCAATAGTATAATCCTCAAGTTCGATTTTTGAAACAAAAACAGTTTGTTTTGATTTTCCCATTGAGACGCAATAACACAAAGGTGTTGATTTAAGCTGTGTTTGTTTTTCGGTAAAATTTAATTTGTTCATAACTAATTCAATAAGCAAACAAATAATAAGAATGGGTCACAGCCATCAACGAAATACATAGATCGATACCTATTGCTGAAGTTAAAGGTTGCATAATATCAAACTTGACATGGTATGGTATGTGTAACCTACTGAACCAAAAATGTACAAAACCGTGAACATTTTGACGATACTCAAACCGATGTTCTATTCGACCAAAATTTTGGGCTTGGTGCCCTTCAGTTTGAGTAAATCTGGTTTTGACCACATTTCTCTAGTGGATTTAGCGTGGAGTGTACTGTTTAATGTTTGCCTGGGAGGAATTTTCTTCCATTACTTAAAAACTCGTCCAAGTCGCCACAATATAATTACCGAAATAACGGACAACTTACACGTTTACACAGCAGTTGTGACGACAATTGCAGTTGTTTTACTGAACTGCATTTTTAATCGTGAGGTAATTTTTTTTAAATACTAATAAAATTATTAAATTAATTAAAAATACAAAATTATTTTTTAGATTGTAAAAATAATAAAAAGCATATCAACTATTGATAAAAATTTTGTTCGTTTGAATTTCATATCGAAAAATTTAAAAGAAAAATACAGACGAGACAGGATTTATCTGACCACTCTTACAGTTTTGGTTTGGATCTACATTTTGATTGTTTTAATTTTGGATATATTTGCATATGCTTCTAAGATGAACTTAAAAAGCGCCACTTCGGTGATCACGTACAGCGTTCCAACCTTTTCTATATTTGTTGAGCTCCAGTTTTGTGCTTTCAATGTTCTTCTACGAGAGCGCTTCTTTTGGTTGAACAGCAAACTGAAGACGTTACATATTTATCACGTTCATCGTAAAAACAGCAGATTTGTTGTTTTGAGGAAGCCGCAACGTAAGCACTCTCCTATTTGGACGTAAGTTGGTGAAAATTGTAAAAATTAAAGAAAAGTCACTTAATCTTAATAATCAATGAAAATATCCGACAGAATACGTCGTGTTCGAAATGTTCTGCATAAGGGGACCTACTGTTTAACGAAGGTTTTGAACCATTACATTTAGAGAAGAATTCTCACGACAGCTTTCCTCTATGATTTTCCATTTCCTAACGATTAAAATTTTAATTCATCTTCCTACTACGACACGAAAATTAATTTCAGTAGGGAGCAATGAGACATCCAATACTATTGGGGTGTACTTCCACTGATGTTATCTATTCGATTCCATTAATCTGTTATTCCTGTGGAGGTATATTAATCCGGTCTAGGACATCTCGCCGCCGAATTTTCTTTAGACTTACGAAGAAATACGCCAGGGGTGAAAGAAGGAGGTGTAATGAATTGAAAAAATTAAAACCTAAGTAAAAATCAAGTTTTTTCAGTTAAAGTTTTATATAGGTGAACTCAAAAGTAGAAAATAATTTTTTAAATTAAATTTCTTGCCTAAAAAGTCTAAAAAGAAAAGCTTAAAGCTTTGACAGCTTATATTTTCCTTGGCATATTTGACTCATGCTATCAAAGCTTTAATCTTTAAAAGAAAATTTCGATGCAAGAAATGTAAAAGAAATAATTATTTTCTACTTTCGAGTTCACTTATATGTATAAGGATTTCAACTGGAAAAACCTGTTTTTGTTTAGGTTTTTATTTTAATTTAAAATTCAAAAATTTTAAGATTTCCCGATTTAACGGCGAAATAGCGACGGTGAAACGACGGGTGGCGGCGAAACGCCCCATTCCGACATTAATCATCATAACTATATACAGCTTTTCATTCTGGTTAAGTTTGAAACGTATTGAAACGGAAGAGCCTACAGCTCAACGTTCAATTTAGACCCCACGGCTACCTAAACCGGTTTAGAGAACTTTGTGCAACTGATTGCAGTATTAGTTTTAATTTAAGTAGTTACATAGTTTTAACATGTAAGTGGAACCTGATTCTTTCACCTTTCTTTCGCATGAATAATAGTGCAGGCAAGGAAGCCGACAAAATGGTTACAGCTTGAAAAATATCCTGGAAAGTTGAAATTTTACGAACATGATTTGAGTCAGAATAACCCCCCCCCCCAAATACCCATAAAATCCTCTCAGCTTTCATTTCGAGGATTTCAGCACTGAACACGGATTTTTGCATATAACTCGCTGAATTTCATTTGTAGTGAAAATCAGCACCCGATCGAAATTAAACACAGAATTCTCTACACAAAAGAATTTTCAAAATATACATTTTACTTTTTTACATATACAATTTTCAAAATTTCATACATTTCACTTCATTATTAATTTGAAGAAAATTATGAAAAACCTATTTGGTAAAGAATCTTTTGACATTCCGGGGGTAAAGTACTCACTTTTTACCCCGATTTGCGGGTGTAAAAACTCACTTTTTTACCCTGGGGGAGTAAAGTTAAAAAATAGAGGGGGGGAGCGGGAGAAAAAAACCTTTTTTTGCTCTAGGGCAATAAAAAGTCACCAGATGACTGATAAAAAAGTCACTAGATTGCCACGTGATGACTGATAAAAGAGTCACTAGATTGCCACGTGATCGATGGGGTTTTCTTCGCCGTTCTTAATGACGAAAGTGCGCCCCACGCCGGTTTTAGATTTTTGAATCGTGCATATTAGCGTGGAAGAATTAAATTCTTTCACATCTGCCACGCTCAAATTTATTTCAAACAATGAAATAAATTGATGAGTCAATAAATAAATAAAAAGTACTTACTTTAGCTACCAAGTAATTCTCACGAGGTGCCGTTTTTAAAAATGTCGCCACGTGGTCAGATGTTAGGACGCGTGATTTTTTCGGCAATTTCTAGGTTCTCGCTCATGGTACGTCTTGCTGTTTCCAAGGCACAAATGTAAATGAACTGAAATGAACCATTGGTAGAATCAGGGGTGCCAACTGCTATTTCCTAGTACTTTTTGGTAGTAGTTCGTAATATTACTAGTGCTATTTTGTGGTACCATCGAGCACGTGCATTATTAAAAAAATGCGTTACATTTTTGCTTTAAGTTTCTAAATTGGCGAAGTTCCTTTCTTTACCTCCCGGATTTACAAAAAACAGTATATTATGCACTATTGTGCTCTTCAATTTTGGTTTAATGATTTTTTTTATGAAGATGAAATTAAACGAATTATTGGCGAAAAAACATGTTGGAAGGAATAAAGTCTCAATTGGGGCGAAGATGGAAGATGATTTTATGGAATTCATGCTAACTTCTGCTAAATTTCAGAGTTAAGTTAAAAATACAACTTTCATGGACTATACGACAGTTTTTGCGCTTAAGCCAGCGGAAAAGCACCCGAATACTGAGGCAAAAACACCAAGTAAACTTTGTAGTGAAATTACAACTAATTTCCGTTGCATCCAATAATACACAATTTCCAATATTAAAAGTAGGTTCCCCCTAAATCGACCTTAGCCTTAAACAAAGTATGTGACCGCAAATAGGCCCAATTTAGCAGTATTTGATATAAAGCTTAATAATGAAACCTTCCTTGGAGACAAACATTAAACTGTAGGTCCCCCATACTCGAGTTTAACTTTAAAAGAAGTATGTGACCGCGAAAGAGGCCATATTTAACAGTATTTGATATACAGCTTAATAAGAAATAGAGGTGGTAGCCATGGGGATTAAATACTGAAACCTTTCCTTGATATTAGTCGTTGGGGACTAACTTTAAACTGTAGGTCCCCCATACTTCCCAACTTTTACGTTGAAAGAAGTATTGGACTTCAAAAAGGCCATATTCAGCAGTGTTTGATATAAAGCATAAGAAAAACTAGGGGTGGACGAGTCACGTGGAAAATGTAAAATATTCAAAATTTTAATAGGAAAAATGTCGGTCAGTGTAAATGAGACAATGTCGAGATTTTCCCGGTCAAACTTTATGTTAAGCTAATTTTAGCCTGAATGTGTTATGAACAATAAGCAGAACATTCCATTTATCTTTTCTCGACTATAATAATTATGGTGGTAATTGAACCGGCTAATTTAGATTCAGGTTCATCTTAACCGAGAGGATTCAGACCCTGACGCTCTGGATTACAGTCGTTCTGTGGCTTACCATAACAGTTTTCAATAATTTTCATGGTATAACTCGGGGAGACTTTATTACAACCCTCATATTAATTTACATTAAATTTTTTATTCTAACTCCAAAATTTTACTTTACACATAATGTGCATGTAATTTTAATGTTTAAAAATCGCCTTCGGCGCTGTTTATATATAACTAAATGGATCATTAGATTTTAAAAATATTTTCATTTTTTCCTATCCTTTCAGCATTTTTCAGCGCCGAAACCTTAGTGCCCGCGTCCACCCCTTCAGTACAAAATTTAAATATGCATCTTCATTAATAAAAATTAAGCTTTGGTTTACGTAATACAATTATGATTGACCCTGAGCTTGGATTATTTAAAAAAAGACTTATGATGAAAATTAAACCACATTTCTGTGAATGTCTAATCGATAATATGTCAATTGCACTACAAGGGTATTTTTGAATAACTACGTAAATGTCGCACGATATCATTTCGTTGCTTATTATTATAAATGTTTTTCTTTTCCGAATACTATTTTCAGTCAAATTATTTTTATTTAATAAATTTTTCAGGATCACCAACCAAGTCGAAAGCGACCTTCTGGTCGTTCAGCAAATTAGTATCCAACACCATAGATTGTGCACCATCAGCAAAAAATTAAACAACACCTACTCCTTCCAATTATTGCTAATAATATTACAAGCTTTTATAACAATAATAACAGTTTCATTTTATATAGCCAGTTATGTAATTTCAAGTGGAGTTAATATGCATAATTTTTTTGAATTGGCTTACTATTCAAATTTGCTAATTTTGTATAATTTAACTTTTATTGTTCTTGTGGTTAACTGTTCCAGTACTGCCAGACAGGTAAATCAGAAAAATTTTGATTCCATTCCCTGATTTATTTTTACCAGGCCCAGAATATTGGAAATTCGTTGAATCAAATATTATCTCCTTCTTCCGTAACTCATCACAATGGATACGTAGATGTGGGAGTAAGTAATGAATCTAATTATTTAGAAGTTTCAAATAAAAAACATCCACTTCAGTGGATCCCTCTGTTAGTGGGGGTTCAAGAAAAGTTAATGGAGCTTTGCAAAAATTTTGAACTAACCGAACTCTTTGTAGGTCATCTGTTTCTCTTTGCAAATATTACACCACAAATTACAATTCACGGCGTGCGAATTATTCATAATAGACGAAACCTTAATATACACAGTGAGATTTTAAAATCAAAAAAATTATCAAACAATGCGTAAATGCATAATTTTTAGATTTTTGGAGCAGCAACAACATATTTGGTTATAATGTTACAATTTCAGCTCGGTGCAAGTAAATATTCCCAGCAATAAAATAAAGTGATAATATAAAAATTTTTAATTTATGAGATTATTTTGTATTACTATTAATAAGTTTTATTTTAAAAATTGACGTAATACTTAAAAAGATATGTATATTAAAATCACATTACAGTAAAAAAGTTTTCCTCGTTAAATTTGATAACCGCTTCAACAAGTAGAGTGTCATTGTTTAAATAATAACGCTCTTTTAATAGTCACGAAATGGTATTTCATAGGGTATAATTATTAAAGTCATTTAAAAAAAATGTTAAACGTATCGGTAGTTTTAATGTTGTCATCAACAGAAACTACTTATTTATGCGCTAATCAACGCGAAACAAGTGAACTTGTTTGGATAACCAATCAAATGAGAGAAATAGACTTTCAATGAATATGATTGGTTACAAAACGATAGCCACGCCCAATAAAATTTTGTAAGCTTGGTCGAACGATACCCAACAAAACTTAACGAGAAAAGAGCATCAACTATAATTTGTCGTTTATTTTCAAATTAGCATTAAATATTTATATACTTTCTTCTTTTTTGGAAAATAAAATTGAAATTTAATGATAAATAAAATTTTCGCTTATACGCTTCGATGTTTAGCTCTCGCTGTTTAAATATTCATATCTTCTAATTTCAACCTTGGAAGAAAAACAACGCATTAAAAATAATTACGTATTCTTACGCTCTGTAATCAGAACGGTAAATATTATTAAACTGTCAAGTGAAAAATTATTCTGTTATAATAATGGTTAATCAATAGATAGTTTTCATAAAGAGCGCTTTTCGATAAACGCATCGAATGTGTTAGCAATATTAAACAACGAGGTACAATGGCGACAAGTACTTTTCATTCCGTATTAACTCCATTATTCTATTGCACCAAAATATTTGGACTAACCCCATTTAAACTACAAGAGGATGATTACAAAAATAATTATGTCAATATGGCCTACAGCATCGTTTTACTGGTTCTTTTCACTTTTTGTTCTTACAACTCGATGGATTCTGGATCCATCGAAGGCAATAAAATTACATCACAAGTGATGAAAATTATTTCTCTTCATCTCAACATCATCGCGATGATAATGTCCATCTTGCTGGAGTGCGTTTTCAAGAACAAGGTAACAGTTTTGGAACCACGTTTAAAAACATATAACCATCAATTTTTTCAGATTATTAAAAATTGTAGCGATCTTGCGGTAGCAGATCGCAACTTCATCAAGTATTTGAATATCCAAACAATCCAAACGTACAAAAAATCGCGATTATACATCACAATTGCAGCTTGCTTTACCACAATATACGTAATCTGTGTTTCACTCTTCAATTTTCTCTCAAACGTCAACACAGATTTGGCCTTGACGGTTTTCCAAAAATGTTCACAGGTCATCAAATTTACCAGCCATTTGATCACGACGTTTGTTGCCCTGCAATTTTGTGCTCAAATTTTGTTAATTAAAGAACGTTTTAAAATGCTGAATGACAAAGTCAAAGAAATTTTGACGTTTTATGAAGAAACTAATAGAAATGTGTAAGTATCCTGTATTGTTGTATAGGGACGAAAAAGATTAACTGATGCGTTGACTCGTCGTCCTACCGTGGTTGGATTCCACTTAGCCTTTCTTGGACGGACTCGAAAAGCGTTAAAAATGGCCGTTTAATTAAGTTTTGTATTTTAGTGACTCCGCGAGTGTCTGCAAAACCTTGGAAAAAGTCAAATACAGTCACAATCGCCTCTGCAAGATTGCAGTGAACGTCAACGACGCTTACGCCTTTCAATTATTACTTTCGATAACCCAAACGTTTATAGTAACAGTGCTGATAATGTTCAACTTTTTAAAATACATGGTTGTAACAGCAGAAAATGGATCAAACATGCCGATTTTTGTGTTCTTTTATTACATATCCTATTTTTTTCTTAACGTTGGTCAACTCTTCACGTTAGTTTTTTCGTGTTCCAACACAGTCACGGAGGTAAAGTAGAAAACCAATTTAAGTTTAATCTACGGGTTTCACTTTTTCATTTGTAGGCCCAAAGCACTAAAATTTTGATTTATCAGGCCACTACGGAAATCGAGCAAACGATTAAAAATTATCCTGATCAGCTTGATTTGAGCATAAAGGTAAGTAAATGATACGTAAATAATTTGAATTCGGTTATAAAATATGATGATTGTTTCAGACAATTAAATTTTCTCTTCAATACATTGACAAAAACTTGGAATTTACTGCTTGCAATCTGTTTGCTATAGACAAGGATCTTTTATTTTCGGTAATACCGTTTTTTTTTCTTTCTTAATAATTTTAATGATTTCTTTGTAGATTGCTGGTGCTATTACCACTTATTGTGTCATAGTTTTACAGTTTGAGATAACATAAAGAATTTTAATTTTACGATGTGAAAGGTTTTCAATCGAATTTAATTTACGGAACTCTTGCAACTTTTAACCTATTTTCACAAAATTTGTATAAAATGGATTTCAATAAAAGGAAAACAAAGAAACGTATTTTTTTTGTATTGCGTGATATATTCATACGGCATCAGTTTAGATTCTCAGTCTATTTAATCAAAGCTGATGCATGTAATATATTGCGAAATATACTGGGTAAGGCCAGTAAAATAGTTCCCCCCTCCATGTTATTTTGGAGTCCTTCCTTCTCAGTCCTTTTACCCTAATGAGGGTTTGGTGACCCATCTCGTTCTATCTCTTTCTATGCATATGATGTGCGTTCAAATTGTTTTCACATACATAGAGGACTTACTTGTTTAACGTGGGCTCCGAACCATGGGAGGTGTACTACACTTCATTTCGAGATGGATTTTCTTGGCAGATTACCTCGGTGCGGTGGTTTGCCATTGCCTGCCGAGGAGAGACGGTCAGAATAAAGTTCTTACCCTGCCCGGATTCGATCCGAGCGTTTCGCATTAGCAGTAGACGCACTTAACTGCCAAGCTATGACCGCCTCTAATTTTGGAGTATGTATACTGATAATAAAAATTTTCCTCATGCATCCATTGAAATTCTAAAATACTTCCATGGTTAAAACAAAAATAAATTTTAGACACCTTTTCTTCCATTAGCGTTGACCGCCTAACCAGGAAAACTTAATATATAATTTATTTATTTAACATTTATTAACGGACAAAGCCTTTTTAAGCCTTCATATAATTAATATAATATATAATATAATTAAGACGTGGATATAATCCACACATTTTCATAGCTTTCCTAGTGATTCCCGGAATTTGGCGCTATTTAGAATGGTTATTTCAAACCTAACGCTATTTTTCCCGTTAAATTGAAAAAAAGACTAATATTATGTATGCGATTGTTTAGGTTGTGCAGATTTAAAATTGTACTGCGATGATCAACGATCATCGGATCAAAGGTCATGGACTCAACGGATCATCGCCACAATGGATCATCAATGGTTTCAAGTATCTTGGTCGGTTGATTTATTTTAGTATATAAGAAGTTCACCCACACAGATTTCGCAACAAACTTGGACTTTGGCTATATTATAGTCATCTGTTGAAGATTTATGTGGATCAACAGATCAACGTATCAACGGATCAACGAATCAACGCATCAACGAATTAACGTTTCAACGAATCAACGTATCAATGTATCAACGTATCAACGTATCAACGTATCATCGTATCAACGTATCAACGTAGCAACGTATCAACGTATCATCGGATCAAAAGGTAAATTTTCACTATATAGGTCGACACATTTGAAAAATATATCAACTTATTATCAATCAAACCGGAAAGTCGTGTTCAAATTCATTATTCAAATATTCAAAATGTTTGACTACTCCTATGAAGGAATGAGATATGCCGAAGAAAAAATCATTAGGGACATGGAAGATGGTGATTTATTAGATATGGAGGTGGATGAACCAACGGAAACCATTCCCGAAGACAATTTGGCAATATTGTCAAGTGACCATATGGGTATAATGGTAAAGCGATACCCAAACACGAAAGAAGGACCACCAAAGTTTTGACCAAGTACGAAAGAGCGAGGGTTCTAGGTGAGCGAGCTTTGCAAATTGCATTGGGTGCACCCGTTATGGTGGACGTAAGCGGAGAAACGGACTGTTTAAAAATAGCCACCAAAGAATTGCTGGCCAAAAAGACACCAATTATAATTAGGAGATATTTACCTTGTAGGTCGTATGAGGATTGGGCTATTGACGAATTAATTATTCGAAAATTTTAGATGACTGTGTAAATAATTTATAATATAATAATTTTAAATATAAAATAGTTGTTTTAATTTTTGAAGTAATTTAAATTAATCGTAATAGAGTAATTTATTTTTAAACATAACAGCATTATTAATTTATCTGTGTCTAACACCAAATTCATCCGTTGAGCTAGCGATCCGTTGATTCCACTCAGTGCGGTCTATGACCCCACAACCGAGGTGAATACCTACTGGATGGTAAAGAACGGATAGATGGGCAGGTACTTTCAGTCATTTCAATAAAACAATTCAAAACAATAAAATTGAAGCGTGAGCCTTCATTTATATTTTACGATGTGAAAGGTTTTCAATCGAATTTAATTTACGGAACTCGTGCAACTTTTAACCTATTTTCACAAAAATGGTATAAAATGGATTTCAATAAAAGAAAAACAAAGAAACGTATTTTTTAGTACTGCGTGATATATTCATACGGCATCAGTTTAGATTCTCAGTCTATTTAATCAAAAAGCTGATGCATGTAAAAATTGTGAAATGTACTGGATAAGGCCAGTAAAATAGGCCGCCCCCCCTCCCATGTTATTTTGGAGTATGTACCGATAATAAAAATTTTTCTCATGCATCCATTGAAATTCTAAAATACTTCCACGGTTAAAACAAAAATAAATTTTAGACACCTTTTCTTCCATTAGCGTCGACCGCCTAACCAGGAAAACTTAATATATAATTAAGACGTAGGAACATCTCCACACATTTTCAGAGCTTTCCTAGTGATTCCCGGAATTTGGCGCTATTTAGAATGGTTATTTCAAACTTAACGCTATTTTTCCCGTTAAATTGAAAAAAAGACTAATATTATGTATGCGATTGTTTAGGTTGTGCAGATTTAAAATTGTACTGCGATGATCAGCGATCATCGGATCAAAGGTCATGGGCTCAACGGATCATCGCCACAATGGATCAGCAAAGGTTTCGAGTATCTTGGTCGGTTGATTTATTTTAGTATATAAGAAGTTCACCCACACATATTTCGCAACAAACTTGGAATTTGGCTATATTATAGTCATCTGTTGAAGATTTATGTGGATCAACAGATCAACGGATCAACGCATCAACGTATCAACGAATTAACGTTTCAACGAATCAACGTATCAAAGTATCAAAGTATCAAAGTATCAAAGTATCAAAGTATCAAAGTATCAACGTATCAACGTATCAACGTATCAACGTATCAACCTATCAACGTATCAACGTATCAACGTATCAACGTATCAACGTATCAACGTATCATCGTATCAACGTATCAACGTAGCAACGTATCAACGTATCAACGTAGCAACGTATCAACGTATCATCGGATCAAAAGGTAAATTTTCACTATATAGGTCGACACATTTCAAAATATATCAACTTATTATCAATCAAACCGGAAAGTCGTGTTCAAATTCATTATTCAAATATTCAAAATGTTTGACTACTCCTATGAAGGAATGAGATATGCCGAAGAAAAAATCATTAGGGACATGGAAAATGGTGATTTATTAGATATGGAGGTGGATGAACCAACGGAAACCATTCCCGAAGACAATTTGGCAATATTGTCAAGTGACCATATGGGTAATGGTAAAGCGATACCCAAACACGAAAGAAGGACCACCAAAGTTTTGACCAAGTACGAAAGAGCGAGGGTTCTAGGTGAGCGAGCTTTGCAAATTGCATTGGGTGCACCCGTTATGGTGGACGTAAGCGGAGAAACGGACTGTTTAAAAATAGCCACCAAAGAATTGCTGGCCAAAAAGACACCAATTATAATTAGGAGATATTTACCTTGTAGGTCGTATGAGGATTGGGCTATTGACGAATTAATTATTCGAAAATTTTAGATGACTGTGTAAATAATTTATAATATAATAATTTTAAATATAAAATAGTTGTTTTAATTTTTGAAGTAATTTAAATTAATCGTAATAGAGTAATTTATTTTTAAACATAACAGCATTATTAATTTATCTGTGTCTAACACCAAATTCATCCGTTGAGCTAGCGATCCGTTGATTCCACTCAGTGCGGTCTATGACCCCACAACCGAGGTGAATACCTACTGGATGGTAAAGAACGGATAGATGGGCAGGTACTTTCAGTCATTTCAATAAAACAATTCAAAACAATAAAATTGAAGCGTGAGCCTTCATTTATATTTTACGATGTGAAAGGTTTTCAATCGAATTTAATTTACGGAACTCGTGCAACTTTTAACCTATTTTCACAAAAATGGTATAAAATGGATTTCAATAAAAGAAAAACAAAGAAACGTATTTTTTAGTACTGCGTGATATATTCATACGGCATCAGTTTAGATTCTCAGTCTATTTAATCAAAAAGCTGATGCATGTAAAAATTGTGAAATGTACTGGATAAGGCAAGTAAAATAGGCCGCCCCCCCTCCCATGTTATTTTGGAGTATGTACCGATAATAAAAATTTTTCTCATGCATCCATTGAAATTCTAAAATACTTCCACGGTTAAAACAAAAATAAATTTTAGACACCTTTTCTTCCATTAGCGTCGACCGCCTAACCAGGAAAACTTAATATATAATTAAGACGTAGGAACATCTCCACACATTTTCAGAGCTTTCCTAGTGATTCCCGGAATTTGGCGCTATTTAGAATGGTTATTTCAAACCTAACGCTATTTTTTCCGTTAAATTGAAAAAAAGACTAATATTATGTATGCGATTGTTTAGGTTGTGCAGATTTAAAATTGTACTGCGATGATCAGCGATCCTCGGATCAAAGGTCATGGGCTCAACGGATCATCGCCACAATGGATCAGCAAAGGTTTCGAGTATCTTGGTCGGTTGATTTATTTTAGTATATAAGAAGTTCACCCACACAGATTTCGCAACAAACTTGGACTTTGGCTATATTATAGTCATCTGTTGAAGATTTATGTGGATCAACAGATCAACGTATCAACGGATCAACGCATCAACGTATCAACGAATTAACGTTTCAACGAATCAACGTATCAAAGTATCAAAGTATCAAAGTATCAAAGTATCAACGTATCAACGTATCAACGTATCAACGTATCAACCTATCAACGTATCAACGTATCAACGTATCAACGTATCAACGTATCAACGTATCATCGTATCAACGTATCAACGTAGCAACGTATCAACGTATCAACGTATCAATATATCAACGTATCAACGTATCATCGGATCAAGAGATAAATTTTCACTATATAGGTCGACACATTTCAAAATATATCAACTTATTATCAATCAAACCGGAAAGTCGTGTTCAAATTCATTATTCAAATATTCAAAATGTTTGACTACTCCTATGAAGGAATGAGATATGCCGAAGAAAAAATCATTAGGGACATGGAAAATGGTGATTTATTAGATATGGAGGTGGATGAACCAACGGAAACCATTCCCGAAGACAATTTGGCAATATTGTCAAGTGACCATATGGGTAATGGTAAAGCGATACCCAAACACGAAAGAAGGACCACCAAAGTTTTGACCAAGTACGAAAGAGCGAGGGTTCTAGGTGAGCGAGCTTTGCAAATTGCATTGGGTGCACCCGTTATGGTGGACGTAAGCGGAGAAACGGACTGTTTAAAAATAGCCACCAAAGAATTGCTGGCCAAAAAGACACCAATTATAATTAGGAGATATTTACCTTGTAGGTCGTATGAGGATTGGGCTATTGACGAATTAATTATTCGAAAATTTTAGATGACTGTGTAAATAATTTATAATATAATAATTTTAAATATAAAATAGTTGTTTTAATTTTTGAAGTAATTTAAATTAATCGTAATAGAGTAATTTATTTTTAAACATAACAGCATTATTAATTTATCTGTGTCTAACACCAAATTCATCCGTTGAGCTAGCGATCCGTTGATTCCACTCAGTGCGGTCTATGACCCCACAACCGAGGTGAATACCTACTGGATGGTAAAGAACGGATAGATGGGCAGGTACTTTCAGTCATTTCAATAAAACAATTCAAAACAATAAAATTGAAGCGTGAGCCTTCATTTATATTTTACGATGTGAAAGGTTTTCAATCGAATTTAATTTACGGAACTCGTGCAACTTTTAACCTATTTTCACAAAAATGGTATAAAATGGATTTCAATAAAAGAAAAACAAAGAAACGTATTTTTTAGTACTGCGTGATATATTCATACGGCATCAGTTTAGATTCTCAGTCTATTTAATCAAAAAGCTGATGCATGTAAAAATTGTGAAATGTACTGGATAAGGCCAGTAAAATAGGCCGCCCCCCCTCCCATGTTATTTTGGAGTATGTACCGATAATAAAAATTTTTCTCATGCATCCATTGAAATTCTAAAATACTTCCACGGTTAAAACAAAAATAAATTTTAGACACCTTTTCTTCCATTAGCGTCGACCGCCTAACCAGGAAAACTTAATATATAATTAAGACGTAGGAACATCTCCACACATTTTCAGAGCTTTCCTAGTGATTCCCGGAATTTGGCGCTATTTAGAATGGTTATTTCAAACCTAACGCTATTTTTCCCGTTAAATTGAAAAAAAGACTAATATTATGTATGCGATTGTTTAGGTTGTGCAGATTTAAAATTGTACTGCGATGATCAGCGATCATCGGATCAAAGGTCATGGGCTCAACGGATCATCGCCACAATGGATCAGCAAAGGTTTCGAGTATCTTGGTCGGTTGATTTATTTTAGTATATAAGAAGTTCACCCACACAGATTTCGCAACAAACTTGGACTTTGGCTATATTATAGTCATCTGTTGAAGATTTATGTGGATCAACAGATCAACGTATCAACGGATCAACGCATCAACGTATCAACGAATTAACGTTTCAACGAATCAACGTATCAAAGTATCAAAGTATCAAAGTATCAAAGTATCAAAGTATCAAAGTATCAACGTATCAACGTATCAACGTATCAACGTATCAACCTATCAACGTATCATCGTATCAACGTATCAACGTATCAACGTATCAACGTATCAACGTATCAACGTATCAACGTATCAACGTATCAACGTATCAACGTATCAACGTATCATCGTATCAACGTATCAACGTATCATCGGATCAAGAGGTAAATTTTCACTATATAGGTCGACACATTTGAAAAATATATCAACTTATTATCAATCAAACCGGAAAATCGTGTTCAAATTCATTATTCAAATATTCAAAATGTTTGACTACTCCTATGAAGGAATGAGATATGCCGAAGAAAAAATCATTAGGGACATGGAAAATGGTGATTTATTAGATATGGAGGTGGATGAACCAACGGAAACCATTCCCGAAGACAATTTGGCAATATTGTCAAGTGACCATATGGGTAATGGTAAAGCGATACCCAAACACGAAAGAAGGACCACCAAAGTTTTGACCAAGTACGAAAGAGCGAGGGTTCTAGGTGAGCGAGCTTTGCAAATTGCATTGGGTGCACCCGTTATGGTGGACGTAACCGGAGAAACGGACTGTTTAAAAATAGCCACCAAAGAATTGCTGGCCAAAAAGACACCAATTATAATTAGGAGATATTTACCTTGTAGGTCGTATGAGGATTGGGCTATTGACGAATTAATTATTCGAAAATTTTAGATTAATAAATAATTTTGAATATAAATTACTTTTTTAGGCTTCTATACAAAGTATAACAAGAAGCCTTATGATCTAGCTCCGTGTCCGTCCGTCCGTCCGTCTGTCTGTCCGCATAATTCAAAATCATACAGAGCGTTTCAAATCGTGTTGGAAATACTCTGTGTGTATAGAGGTCTAAGAACTGGGTAGCCAGTGCGCTACTTTTAGGCTTCTATACAAAGTATAACAAGAAGCCTTATTTAGGCTTTTATACAAGGTATAGAAATAAGCCTTATGGTCTGGCTTCGTGTCCGTCCGCATGTTTCAGAGCCAATCATAACGTTGATCAACTGATACGTTGTTATATTGTAAATACTTCGTCTATATAGTATTGCGTTAATCTGTTAATCCGTTGTTTCGATTTGCTAATGCAATTTATAAATACGCAAATGTTCGAAAGAAATTTACTAAGTTAAAGATATTTTCAAAGAGGTCTCCCTATATGAACTACTTGTTAGGCTTCTATACAAAGTATAGCAAGAACCCTTATGATCTGGCTCCGCGTCTGTCCGTCTGTCTGTCTGTCCGCATAATTCAAATCTTATCAGAACCTTCGAAATTGTGATTGTGACCGCAAAAATTTAATTAGTGCAGATTATCTGATATTACATTATAATAATATGGCGACCAAAAATAACAATTTTTTTTCAATGCAGACCAAATATAAGTTATATTTTATTTACATAATTTTTCACCTATATAGGAAATTTAAATACGTTGATACGTTGATACGATGATACGTTGATATGTTGATACGTTGATACGTTGATACGTTGATCCGTTGATACGTTGATCTGTTGATACGTTTTAGGCTTCTATACAAAGTATAACAAGAAGCCTTATGATCTAGCTCCGTGTCTGCCTGTCCGTCCGTCTGTCTGTCTGTCTGTCTGTCCGTCTGTCTGTCCGCATAATTCAAAATCAGACAGAGCGTTTCAAATCGTGTTGGAAATACTCTGTGTGTATAGAGGTCTAAGAACTGGGTAGCCAGTGCGCTACTTTTAGGCTTCTATACAAAGTATATTTATGATTAGGGCCAATTTATTTGTCAAATCGTCTTGACGTTTCTTCGGCGAATCGCCCATGAAAGCTGCGGGTCTCGCGGAAGGAGGAACAACCGGTAAAACCGTCACGATCATCCACTCGGGTCGTGAGTATTTCGGATCCATTCCCAGGGCGCTGCAATCTGCGTCGCTAATTTGTCTAAAGATATGCAGCACTTCTTCCGCCAACAAATACTTTTTTTCTTGTGGAACCTTTCCGTAGGATTCCTTCCATTCGGCCGTCAAATCGAGACCCGATTTTCTAATTACAGGTTGATGATTTCCACATCCACCATCCGCGTGACATATTGTTTGTTCTTTGCACATACCGTACACTACTTCTAAGCGTTTCTTGGAATCGTCTGTAGTTATCTTCTGAGCGTGTTCATAGTGGTTTTGTTTCTTTGTGTTCACTAACAATTTACTGCAATTAAAGCAGACGCAGCGTAAAACTTTCATGACATTGTTAATCATGCCAACGTGAAAGATAGGTTTGGCCAATTCGATGTGACCAAAGTGACCGGGGCAAGTGTCCCGGTCGCCTTCGCATGTTTGACATGGTAAAGTGCTGTCAAACGCTCCCATCCTCGGATCCATCAAGCCGCCCACTTTTGGAAGACTTCCTTCCATAATTTCTACATGATTTATACCTTCTGGGACGACAGACATGCTACGAATATCTTCCGGACTAAAAATACCAAATTGCACATTCTTTACAGTTTTGAAAGCAGATTTGTTTTCGATTAATGCCATTGTTAATACCGTAATTTACTTTTACTTAACGCGCGAAAAATTAGCCAAACTGTTACATCTACTATACTCATAGGGCGATGTCCTATATAAGCAAATTGATCTGCTGATACGTTGATACGATGATACGATGATCCGTTGATACGATTATACCTTGATACGATGATTCGTTGATACGATTATACCTTGATACGATGATCCGTTGATACGATGATCCGTTGATACGATTATACCATGATACGATTGTCCGTTGATCCAATTATTCTTTGAACGTGGCTTACTGGTCTAACTGCCGCAGGGATTAACGGCCAGAATAAAGTGAAGATAAGGTATTGTCCCAAGGATATGATTTACTAGTTTTACTTTGATGTGAAAAAAACAAGTTTTTATTTATTTTAACCATAGCAGTGGCTTGATGTGATTAGTGAAGTTAAGTTGTAAATAAAAGAGAAAGAGAGGATTGGTCCACCTCAAAAAATGGACCGCACATTACAGAGAAGTAAAGTTTCGAATGGAATGGAAAAGTTTGATTGTTATTACTTATATAGTAAATGATAATTACCAACCGCAAAAAATGTAATTGGTGCAGATTATCGGATTATCTGATGTTACATTATAAATATTATGTCGACCAAAAATAACTAGCAACAACAACTTTTCACACCAGAAAGGTAGCTGTATAGAAGCCTAGTTATGTTTTATTATTAAATGGTTATTGAACAATTAAGCATCGGTGTTTGTTTATTAACCCTTTTGGCGCCCCGAGCATTTAGTATCAGCAGCAAGAGAATACCGAACCCCGAACACTCGAATTACATCAGAGTAACCCTCGCTCTACGACTAAGGCATAAAAAAACCCAGAGCTAGCCGACCTGTTCAACATCTACGGATATCAAAGTGGACTTGTAACAACTAACGAGGAAGTGGTTATCCTTAGGTAAATTATTTAAGTAAAGTGGTTACAGGGTAGAACCTGCCTTAATTTTTTGTTGGTAATAAATTTTTTCATTTATAAATAACATGAAAACACACGAAACAGACAGAAATAGACAAACGGACTACACTCATGAAAAAAAAATGTAATATAGTTTTAGAACTTACTGTCATTTGAAACGATCTATAGATAGAACACATCTTAAGCAATATTAATTTTGTTGATCTATTTATTTGATCTGTTGATCTATTGATCCATTGAGTGTTTTTATAGCGTTACGCAAAAAACCGACACCGACATTTTAATGCGTTGATCCGGTAAGCGGTTGATCCGTAGATCTGTTTATTCGCCAATCAGGCGAAGGGAGGTGGGGTTAGACATATAATTCACCAATTCACCAAGGAGTTGATCGTATCGATGTCAAAAATATTCGTTCAAAGAATTTAATTCCAATTTGCATTATTATTATATAGTATTTTAGTTGGCAATGATCACCAACTTAAAAAAACAGATTATCCGTTAATTTAGAGCTCTATACAAAGTATACACCGAGAAAAAAAATTAAGTAGGAATTTGTCTTGCAACAATTTGAAATAATTTCTCTTCACAGAGAAAAAATTGTTTTGATTTGAAGTATTTTTTACTTCAAATTGAAGTGAAAATTCGTCTCGCATCAATTTGATGTCAATTTTACAAGAAGTGAAGTAAATTTGACAACAATTAATGTAATAATTATTTCAAATTGTTGCAAGACAAATTCCTACATAATTTTTTTCTCGGTGTGTGTAGAAGCGATATAATCAAAGTATAGAATCTTATCAACGTATCATCGGATTAGCGGATCAACGGATCAACGTATCAGCGGATCAACGTATCAACGTATCAGCGGATCAACGGATTAAAAGTTATATAAGTGAACGTCGATAATACAAACGGTATAATTATTAAATCTTCAAGCTTATTATTTATATAATACTAGGGGGGCTCCGCCCCCCTGGCCGCCTTTGGCGGCCCAACCCCCTTGGGCCGCTTCGCGTCCCAATATTCCCTGCCGATTTACGGTTGAGCCACCCCCATTTCGCCACCTCGTAATTCCATATAAATGAGAAATCTTGCTAGTTATAAAACTTCTTTCCATACGACATTTGTTATGTCGCTTGTACTTTGAATTTGTATTCCATCCTTTGCTCGACATCTTGATAATGCTACATATTTATCGTCGCTATCAAAACGTAAAGGCGTATCTCGATTTTCCTCACTTTACAGGAGAGCGAAATAAAGAAAAGTATTACCGTTCTTATTTTCTTCATAACTCAAATACTATTGAATATATCGTATTTCTTTTTACACAGTTATTGATAACAATATTCATAATCATTTCTAATATTTCAAACTGTGATTGGCTTTATTATTAATGTTACTTTTTAGCGTTTATTTGAGATCGGCCTGGAACTTATTTTGGCTATAAAATGCAAACGGTGCATAATCGAGATGTGCCTTTTCGTCACATCACCGAGATCATTATTCAGCAAGTAATGGCATATATAACTCATTTTTGACATAACTGTTCATGACTAAACAAAGGCCTATCGATATTTATACCAAATTTGTCAAACCTCTGCCGTTGACATTTATTTATAATTTATTATAGCGAATGCCAACACTATCGGAAATGGTCGCCTATGTATGTAGTACAAATGGTAATCTGCTTGCAGATGTATCGCCAGTATCCAATTTGGATAATATTCCAAAAAATAGCATCACAATTTGAACATTTCTCGGCATCATGAGGAGTTACTGATTCCAAAACAGTGACCAGATCTGTCGATGATCGCTGTAGCGCTCTTCTTTTTCTGCTTCTTTCAGTTGAAGTTGTTGCTGATGTTCTTGATGTTGAAGGTTCTTGTTTCTCTTGTAGTTGTTGCTGTCGAGTTCTGTATTCTCTCGAACGTTCAGTTGATATTTGTCATCTTGTTTTTTCTTTCTGTGTCACTTTCAGTATCTGAAAGTGATGGTTGTGGTCGCACTTCTTTGCTTGCTTTTATTCGATCTGTTCTTAGAATTAAGGAAGCTTCGCTAGTTATAACAGTCGAAACAAGGTGGAACTCGCTTTAGCGGCAGTTCTTAGGCTTCTATACAGCTACCTTTCTGGTGTGGAAAGTTGTTATTATCTGGTTAGTTTTGATCGCCATATAATGTAACATCACATAATCAGATAATCTGCACCAATTAAATTTTTTGCGGTTGGTAATTATCATTTACTATATAAGTAATAACAATCAAACTTTTCCATTCTATTCGAAACTTTACTTCTCTGTAATGTTTGGTCCTTTTTTGAGGTGGACCAATTCTCTCCTTTCTCTTTTATTTACAACTTAACTTCACTAACCACATCATTAAAAAATTATTTTTTCACATCAAAGTAAAATAAAATACAACTACTTTTCTGGTAGTTGTGGTAGTGTACTTTTCTGGTAGTGTAAAACTACCGTTATGAACGTCGACAATTGGTTCTACAACGTTACCTACTTCAAGAACAGCTGCGTTTTTACTTCGTGGATTTTGTCGGCGAATTGCATGACTACGTGAACGATGTAATATTTTCGAAGGGGTCATGTTGGCAATTTGCTTTCGTTTGCGATTTTGTTCAATTTGTTCTGACGTCATGTTGGCAATTTGATTTCTTTCGCGATGTTGAATAATTTGTTCTGACGTCATATTGGCAATTTGCTTTCGCTTTCGAAATTTGCGTAATTTCCGGTCCATTTTTTGAGGTGGATCCATCCTCTTCCTTCTCTTTTATTTACAACTTAACTTCACTATCCACATCAAGCCACTGCTGTGGTTAAAATAAAATAATAAATAATTAGTGCAGATTATCTGATTATGTGATGTTACATTATATGGCGACCAAAAATAACCAGATAATAACAACTTTCCACACCAGAAAGGTAGCTGTATAGAAGCCTAAGAACTGCCGCTAAAGCGAGTTCCACCTTGTTTCAATAAATTGCAATATTTTAGCCAATTTCCACGGTCTACACGTATGGCTGCGGTATCTTTGAGTGGGGCCGAAAGCCGAACAACCACGGTCTACACGTAGGGTTGCGATTTCCCTGAAGCCGAACAACCACGGTGTATACTTCTTTTTACACCAGAAAGGTAGCTGTATTATAGAAGCCTAGGATCTGCCGCAAAAAGCGAGATCCACCTTGTTTTTTATGTTGCATGTTTTTCACCATAAAAATTGTTACCAACCTAATTGTTAGATCAATCCTAAAGGCGAGTTAACACTTTGAATCTAGTGGTTAACACCTTAAGTGCACATTACACGGGGCCTTCGGCTGCAGCAATTTCTGTGCAGAATGGTATACGCAAAGCGCAATACTATGAACTCGTCTCTACGCAGAAATTGCATGCAGCCGAACGCCCCGTGTAATGTGCACTTTATGTCAACTTCTTTTAAATTTGTGGTGAATTATTAGAGTCCCCGCAGACTTGCCATCGGCCGATAGTTTAATCGGTTTCTTAATCAGTATGAAGTGTATGTAAGTGTCGGCCGATACCGAATCGTTATAATTTGCGCACTTGCATACAGCTTCATACTGATTAAGAAACCGACTAAACTATCGGCCGATAGAAAGTCTGCAGTCTGCGGGGACTCTACACAATTCTAGGTTGAGCAACAGTTCATTACACTTTCTGGATATTTTGTGAAGAAATTGAACTATTGCTCAGCATAGAATTTCGTGAAAGTTGTAACCGATTTATATTTGAGTTACATTAAAAATATTTTATTTGAGACCTTAAAATTATGTCACCTTGTCCGCGGCTGCTTATTCAATATATTCGCAGCTGGCCAAGTCGGCAAACCGAACTTGGTCGTTCCCCTATCCGCAACCCGGTATGGACGCGCCACGTAGCTGGTGAGGCACCAGTATGTACATGCACCTCAAAACAGGTACGCGCACATACTGGGTCGTGGTTGCCCAACAAACATTTTAGCTGTAAATCGGCTATTTAGCAGCTAAATTGTTTGTTGGGATTGTGCTAAGATCATAGACCTTAGCAGCTGGTAATCATTTCTATCACCGTGTAGCTCAGAAAAACCCTCTACAAGTCTTCCAAGCATAGCGGATGATAAAAAGATTGTTGGTTACTTATGGCATTTCTTAATTTCCATGCGTCATCGTCGTCGTCGAAGTATTCAACAAATTGTTCGTTACACACTTTGCAATATGTTATTGGGGCACTAGGGTCCGCAATAGCACACGGAACAACTTCTTGATCTTCGTCGTCTACATCCATTTCGATCTGAAATCCAGCCTCCACCGCTTTTTCCCATTCTTCCTTGGGTAAACTCCAAGCTCTCAGCATACCTTGCTGTTTCTTGGTGCGCTGTTGTCGATAATGCTCGTCCAAATGGCGACGATATTGAATAACTTCGCCATGTGGAAAAGACATATCACAAAATAGGCATCGTTTACTCTTTGCAGAAGAATGCGATTTTACTGGAGTGTCGAAAACTGGCGTTTTCTGCTCCACTAATTGATCGCTTTTAGGTTTCGCGGTGAAGAGGATCAGAACTTCGTCGACCAATTTCTTGGTTATTTCGCCCATTTGCGTCGGAAGAGGAACCAGACCACGGCTGACAAGTTTTCCATATAGTTCGTGCACGTTCACTGGAGAGGTATTCTGGCATACGTCCGTGACTTTGGCCGATGGTAAAATTTGGTCGTGTGCCACAACCTTCGGGTGCATCTTGTCAACATTGACTGTTGAGGCGATGTTCGAAGGCGTATCCACACGCCTAATTTTGTGGATTTTAGAATCAACTTTGTCATCCAATGGTCTTTTCCTCCCCCTTTCGCAATGTCGTGGAGATTCTGTTTGACCGGTAGCTTGCAATGCACGGATGTGTGAATCTATGATTGCTAATTTATCCGGTGCAAACAGTTTGCTCCACGTGTTACGTAATTTGATCATGCTTACACGCATTTCTGCATTAGCACGATCAAATGACAGAGAAAAATAAATGTCTATGTAACGCGAAAAATGCGTAACGTATTCTCGTCCAACATTTTTCATGATGGAGTCCATCAAATACAATAGACTTAAGCTAGTGTTACCCGAAGCCGTAGAAATGCGAACTTCGATAACCTGAACGATGTCTACTGCAAACGAAATATACTGCTCTGCTAATTTCGTCAAAAAATCTATATGTCGTTTGCTGATAGACGTTAGTTCGTTTAGTTTAGATGAGTACATCGTGATAATTTCGGATTTATTTTCCATAATGGTCAATAATACGCGATATGATAAAATTTGTAATAGAATAAATAGTAGATGATATAAAAATAAAATATTATATTACCTATATAAACTTTCGGATCAACGTATCATCGGATCAACGTATCAACGTATCAACGTATCAACGTATCAACGTATCAACGTATCAACGTATCAACGTATCAACGTATCAACGTATCAACGTATCAACGTATCAACGTATCAACGTATCAACGTATCAACGTATCAACGTATCAACGTATCAACGTATCAACGTATCAACGTATCAACGTATCAACGTATCATCGTATCAACGTATCAACGTATCAACGTATCAACGTATTAACGTATCAACGTATCAACGTATCATCGAATCAACGTATCAACGTATCATCGGATCAACGTATCATCTGATCAACGTATCACCGGATCAACGTATCATCGGATCAACGTATGGTGGCGGCACGAAACGTCCAACCGCAAAATTGACATTTTCCTATTGAAATTCGGAAAGATAAAAGTTTAAATAGTATACCAAAAAAATGAAAGTGCAATATTTCAAACATGAAATCTGGCAATACTGATGCCGAATTGTAAGCCAGTGTGTGAATGACCCTGGACTGGGTAATCACGCTAAAAAAATTTGTGAAAAAGAGTGCCTTTACCGGACAGGCAAGCTAAACATTTGTAAAAAGTTGCTTTTGAGCCTTCATTGTATAAGGCGTGATAAAATTTTGTAAGGAAATTAATTAAAAATAAAGAATAAATTTATTTTGTGGAAGTGATTTCGTTTGTTATGAAATTAAAAGTCAAGCTAGTGATCATTGGATAAATTTGAGGAAGTATAGGAAGATTATTGACTTGAAGCCAAAGATAGGAAAATATTAAGTATTTGTATCTAAAACTAACACGCAGCTCTTGAACCTGAATTGGATGAACTTGTACGTTACGGTAAAAGATTAAGAAAAATATGTTATTATGTTATTAATAATAAATACAGCTACCTTTCTGGTGTGGAAAGTTGTTATTATCTGGTTATTTTTGGTCGCCATATAATGTAACATCACATAATCAGATAATCTGCACTAATTATTTATTATTTTATTTTAACAACAGCAGTGGCTTGATGTGGATAGTGAAGTTAATAAAAGAGAAGGAAGAGGATGGATCCACCTCAAAAAATGGACCGGAAATTACGCGAATTTCGAAAGCGAAAGCAAATTGCCAACATGACCCCTTCGCAAATATTACATCGTTCACGTAGTCATGCAATTCGCCGACAAAATCCACGAAGTAAAAACGCAGCTGTTCTTGAAGTAGGTAACGTTGTAGAACCAATTGTCGACGTTCATAACGGTAGTTTTACACTACCAGAAAAGTACACTACCACAACTACCAGAAAAGTAGTTGTATTTTATTTTACTTTGATGTGAAAAAATAATTTTTTAATGATGTGGTTAGTGAAGTTAAGTTGTAAATAAAAGAGAAAGGAGAGAATTGGTCCACCTCAAAAAAGGACCAAACATTACAGAGAAGTAAAGTTTCGAATAGAATGGAAAAGTTTGATTGTTATTACTTATATAGTAAATGATAATTACCAACCGCAAAAAATTTAATTGGTGCAGATTATCTGATTATGTGATGTTACATTATATGGCGATCAAAACTAACCAGATAATAACAACTTTCCACACCAGAAAGGTAGCTGTATAGAAGCCTAAGAACTGCCGCTAAAGCGAGTTCCACCTTGTTTATATCTGTGGTAATTCTGATAATCTGAATTTTTAATACCTACCAAGCTAAAAAATATTCTAGTATAGTATAAGTAAAATTTAGTGACAATAAGAGATTTCGATTATCAGATTAGTATCTTTATTATCGGATAAAAAATTATTTTTTCACATAAAAGCAAAAGAATAGCATTTTAAGTTCAAATATAAATCTCAGAATATTTCATTTCTTAAATCTGTTGTATAGAAGCCTAGGAACCGCTGCTAAAGCAAGTTCCAACTTGTTTCTTTTTCTGTTCGGCAGCAATCAGTTTCTCCACTCTTTTTCTGTTTCTTATACGTTTTGCCGCCACTTTTTTTTTCGCAATATTTAAATCAATTTTACGCATTCCATTGCTGCTAAACTCACGAAGTGCCTCCTTTAACGAATTAATAGTAGCTCGTTTGAATTCTTCTCTGACTTCAAAATCTTCGTATTTTCCGAACTATAAGTCCCTCTTTAGCGCCTGTTCCACATCCTTTATTAATTCACCTGAAAACATTTTTCGTTGACGTTCAACACTTATTATTTCGTTATAATGTAATTCTGCTTATATAGTAATTTTGAGTAGGATAATCGGATTAACTTATCCGATGATACGTTGATCCGATGATGCGTTGATACGATGATACGTTCATCCGATGATACGTTGATCCGATGATACGTTGATCCGATGATACGTTGATGTTCGGTTTGCTTCGGGTATTTCCGTGGGACAGACAGAAGGACTTGGCCTTTTATAATAAGAGATTTGGTATGCATTGAAAAAAACAGATCAACATATCAACGGATCAACGTATTTAAATTTCCTATATAGGTGAAAAATTATGTAAATAAAATACGTATAACTTATATTTGGTCTGCATTGAAAAAACATGCGGACGGACACGAAGCCAGACCATAAGGCTTCTTTCTATACCTTGTATAGAAGCCTAAAAGTAGCGCACTGGCTACCCAGTTCATAGACCTCTATACACACAGAGTATTTCCAATACGATTTGAAACGCTCTGTATGATTTTGAATTATGCGGACGGACAGACAGACAGACAGACAGACGGACACGGAGCCAGATCATAAGGCTTCTTGCTATACTTTGTATAGAAGCCTAAAAGGGAGGAAAAATTGGCTGCTGCCTACATGAAGAAGAAACAGAAAGAAGAACAGGAATTGGCAATATCGCTGCGTGCTTTCGAAAATTCCTTATTAGAAGACGAATAATAGTTCATATTACAATATCTTAATATATAAAATGCCAGCTCTCTCCTGCGGCGTGTCAAAACCTAATCTCATTGGTCCAAATTTGATACCAACATAAGCACTAATCGAAGTTATGGAAGGGGAAGGATCTGAACGGAACGAAAAGAAGAAAGAAAAATCGAGGAGATAGAAAATAACGGTTATTAATGATTAACTTAAATCCTGATTAACGGATTAACGTTAATACGTTAATCCGTTAATATTTAATAAAAATACTATATAATCCAAATGATTTATTATGACTTAAATGTGTTGAACGTGAACTAAAAATGTCTTTACAAAAAATGGCTTTGCGAGAATTAAATAAGGTTGTGGAAGGGGCGCTAAACAGGGCTTTATCGTTCGCTAAATATGAAGATTTAACATGGAACCTGTTTTTCGGTACCAAACCATTTATCATAGTTTTCCTCGAGATTTAGGGGTGCCGCGGGAGTGGCGCCTATCTCGTTTCTTCTTCTTTTTACCGTTTTCCGAAGTGCTGCGTAGTTGTGTAACCGTGTATTACACGTAGTTGTGTTACACGGGGGATAATCCCTTAATTTTTGTGTTGGTAATAAAAAATTTACTATATAAGCAAATTTGCTTTTTGCGATCGGTTTCGGATTTAAATTTTTGGTAATGAAAATTTTGTTATTGAAAATTCATTATTGTGAATGGGAAGATGTTATTCGATAATCTACTCTATTCAAATTATAAACTATAAATTTGAATTATACATGTGGTGCCAATTTTTGGTATCAATTTTTGGTGTCGGTTTTTGCTGTCGGTTTTTGGTGTCGGTTTTTTGGTGTCGATTTTTGCGAGGTAACGACCGTGAAAACATGTTCCATGTTAAAAAACTCAATGGATCAATAGATCAACGGATCAAATAAAGAGATCAACAATATATAGGTAAACCACTCAGTTATGTATATTTCAGCAACCTTCTTCACATATCTACTCATTTTCAGAGTGTTTCCCAACACAATTTGGAGCGCACTGGCTACCCAGTTCTTAGACCTCTATACACACAGAGTATTTCCAACACGATTTGAAACGCTCTGTATGATTTTGAATTATGCGGACGGACAGACAGACGGACGGACGGACAGACACGGAGCCAGATCATAAGGCTTCTTGCTATACTTTGTATAGAAGCCTAAAACAGATATAAGTCTATATAAGACAGCTATTTCCAAAATAATAGCGCACTGGGTACCCAGTTCTTAGACCTCTATACACACTGAGTATATTCAACACGATTTGAAACACTCTGTATGATTTTGAATTATGCGGACGGACGGACAGACAGACGGACGGACGGACAGACGGACGGACAGACACTGAGCCAGATCATAAGGCTTCTTGCTATACTTTGTATAGAAGCCTAAAAGGTAAAAACCTTTTTTGGCTAAAGGTAACTTTTAAATGAGTCCTCATCTCTATTCTAAACTCTGTATTAACCATCAGGATCTAATTAAATTTTGTGATGTGATCAGTTGAAGGGTAGCGATTAGATGTTAACTCTCGAACGGCTATCGAATTTAAAGGTAGAATGGTAGTCAGTTTTTGACAATAGTTTTAAATTATTTTTTACTTCAATTACTTTTATAGTACTTAATTCTCCAGATGGTGATCGCGATAGTACACGAGGACTGGGAAATCGAGTATTCGAATACACGATTCTAGGTAATTTGTTCGACAGCGTTGTGTGCGACAGAAATTTGTTTGAAAATGCCCTGTCGATTAAATGTTCAGTCGTACAAATGCTGAGTTGGACGAATTTCTCTCGCACAAATTACCAACTACGGCATATTCAAACATTCGAATATCCCACTAATATTTAAGTGTTTTACTAGGTTTAAGATGATAATTTCATTATTAATAATTAATTTTAATATTATTAATAATAATTATTAATTTAACACAAGCGGCCTGCCGGTGTCGCAAGTAAACAGTCGACTAGTCCAGACGTGTTTTTGTTTTTCCAAGCAAAAATGTAATCAGTGACATTTACAGCCGTATTCACCAAGCTCTGTTAAGTTGCTAACAGAGAGTCAAGTCAATAACAGTCTGTTAATGTGATATATTTGTATTCACCAATGACTTTTAGCAGTTACCAGTCTGTCAAGTCGTCTGATAAGTTAACAGAGCAATATTGGGCTGTCAACATAGGTAACAGACTGATAAGTAATATATTTATGTGTCAATATTGTAGGTTATAATTATTATTGACATTTGTTTTTGGTATGTATTTAAGGTTAACTTTTTTCCGCGAAATCAGTTAAAGCTAGTTTTACACGGTTTTACCAACAAAAATTCTAGTTACTTTTAGGCTTCTATACAAAGTATAACAAGAAGCCTTATGATCTGGCTCCGTGTCTGTCCGTCCGTCCGTCCTCATAATTCAAAATCATACAGAGCGTTTCAAATCGTGTTGGAAATACTCTGTGTGCATAGAGGTCTAAGAACTGGGTAGCCAGTGCGCTACTTTTAGGCTTCTATACAAAGTATAACAAGAAGCCTTATTTAGGCTTCTATACCAGGTATAGAAAGAAGCCTTATGGTCTGGCTTCGTGTCCGTCCGCATGTTTCAGAGCCAATCATAACGTTGATCAACTGATACGTTGTTATATTTTAAACTAGCTGATAGCCCGTCCGAGGACGGGTAGCTAGAAGGACGGGCAGGCAGCCAAGGTCATATGGCTTTTGGATTGCACTGATAGCTTTCCTTAATCTTCATTCAACTTAAGTTACCTTGGCTGCCTGCCCGTCCTTCTAGCTACCCGTCCTCGGACGGGCTATCAGCTAGTTTCGCTATAATGTAATTCTGATTATATAGTAATTTTGAGTAGGATAATCGGATTAACTGATCCGATGATACGTTGATCCGATGATACGTTGATCCGATGATACGTTGACACGATGATACGTTGATACGATGATACGTTCATCCGATTGGTTATGAAATTATCCGTTATGCGTTCGGTTCGGTTCGGTTTGCTTCGGGTATTTGCATTGTCTACGGGATTTCGAGGATAGATACGGATATCACGTTCAAATGGAGGTTCGCCGTCATCATTTACGAACACCATTGCAATTTCATTGGACGTTGGAGCATTGTAACGTCTTTGATCAGACTGCCGATCGCGCCGCATCACCATATTGACGACCGGAACTGGTTGTCCTTCTTCTTCGGCTCGTACACGCTCTTGTTGCTCAATTTCTCTCATCAGGCAATATGAAGCTGCGATACGATTGTTGACGCGGAAGAAACGATCGATTTTCTCAATCACTTCAGGTAGACAACCTCTATTCTCAGGCAGATTTACTCGTTCATTGACCGCTTCTGTCGTGTCCATTACATACAGTTGTGCAAACTTTCTTGTTTGTCCTTCAGGTGGATACAGGTTTGTGGTTCTGTGGTACGTCTGTCTATGAATTTTGATAACGTATGGTCCGTTACCCGGCATTGAAACAATCTCTGCTCCCATTGAAGCGAAAGAAACCGAGGAATTGTAAGAGCGGATGTGCTGATGAAAGTTCTTGTAGTAAGGATTATCTGAATCTGAAAGCATAGAGCGAAGAAATTCGGGATATAACAATAGATTCCCATGTTGATCGAGCGGTTGCGGAATCTTCACTTTTCCTTTATGACAGCAGTTGTTAAATTGTTTATCAACTGGACGCTCCTTGGCAAAATTCTTGGAGCCGCAGAACTGACAGATGGAATTCATTTCTCCACAATCGTGTCGAGTAACGTGAGATTCATCAAATCTCAATGCTCTTATTTGGAGTTGAATTGCTTGACTTTGGTATCGATTTTCTTTCTGTCGATGTATCGCATGGGACCGAGCGTCAGCAGCTTGCCGCGCTTGAGTTTCTTCTAAAGTTTCACGTTGTTGACGTATCGAATGGGACCGAGCGTCAGCAGCTTGCCGCGCTTGAGTTTCTTCTAAAGTTTCACGTTGTTGACGTATCGCATGGGACCGAGCGTCAGCAGCTTGCCGCGCTTGAGTTTGTTCCAAAGTTTCACGTTGTCGACGTATCGCATGAGACCGAGCGTCAGCTTGTCGCTGTGATCGAAGCTGTTCTTCTGTGTTATTAGCTCTTGTACGTGCTTTTCTCTCACGATTCAATCGCCGTCGCTTTGCAGCAGGACTTTCAAAATTTTCATTATCCATTATGGAAGTTCACATAATGCTTTTTTGGAAATAGCTGTCCTATATAGACAAAATGATACGATGATACGTTGATCCGATGATACGTTGATACGATGATACGTTGATACGATGATACGTTGATCCGATGATACGTTGATACGGTGTGCGTTCGGTTCGGTTCGGTTTGCTTCGGGTATTTCCGTGGGACAGACAGAAAGAAAGAAAGAAAGAAAGACTTGGCCTTTTAGGCTTCTATACAAAGTATAGCAAGAAGCCTTATGATCTGGCTCCGTGTCTGTCTGTCCGTCCGCATAATTCAAAATCATACAGAGCGTTTCAAATTGTTTTGGAAATACTCTGTGTGTATAGAGGTCTAAGAACTGGGTAGCCAGTACGCTACTTTTAGGCTTCTATACAAGGTATAGAAAGAAGCCTTATGGTCTGGCTTCGTGTCCGTCCGCATGTTTCAGAGCCAATCATAACGTTGATCAACAAACTGATACGTTGTTATATTTTAAATACTTCGTCTATATGGTATTGCGTTAATCTGTTAATCCGTTGCTTCGATTCGCTAATGCAATTTATAAATACGCAAATGTTCGAAAGAAATTTACTAAGTTAAAGATATTTTCGAAGAGGTCTCCCTATATAAACTACTTGTTTTACTTTGATGTGAAAAAATAATTTTTTATTGATGTGGTTAGTGAAGTTAAGTTATAAATAAAAGAGAAAGGAGAGGATTGGTCCACCTCAAAAAAAGGACCATACATTACAGAGAAGTAAAATTTCTAATAGAATGGAAAAGTTTGATTGTTATTACTTATATAGTAAATGATAATTACCAATCGCAAAAAATTTAATTGGTGCAGATTATCTGATTATTTCTTATAGGTATCTGAAAAAATAATTTTTATCCGATAATAAAGATACTAATCTGAAAATCTAAATGTTTTGTCACTAAAATTTACTTATATAGAATATTTTTTAAGTTGGTAACCCTCGGTTCCGAATTATTTTACTTTGATGTGAAAAAAAACAAGTTTTTATTTATTTTAACCATAGCAGTGGCTTGATGTGATTAGTGAAGTTAAGTTGTAAATAAAAGAGAAAGAGAGGATTGGTCCACCTCAAAAAATGGACCGCACATTACAGAGAAGTAAAGTTTCGAATGGAATGGAAAAGTTTGATTGTTATTAGTTATATAGTAAATGATAATTACCAACCGCAAAAAATGTAATTGGTGCAGATTATCGGATTATCTAATGTTACATTATAAATATTATGTCGACCAAAAATAACTAGCAACAACAACTTTTCACACCAGAAAGGTAGCTGTATAGAAGCCTAGTTTATAAAGATAATAAAAACGGCATAACGTACAAGATGAATATTAAACAAGGTGGAACTCGCTTTAGCGGCAGTTCTTAGGCTTCTATACAGCTACCTTTCTGGTGTGGAAAGTTGTTATTATCTGGTTAGTTTTGATCGCCATATAATGTAACATCACATAATCAGATAATCTGCACCAATTAAATTTTTTGCGGTTGGTAATTATCATTTACTATATAAGTAATAACAATCAAACTTTTCCATTCTATTCGAAACTTTACTTCTCTGTAATGTTTGGTCCTTTTTTGAGGTGGACCAATCCTCTCCTTTCTCTTTTATTTACAACTTAACTTCACTAACCACATCATTAAAAAATTATTTTTTCACATCAAAGTAAAATAAAATACAACTACTTTTCTGGTAGTTGTGGTAGTGTACTTTTCTGGTAGTGTAAAACTACCGTTATGAACGTCGACATTTGGTTCTACAACGTTACCTACTTCATGAACAGCTGCGTTTTTACTTCGTGGATTTTGTCGGCGAATTGCATGACTACGTGAACGATGTAATATTTGCGAAGGGGTCATGTTGGCAATTTGCTTTCGCTTTCGAAATTCGCGTAATTTCCGGTCCATTTTTTGAGGTGGATCCATCCTCTTCCTTCTCTTTTATTAACTTCACTATCCACATCAAGCCACTGCTGTTGTTAAAATAAAATAATAAATAATTAGTGCAGATTATCTGATTATGTGATGTTACATTATATGGCGACCAAAAATAACCAGATAATAACAACTTTCCACACCAGAAAGGTAGCTGTATAGAAGCCTAAGAACTGCCGCTAAAGCGAGTTCCACCTTGTTTGAGGTGGATCCATCCTCTTCCTTCTCTTTTATTTACAACTTAACTTCACTATCCACATCAAGCCACTGCTGTGGTTAAAATAAAATAATAAATAATTAGTGCAGATTATCTGATTATGTGATGTTACATTATATGGCGACCAAAAATAACCAGATAATAACAACTTTCCACACCAGAAAGGTAGCTGTATAGAAGCCTAAGAACTGCCGCTAAAGCGAGTTCCACCTTGTTTTAAATTTCTTTAGTAATTTAAATTACTGAGTAGTTTATTTTTAAACATAATAGCCGTAATTTATCTGTGTCTAACAGTAAATTCATCCATTGAGCCAGTGATCCGTTGATCCCACTCAGTGCAGTCTTTAATCCGCACAACCTAAACAATTACATCAATATACTAGTATTTGCATCGTCTCAGCTGATGAATTGAGGTTATAGATTACTGATTAACGATTCAATTTAAGGTTACATACAAATTCTTAGATGACTATGACTTTGCATCGTGATTATGAATCACCAATTTGTTTATGTACTATATTTTCTCTCTTGACCTTTTCTTAGTGTTTTTAGTATTTTGATCTGTTGATCTATATTAATAAAAAAAATTTCTTACAGAATAGTTAACGATATTCTTGGTGATTTATGCCATCATTACGCCAATAATGTTTACGTAAATTAATTCTGAACTTAATTCAAACCTGAGAGCAAAATTCTTGGACCTGTATGAGGTATTACAAAATATGTATATTTCTTTTGGAAAAACCTGGAATGCACTCATAATTGTAATGAAGTGAAAATAAATGAAAATTTTTTTGTCATTTTTTGTGATTAGCTAGTTTTTACTATAATTATCGTAAAATAATATAAAGAAGTAGAAATCAAATTTTTCAGGACAATTTTGTTAAAAATTAAAAACCGAAGAATTTGAGGGGGAGATGGCACAAATTTATCCATTACCGTTTACGCTACAATAACTAAGCGAGCTAGCGAAAAACTAAGTACAAAAATCAGCATTATTCTTGGATCAGTACTTTCCGAGATATTAAAAATTTAGGCAAAAAATATATGGAGTTGATAATAATTAGTGTTAAATTTTATTTCGCCAATTAAAAATTAAATTAAAGGTATAAAAATAATTTTTGAAATTATATTGTGGTGTCCTAACCCGCCATAATTTCATGTTCACGTTGTTTCCACCAATCTTAAATAAAATAGGCGCATTGACGAAAATCACGATTACATCTTAAAGTTGGCGTTTCGAGAGAACATTTTATACGGATTTTTACGCTACCTCGCTTAGTTTTTGCAGTGTAAATTATAATTAGCAAAACATGAAGCATTTTTTCCTTAAGTGTTACGGTTTTTAATTTTTTAACAAAATTGTCGGATATTCGGAATCCCGAATAATTTGATTTCTACTTCTCTATAAAGTCCATAGGGGTAAAATAATGCGTTACCCAAACAGAAAAAAAGGACTACCAAATTTTTTGACACCGAGTATGAAAGGGCAAAGGTAAGTGAGCTTTGCACATTTCATTGGATGCACACGTTATGGTTGACGTAACCGGAGAAACCGATTGTTAAAAACTGACTACCAAAGAATTGCTTGCCAAAAAGACACCAATAATTATAATCAGGAGGTATTTACCATGTAGATCGCACAAGGATTGGGATATTAACGAATTGATATTCAGAAAATGTTATATATATTATATCGTATGTTGTATGGTAACACATAATTGGCATTCTTTTAATTGTTTTGAATATTTGTTTTTAATCTTGACTTATGACGTATGTCAATGCAATTTTTCACTTTATCACACCTCATGAGCAATGTAAATTACCTTTACTTTCATTTTTATTGCGTATTATGTAAAACTAAAAATCAGGTTACTAAATCAGATTACCGAATTTACGAATCTGGTCAGTCGAATACGAAAAGTTGCATTATAAACCTTTAAATGAAAAACCTATAATTATGAATTTTTTTATTTACCAGACACAAAATTGCCTTTTTAATTACATAAGTTTTAAATTACTTACACTAATTCTTATTAGTGGTCAAAGTAGTCTAAAAAAGAAAATGAGAAAACAGAGAATTTACAACATTGACCACTATATAAAATTAAAAATTATTGCAAGCAATTTACCTTATTAATTGATATTGTTTAAACACCAACTTTCTCAATAAATTAAATTAAATAAAACATTACATAACAAAAAAAATTTTTTTGATGAGTAAAATTGAGCATAAGTTTTCACTCAAAAAAGTTAAAACTATACGGATTGTAAAAATTGTCGTTGCTTAAACCTTTCAAGTGTTCGTCTTCTAAATCTTTCAAAAAGCTATTATGCGCCTGAAGCTGTTTGTTAGTAAACGCCGGTTGAATAATATCTTTAGCCGGAGTAAACAACTTGGTGCCCAAACCAGCGTTCTTCACGTTGTAAAATCCTGGAAGTGTTTCATAAAACCGGTGGTAATCTGAAAAGGTCAAACTTAAAACAGGAACTAACACGGAAAATTTTACCTGATAGTGACGAATCGAATTTTGGATGGTAAAACTTTTGGTCGATGTAACTAACTCCTCCCAAGGGATGTCTCGTCGTATAGGAATAAACGACTCCCACGAAGAGAAACAACAACTGAAACGAAAGTGATAATTAAATTTTAATTATAAAAATTAGACTCACCAAAACACGCATGTTTGACGAATCGGTGTTAACAAATTAAATGATCAAGAAAGTAGAAGCGATCCCTCCACTACTCAACAATCTCATTTTGAACCGGATTATCATATTTAGTAGGTATCTCATTGTTTCCTAGCATTTCTAAATAATTAAAAATTTTCAAGGTCTTAACAATAAAACTAAGATATAAGTCAAGGTTATGGTATAATTTTGTAGCGATTTATCGAAGTTTTGCAATCGGGAATCTGTGCAAAAAAGGAGCGTAGCAAAATCAAGGCGATTTCGTGAACTTAGGCGATAGTTTGATTAGACCATTTTGAAATGCTAAATTTCTCGTTACCGTACTTATCAATAGTGAAATCCAAGTAATTGATTAATAGATTTTCGTACAGATTGAATTGATTAATTTATTTTTACAGTTAGCCCCGAAACCAAGCCTAGATGCATACGTAATAGAACTGTGATCGAAATATTAATTCCACCTATGTATATTAGGTATCGCTTCATTAAAACCCGACAGCAACATTACTTAACGGTTAATTGGATAATAATTATGACTAAGTGTAATTTATTGGCTATTATAAAACTTTTTTATGGGATTGCGAAATTTTTATTGAAAAGCATTTAAGACTTGAAAGGCCTTCCCATTTTCTTGTTTCATTTTTTGCACAAGTAAACAGAGATGGACTGGTGCCAAAATTTAAGCTGCTTATGCTGCGACGACCAAGCGCACAGTGGAATGAAAAATTAAAAAAGGGGAAATAGCAGTGGTAGGGTCAACCCAACTGCAGTAAAGTAAATCACCCACTGGATCTACTACACTTACAATAACGGTCAATCCATTCACGTGTACGAAAGTATCAACGTGCGGAGGTTGTCAACAAGTATACCATAAAAAACACGTGAACTGGACAAGGACAGAGAAGACAAGATAGTGAAAAGGTCGAATGAAAGTTCTCCAGATAAACGTAAGCGATTATCGGACATGAGAGAGAGTAGAAGAGCGGAGAAAGGAGACGAAAGTGATAAAAGATAAAACGATTCGATCCGAATTGGAAGAATCGAGGAATATTATTGCAGAACAATGAGCGCTAGAAACTTTTTATCAGGAAGTGCTCTTGTTGCCAGAACAAAGTGAATTTAACGTAGCTGTTTTTCCGACCACCCCGAGGGTCAAAATTACCATTGACACATCTTCCGCATTCGTCCCTAGTAAAATTAGATCACTGGATTTGTGTCTATTGCAGTTTTACTATGCGTTTGTTTTACTTAAATTTAGTGTCATTTATCATATTTGTCAAAATTATGAAAATTAAAAAACCTTAGGTTTAAACAGTGTAGAAATCGGAGATTTATTATCTTTAAGCGTTTTGGGTGCAATTTATATACGTGAAAGCCACTTCTTGTTGAGCATACCGATAAAGAAAAGCAAAAATGGAGAGATGCTTAAAATGGGCCACCAAAAGCAGCCAGAACACCACCATATTTTTGATTGGATTTGCAGGATTTGTTGTAGGAGCAGATTTATTTTTTCACGACATTTGGGTACCTTACTGGAATAGAAGAGCAAAACGGAATATGTATGGCGAATATTCCTACGAATTTGGAAGAAGAAAATTTTATAACGACAATATTCGATAAGATTGTCTGTATTTATATTTATTTTGCAAAAATATCTATTGAAATATAACCACTTTAAACTGATTAATAATTTTTAGGGTTGGTGTCAAGGTAGAATTAATTATTACGTTATTAAAGTTGCCGATTATTTATTTACATTTTTGTTATAAAAAATATTATGAAAATTTATATTACAATTCAGGGGTTAAGTATTTAAATCAATAGTAGTTGTTGATACAATAACTAGAGTATAAAAACGCTAACTTAGCAAGGTTACGTTACAATCGATATAATTATTAATTAATTCAAAATGGATTTTTGAAACTATTCCATGTGTTTTCATAAACATTACCTGTATATGATGTACTAAAATATGGTCAATAAAATGAAATCCTAAAAGAATTCTGAAAACGGAACTTGACACCGTTAGAGAACCCAGAAACAGATATTACCAAAAAAATCACGGTTAATTAAATATTTAGTTCAAATTGTAATTAGTGAATCGTCGACATATCAATGAAATGAACTGCAATTAAAATCAATTTGTTTGAAGTGATTTTGTGGTATTTTAATCTATCATCTGTTAAGCGCTAAATTTGCTCTCCAAAATACCTCAAATCCAAAATACCATCAGAACTAAAATAACGGAGCGTTTTCTGGGCCAGGCCAGGCACTCGGAAAAAGCGGATTTTATATTAACCCCTCGAATAATTGTTTTCCAAGTTTCAGATAATCGGGGTTCTACTGTAGTTATGTTCACAGTTTGAAAACCTTTAACTTTAAATGTATACCTTGTTTGTATTGTTGACATTTTAAGGCGAGTTTATGCACGACGCCGTTAAGCTCTCGAAGGCGTCGAGAAACATCGACGTGATGGGGCAAATCAATCAATTCGACCTTTCAAAAAAATCAAGGCAGTGGCCATTTATTGTAGAAAGTGAAAAGCGCCACAGGCAATTTCTTGATAAATTTTCACATTCAAATGTGTTTACGTAATGATGCCAATTTTACACTAAAATAATTTTTATTTTATTCGAAATTTTAGACTTGTAGGGAAATGAATTCTTTGCAAACTGCGCCACAGGCGATCTTTTTTAGTGTTACCCAAAAATGTCAAGGTCAACATGTTCTTGAAGGCAATAGTTTTAAAATAAGGTCACTTTTTTCGGTTCAATAAAGCACCGTAAAAATAGTTAGGGGTCATCTTGCACCTGGCATACGTTTAATCAGTTTAATTTATTCAAACATGCTAATCCATTAATTAATTAAAAATGTAACAGTTTCACATCAATTTTAAAGCAGTAGCGTAACTTCAAATTTAAAATTTTTTTACTCCTACAGTGAAGTGGAATTCATAATATTTCGTATAATCGATCAGTTCAAATCACGATGAATTGACACGGGTTATGAGTATTCAGCGTTACCACGGTTATACATTTTATCGCGAGTTTGTATAGTACTAGTTGAATTTTTTACAAATTCGCCGAAAATTTACGAATTTCGCCCACTCGTAAATGTAACAAAATTCAATATAAATAATTTACAATTATTGTAAGCTTTCAGTTGTCATCAGGTCATCACTGTTTTCTTGAACTTATTGAACTTAATCCGTATATTATACGTTCTTACTTAACCCAAGCGCCGGCGGCCTTAGTATTTATAACGCGCATGATTTTTACACTCAAAAAACTACTTCGAGCTACTGAAGAATTTAAAGCAGCCTTTTCGATAAAATCTGTATAAAATTACGTTTATTGGGGTGCGGTTAGCCCAGTAGTAGAGCACTTGATTACCGAGGTAAAAATACCAAGTTCGTTTCCTTATAAAACTATGTAGCATAATTACCAACTAACTGCAAATAATTCCTAACTCAGCTAGCAACCGTGGGGTTTAAATGCCAAAACCGAATACTTATCATTTGTAGGCCCCCATACTCAACCTTATCGCTGAGCAAAGAAAAACGCAATGCTCAGCAGTGGATGTTATAATGTTGAAGAAAAAAATTACCTTTATTGCTGTAGTCCTTCGTCTTCGTTTCCTTGCCTATGCAATCGTTTCTCCACCACAGTCAAATCCAATTCATCACTTCCATAACATTTCAACGATTAGGAACGAAACTTCACAAAACTCGTGACCGATCTTTGAAAAGAAAAAAATAAACCCGTGTAGCATTTGAAAATTCTACAACAATAATTGGTTTTACCTGTATCAAACGGAAATTAGGTAAGTAGGTGATATTTCCTTGGTCCTGAAATTTTGATGATAAAATATACAATTAAGTTGAGCTTCATTCCACCTAGCAATCTGGAATCGCCAAAACCGAAAAATTGATATTTCACTTTGTCCCTTGGACTATAAATTTTGTACTCAAAAAACTTCTATCAAAAGCTTGAAAAATAATCTTATTTGCCTAAAATAGAATCAACTCTGATGATTGAAAACCTGTAAAAGAAATTTATTGAGAAAACTGAAAATGTAGCTCTTTTACAACAAAGAGTAATCAATTTGTACATTTATATTTCATTTCTTCTGGAATTTGTATAAATTTCAGAACGTAATTAAGGAAATTTTTCTTACCAAGCCAAAACACAATCTACATTTAAAGAAAAATGCAGTTTCCACTCTTTTCACTATAATTCACTGCTACATCACTGGAGAAAACATTTTTTACTAACCTTAATTGTTGATCAACCCTTGAAGTGGACCCTACCTGCAACAAACAAAAAAATTTAGGGGAATTTTCTTTTTTGGAAGGTTTGTTTTCGGTTAAGTTATGGGTTTTCAAATCAGCAATTACCTACCTTTATCACTGTAGTCCTTCCGCCTTCTCCTTGATTCCTTGATCCTTTCTCCACCAAATCCAATTCTCCCGTTTCCGTAACACTTAAACGATTATACGAATAAAAATTCTTTTTTTAAACACCGTGCACTACTTTTTTACACAGATTTAAAACAAAAATTATTCGCGGGTATTTAAAGCTTTCATCAAGCTTTTCCACAAAAAATCGTACTCGGCACAACACCTCCGACCGCGATAACGAATAAAATTAATTAGTTTCAGGATATTCGCGTGCGCGAATCTGCGATTAAAAAAATAAAATGAAGATTAGTACGATTAGGTCAAGATACAAAATCTTGCACTCAAAATGCTTGAAAAATATGATTGGCGGTAGTAGCTTGAAAGATTTAAATGGTGCAATGAATGTGAAACAATAAGCAATCATATCGAACTTCGAGAAAAAGCTGGAAGTTAACCACCTGAAAAGCACGATTACTGTTGGTTGCTGAAAATGTCAAAACGTTCTTCTTCATTCGTCCTGAAATATCATGAAATGAAAAAGTTACGCTATATGATATGAATAATTTCATATTTGTCTTCTTTTGCAAACAAATTTCTGTTATGGTAATTGAAAAAATGAGTACGAAGAAACCTGAAACAAAAAATCAATTAATATTTCATACTGCAAAATATGGAAAATCAGCAAATACAGAAAAAAATAGATGTTTTAAAATTACCTATACAAGGAATCAACAGATTGGATTTTCTTTGATCTAAATTTGGAATGGAAAAATTCCACTGATAAAACTGGAAAATGTGGTTCCTGAAAGTAAAAGATTTCTATTAGTATCTAGCTAGAATAGAAGAACAATTAAATCGAACTCACCTGAAACAGTGAATAACCCATAATAAGGTCCTGTGATGTAAAAATTACAGCGAATTTTCATTTGTGCAAAGTTGGATATGAAGAAAGTGCACTGAAAAATCTGAATAGCTAACTGAAATGGTTAAAATATAGCTACTAGGTTCCTATTCATTAATTCAAATTCAAATGTCCTGTTAGTGAAAAGATTAATGCTACATATCTTCTTCTTAATTTATGGTAAAGTTTATATCTAGCAATTTCTACATTTTCTTCTTGGACAGAGGCGTTGGCCCGGTAAACTGGGCTCAAGTGGCCATCCTGAATTTCTGGCGGGCACCCGGAACCGCTACAGCATTACTTTAAGTAAGTAATTTCTATCTAAAAAGTTAAAATTTGATTAATACCAGAAGAACAATAAAGAAATATAAAATATGAAACAAAAAATATTTCACCAAAAATAATAATTTCATGTGCCTTCTGTTGAAAACAAATAAACAGTTTTGATTTTATTTGTCCTGAATTTCGGATGAAAATATTCCGCTGAAAAGTCTGGTTCCTGAAAGTGAAATATTCCTATTAATCTATAGCTAAAATGGCGACATAAATGCATATCGTACTCACCTGAAATAAAGAATCAGTAGGAATTTTAGATGGCCTCAATTTGGGAAGAAAATATTTCGTTGAAAAAACTTGAAAATGAATCATCTGGAAAAGAAGGATTTCTAAATTGCTGAAAAGGTTCGAATTTCACTGCAATTCACTCAAATAAAATTTAAATTCACAATCAGCAATTAATTACTAGTCTTTAATTTTTCTTCCTGATTACAAAAGTTCAAAGACAAGAACTTTATACTGCAAAACCTCGAATCTACGTAGCTAAAAAAAATAATAGATAAAGTGCAACAAAACAGCGTTTTTGTGTTGTATTTCATTTGTTCTAAAGTTTCAGAACCCCAATATAATATGAAAAATATTTTCTTACCATAAAAACTACACCATACATTTAAAGAAAAATGTAATTTTTCCTTCCGATTTTCTACATCATTTCACTGCTACATCACTGAAGAAAATAGCATTATATCACTAACCTCAACTCAACTACCAAACCCACGAAGTGGAACCTACCTATAAAAAGTGAAAATTTTGTAAGTGCCAATTTTGTCGTGGAAATGATCAAACTTACCTTTAGCACTGTAGTCCTAACGCAATAATCGTCTTGCCTCCAATCGCCTCTTCACAAATCCATCCAACGACAGCTGGGTACACAACACAAATTCACACATTTTCAGTTTTTTAACGATTGCGAACGCATAATAATATTTTAAATGAACACTAAACACTACTTTTTCACTTAATAATTAAAGCAAATTTGATTCCCGGAAATTTAAAGCTTCTATCAAGCTTTTCCACAAAAATTCGTACGCGAATTTGTTCACCGAAATACTGTCCTGAAACAAGAAAATTCTTTTACTTTCTTAATATGGTGGAAAATTAATTTGTAGGTCGGTCAATTCTGGTTGGTTAAGTAGTGCAGTAAATTTTATTTTTTAAGTAATCAAATAAAAATTTTAACCAACTTACCGTTTTTTATTGTTCAGCGTCTTGATAAATTGGAGTTTCCACTTCAAATAAACAGTACCAAACCACCATTTCTTAATTGAAATTCCTCTATCCAACCTCTATTCGAGAAATAATTCGCCTGAAAGCGAAATCTTCATGAAAAACCTTAAAACCCAACTCTAGCCCAATCACAGAGAGCCCAAGTCAGGAACACATCCACAGGATTTATAATTTCTTTATAAATGAGCACCAAGTTCCTGGTTTAATTTGGGACTGAAAAATTGCACTCAAAAACCAGAAAATGAAATATTCCTTAGAGTAGGTAACTGAAAATTTAAGAAAGTTACATTTTAGTCACCTCTGAAAAAATTCGGTTGGAATTCTATTTGTTCTAAATTGAATTGTAAACATGGAAACCAGGAAATACAGTAAAGATGAGTACTTGTAAAATTACCTGAACAAAGTATCAACAGATTGGATTTTCTTTGTTCTAAATTTGGAATAGAAAAATTCCACTGTAAAAACTGCAAATGTGGTTCCTGATAATGAAAATTTGTTATAAGTACCTAGCTAGAAAAGCAATACAGTTGAGTCATACTCACCTGAAACAGTGAATAACCCATAATAAGGTCCTGGGATGTAAAAATTACAGAGAATTTTCATTTGTGCAAAGTTAGATAATATGAAGAAGGTGCACTAAAAACCCTGAATAGATAACTGAAACGGTCAAAATGGAGCTATGTTGCTACTCATTGCTTCAACTTCAAATGTCCTGAAATGTAGAATGGTCAAGATCTATCGTTAGCAATTTCTTCATTTTCTTCTTGGGCTGAGGCGTTGGCCCGGTAAACCGAGCTCAAGTGGCCATCCTGAACTTCTGGCGAGCACCCGTAACCGCTACATTACTTTAAGTAAGTAATATCTATCGAAAAAGTTGAAACTTGATTAATACCTGAAAAATAGTGAAGAAACTGAAATATGTAATGATAACTATTTCACCAAAAATAATAATTTCATTTGCCTTCGGATGAAAACAAATAAGCAGTTTTGATTTTATTTGTTCTGAATTTCGGATGAAAATATTCCACTGAAAAACCTCGTTCCTGAAAGTGAAATATTCCTATTAATCTCTAGCTAAAAAGACGACATAGATGAATCGTATTCACCTGAAAAAAAGAATCAGTGGTAATTTTAGAAAGCCTCAATTTGGGAAGTAAATATTTCGCTGAAAAAACTTGAAAATGAATCATCTGGAAAAGAAGGATTTCTAAATTGCTGAAAAGGTTCGAATTTCACTGCAATTCACTCAAATAAAATTTGAATTCACAATAAGCAATTAATTACTAATCTTTAATTTTTCTTCCTGATTCCAAAAGTTCAAAGATCAAGATAAGAACTTTATACTGCAAAACCTCAAATCTGCGTAGCTAAAAAAAATAATAGATAAAGTGCAAGAAAACAGCATTTTTGCGTTGTATTTCATTTGTTCTAAAATTTCAGAACCCCAATACAATATGAAGAATATTTTCTTACCGTAAAAACTACACCATACATTTAAAGAAAAATGTAATTTTTCCTTTCGATTTTCTACAACATTTCACTGCTACGTCACTGAAGAAAATAGCATTACATCACTAACCTCAAGTCAACTACCAAACGCACGAAGTGGAACCTACCTGTAAAAAGTGAAAATTTTGTAAGTACCAATTTTGTCGTGGAAATGATCAAACTTACCTTTAGCACTGTAGTCCTAACGCAATAATCGTCTTGCCTCCAATCGCATCTCCACAAATCCATCCAACGACAGCTGGGCTCACAACACAAAATCATACATTTTCACTTTTTAAACGATTGCGAAAGCATAATAATTTTTTAAATGAACACTAAACACTACTTTTTCACTTAACATTTAAGGCAAATTTGATTCACGGTTACTTAAAGCTTCTATCTAGCTTTTCTACAAAAATTCGTACGCGGATTTGTTCACCGAAAAACTGTCCTGAAACAAGAAAATTCTTTTAGTTTCATCATATGGTGGAAAATTAATTTGTAGGTCGGTTAATTCTGGTTGGTTTAGTAATGCAGTAAATTATGTTTTTTAAATAATCAAATAAAAATTTTAACCAACTTACCGTTTTTTATTGTTCAACGTCTGGACAAATTGGAGTTTCCACTTCAAATAAACAGTACCAAACAACCATTCCTTAATTGAAGTTCCTCTATCCAACCTCTATTCGATAAACAATTTGCCTGAAAGCGGATGCCCAAACACCGAGAGGCCAAAACAGGAGTACATCGACAGGATCTACGATTTCTTTACAAAAGAGCTCCAAGTTCTTGGTTGAATTTGGTACTGAAAAATTACACCCAAAAACCGGAAAATAAAATATTTCTTTTAGTAACCGAAAATTTAAGAAATTTATAATTTAGTCACCTGAAAAAAAGAACAGTTGGAATTTTAAGTTGTATAAAAACGTTTCTTGCCAGACCAAAGCACAATCCACATTATTAAAAGGCGCATTTATGGTTCTCCAGGAAATTTTCAACTACCCTTATCACTATATGATTGACTTCTGTGATTATTACTCCAAACAATTAAATATACCCATTTTTATACCTTAATAATAAGTAAAAAAGGAAAGAAAATTATAAGTTTAAGTCAATAAACAGCATTTAGTTACTTCATCTGTTCTAAATTTTCAGAACGCTAACAATATGAAAAATATGTTCTTACCACAAAAAAAACCACAGTCTACACTCTACATGTTAAGAACCATGTAGTTTTCCACAATTACCTCATTTTCCACAATAATGCACTGCTACATCACAGGAAAAAAAGTTTATCTAACCTTAACTGCTGGTACTTAACCCACGAAGTGGAACCTACCTATAAAAAGAAAGAAATTTCTGTAAGTATCAATGTTATCGTGGAAGTGTTTTCCATCAAATCTACCTTTAGCACTGTAGTCCTGTCGCAATAATCGTCTTGTCTCCAATCGCCTCTCCACAAATCCATCCAACGACAGCTGGGCTCACAACACAAAATCACACACTTTCATAATTTTTTAATATCACTAAACACTACCTTTTCACGTAACTTTCCATAAAAATTCGTGCAAGCATTTCATTTTCCAGAAATCCGACCTGCAACAATAAAATTCTATTAGTATCTTTGAGATTTAAATTTAATTTTAAGGTTGGTTTATGTATACGCAGTAACATAACGTAACACCCTAGACGCCTAGATCAAGGTCTTGGATGGGTTAAACGTTCTTTGTGCTTTATATGAAACCAATCAGCACCATCGATGGTGGAAGCATGTGTGTTAAGAATAAGATTGAAATAAACCGCCAGTGTAATAAATGGAAGGAAAGGAAATTCTGAAAAAAGGGACCTGCGTAGGTAAACCCAATAAATTTTGAGACCACCTCCTTAACCATAATACCTGGATGCTTAACTACCGCTTCGTACAAAGCAAAGTAATGCAAGATTGTTATAGTTGATTACATAATTAAACAATCTAAATAGAAGTGGAATGGATGATTGCAGTAAGTTATTCGTGATTCGTAAATGGCATAGAAAAATGAATAATGCAATCTGGTATTTAACTGAAACTACGAAAGAGTTTCGGAAAATTTTATTAAAACACTACTTTCATTCAAATTCAAAAAAAATTACCCAAACAGGGGTTGAAGGGTAAAATTTTTGAGGAGTTTTCTAAATTTTACAGGAGATATACGATATGTAAAGTAATTCGACTTTAAAAATTTTTGATTATGAAAAAGAAGTCCCTTTTAATTAATATCAGAGAAATATTCTAAGTGAGGGTGGATTAACTAATATTTTAACCCTCTAACCCCCGGATCTTTTGTGAATTTTCATTTTTTAATTTAAAAATAATTATAGCTGAAAATTTTCTTTTCCAGGTTTTCCCTGACGGAAATAAAAAGATTTCCCTGACATTTTGAAACTTTTTAGAATCCGATAATCAATAAGGGGCCGTTCATGTATTACGTAAGACGTTTAGGGGGGAGGGGGGTAGCTGACATCTTATTTTTTCTTACTCGGGGGAAGAGGGGTCAAGACAATTTCTTACGTAAGATTTTATTTTTTTAATTAAATTTCAAAATTTGAAAATTATTTAATTTAATTTAGGTGCTGTAAGTATTAATGTTAATGTGAAATACAATACTATTAATTATTTATGTTCGAAATGAATAAAAGCACATTTTCGGGAGTAGCACGAATTTATTCACTGGAAATGGACAAATTTCCTACAGAGATTCGGAGAGCTGAACGTTTTTATAGTAGAATTATTGAAAAAGACATTTTTTAATAATTTTTGGTTACTCTCTCTAAAAAAGTCTATTAATATATACTCTATATATTATAAAAAATATTTAAAAAAAATTTTTATAATAAAAAAAGTCAGGTCTAAATCGAGCGTCTTTGAAACTTTCAAAAATGTGCTCTATTTAACAATGCTGGCACTCAGCAATAAACTACTTAGAGGAAAATAACTTAGATAGAAGTTGTAGTAAATTTTATTCTCTGTAAGATTTATAGAAGTCATTTTCGTCCTAAAGTCAACTGGTAAGGAAATATTGCGAGGAAACATTTTGTTTTCGCCATTTTTTTAAATGGCGGCACTTCCGGGCGCTCGCCGAAGTCACCAACCCAGAGTTTTTATTAGGACCACAAACCTTAAATATCCAAAAATTAGAACCCTCTGACCATTTTTAGGAAACTCTTCTTTTCATGATTTCGAGGATGTTAAAATATTTTAAGGCTGCCGTCCTAAGCATGGGCGATTGAAAATACCATTAGACAAATGAGCAATAAACCGTAAGAAGTAATTCTGATATAGAATAGACAAACTATTTTAACCGAGATCCAACTAACTTCGTTAGAAATGCAACAGAACTCTGCTCACCATTTCAAAAAAATCGTTCAAAACAAGAAAAAATTATTATTATTTTGGGACGCAGTATCTTAGAAAAATGCATATAATTATTGTACCAAATTTTTTTTCAAATTAGGTCAAGCATTTGTCCTGGATGTGAAACACTTTTCAAGTTTGTAATTATAACTGTAATGATTATAAAAATTATTGCACGGTCACCTTTATGCCCTGTGAAATAGAGCATCTTTACAGCAAAAATTTCAAGATTTCTAATTTTCTGATTGGAATTAAAATATATCAGATCCAAGGGCCAAGTTTTAGCTTTACAATGATCATAAAATGGTTGCCTAAAAGTGCATACTTTTTTACCTAGTGCGTCCGCAATCTCGACAAATTTCCCATATATTAAGCACTGCTAGGACGGCAGCCTTAAGTGTTTTCAATTTTTTTAATGAGTTATATTGAGTTACTATATGAGATAGCAATATAGCTGAAATAGAAATTTGTTTAAAAATATTTTGCCAAAAAACATAATTTTCACTCCTTCATAAAAAATTGCAACTGCTGACGAAGAATTCGGTAATAAGCTCAGGGTTCCGAGAGGACGTTTTTTAGTATGTTAAAGTACGAACAATTACCTAACGAAATCCGTCGAAAAATCGCAGAAGACCGATTTTTGATTTTTTTTTCGCAATTTTCTTACACTATAAAGTAATTTGTGTGAATAACATTTTTTTTAATATAAAATAAACAAAATATCTTCATTAATTTCACTTTTAATGTTTAATATCAGGCTTCTCATTAGGTAATAATTTATCTTACGTAAGATTAGTGTGGGGGGGGGGGGTATACATTTTCTTATTTTTTCTTACAAGGGGGAGGGGGGGAGTCTAAAAGTAGGAAAAAACGTCTTACGTAATACATGAACGGCCCAAAATGTGAATTAACTAAACTAAAATAAAAGTCAATACAAATTTTGAAAATCAAAATCAAAAATGCAACTTTTGTAGTATTTTTCCAATTAAATAGTTTTCTTCCTTTTTTAAGTTTCAAAGGAGTTTTCCTGACCTAAATTTTAATTTTCCTGACTTGCACTTAAAAATTAAAAATTTCCCGACTCTTCATGTCCAATTTGTTTATTTTGTAAATTCCTCCACTTTTCCAGGTTTTCAAGAAGAATGATAATTATATTTTCTGCTACAACCCGTCAATATTATTTTATAATGTTAGGGACGTTAGGACATTAGGTAATTTAATTACCTACTTTTCACCCCCCTTAATTGGCCCTCATCCCTTAAATAGTGGAGGAGTGATTTGAAGAATTAAATACACGCGTGTATATTTGATTTATGACGTGTATAAGTGAATCAAAATTTCAAAGTCAAAGTAAAAAATGTTCATAAAATAAATTCTACACGATTGACGTTCGAGTAAAATAATTAAAACCAATTAAAAAATATTCAATTATTCATATCTAATTCGCGAATATTCTGGAATAAACGACGAAGTCTTTATTAAGGTACAGAATTTTCAATTCAATGATACAAAACAATCCAAAAAAAAATTTTCTTGGTTGACCTACTTTCGCAATTTTTTACAGAGCTTAGCTTGTGAATGATCTAACAAATTTTTGCAATACAAAACATTTTTGTCATATTTATTTCAAAAATAACATCACAGTCAACACAAAATAAAAGTCGCGAGAAGAAAGTTTTCTCCAGGATTACTCAAACATGAAATTGTTTTTAATTATGTAGACAGAAAATTTAATAACTTACATTTTAGTTGCTGAATACTCGGGAAGAATCCGTATTTGGTTACTTTGTTGATTACTGTAAACAGGCTTGGATCCTTCTTCAGTTTTCTGAAATCAGGATTTCACCAACGAATGCACTACTTCGTAATATCCACATCATCAGCCTTCCAAAATGTTCTAGAAAATGTTTGTAAAACAAAAGCTTTATGTAGTACCAACAAACACCACAAAAAGAACATAAATCAACTTACATAATTAGTTTTGTTAAATAAATATATTATAAGAGCCAAATTTTGCATTAAGCTGAGGAATCACAAACAATAAGAGAATTACAAACGAATTTCAAAGTTTCTTAAGTTTTCCACTACTTTTCGTCGGACGAAATAGCATTTCTTCAATAAGTTGAGACCTGACTAAAATTGAACGCGAATTACTTACGCCGTTACGCCAGGGTCATAAAACGGCAAAACACAAAAGCATACATGATAAAAATGACACTTGAAAACTTAACAAAAATCACAAGACAGAAAAATTAATAAACAGATCTGGTAATTACCTGAAACCATAAATATAAGTTTTGGAAAATTCTATCCAAACGTGACTTTTAATCAAATTACACAAATTTTACCCGCCAGGATTGCAAAGTAGCGATTTTTCTAAACGATGTTACCTCGAAGACATCAAACAACCGAATGACTATTTGACATGAGGATAGGTAACATAATTCGACTTTCAATTTTTTTTGTTCCTAAAAATATGTTGAAATTGATAAGAATATTTTACCTAATTTAATTGCTTACACGTGTGACGATGTCTCACCGTATCGTGTAGAACAACTTAAAAAAGTTTTTATAGAAAATAAAAGTGCATTTTTTGAAATATTATGTTTACGAGGTGAAATAAAAAAGTAAGTTAACTTTTTTCTGTTTTTAATGGTTAGCTCTTTTGTTTCCTTCACTTCGAAGGATGGAAATAATCTTCAAAGTGGATCAAAGGATTTTAATAATTTAAATCCTTGATAAAATTTTTAATTCTACACAGAGAAAAAAAATCTTTTGATGTTAAGTATTTTTTTTACTTCAAATTGAAGTAAAAATTCGTTTCGCATCAATTTGATGTCAATTTTACAACAAATGAAGTAAATTTGACAACAATTCAAGTAATATTTATTTCAAATTGTTGCGAGACGAATTCCTACTTCAATTTTTTTCTCAGTCAGTGTAAGTTTCAAAATTTTTGATAATCATCCCAAAAGCAGATCATCCAATTAACATTTGAAGGGAAAACCAGGAAAAGTTGATCTACGACCTAGCAGCCCAAACAGTTTAGATGAAAGGGTATAGCCGGATATATGTGGGAAATCTGCCCCAGCGGCTTTTTTTATTGGGACTTGGGGGATCGTTTTGGTACCACGTAAAAAGCATTCAGTCAAATTTTCAGCTCTCAATCCCTAACAGTTTCTGAGTTTTTCAAACAAATCTCTTTTTTCGATTTTTTTTTTTAATAGTAAAATTGGAAATTAGTGAATGGTGATTTTTTCCCTAATTCTTACGAGTAAAAGGCATGAAAAAATATTTTTGTTATAATTCTCAGATGAACAGCCGATTTTTAGCGAAAGAAATACAATTTAAATCTTTTTTTTAACGCCTTCTGAAAAGTGTCACTCACCAAATTTTGTCAGAAAATGTCTTTCATACCCCTCTATACTCAGGAATTTTTTCGATTTTTTTGAAGTGGTGGAACAATATGAAAAAAATTAAAAAAGTAATTTTTCCTGTAATTTTGCGTTTAAACAAACTTATTTTACGCAAGATTACACGAAAAATTACTTTTTTAATTTTTTTCATATTGTTCCACCACTTCAAAAAAATCGAAAAAATTCCTGAGTATAGAGGGGTATGAAAGACATTTTCTGACAAAATTTGGTAAGTGACACTTTTCAGAAGGCGTTAAAAAAAAAGATTTAAATTGTATTTCTTTCGCTAAAAATCGGCTGTTCATCTGAGAATTATAACAAAAATATTTTTTCATGCCTTTTACTCGTAAGAATTAGGGAAAAAATCACCATTCACTAATTTCCAATTTTTCTATTAAAAAAAAATCGAAAAAAGAGATTTGTTTGAAAAACTCAGAAACTGTTAGGGATTGAGAGCTGAAAATTTGACTGAATGCTTTTTACGTGGTACCAAAACTGTTATGTATGAACATAGCATGCATATGCAAAGCACCCTGATAGATTCATGGTTGCCAAGCATAATAATAACAAGATAACGCAAGTGTAAATAACGTGTCAAGTTGAAAAATAAAGTTTCCTTAAATTGCAATAAGAGTTTGATTTGTAAGACATACCAATTGGCGACGAGGTAAATCGAAAGAACAATATTTGAACAATTTTAATAGTAAAATCGTGTGATAAAAAAAAAATATTTCCAAAACCACGCGGTAGTTATGTCGACTTTTGTAGGTGCGGTTCCGCAATATCTGAATTCTAATACAGACTTCATAATTTATGAAGAACGCTTGAAGCATTTTTGTTCAGCTAATAAGATAATAGAAGAATCTGTAAAAATTGGGTTATTGTTGAGTCATTTGTCGGAACACGTATACGGTACTTTAAGAGACCTGTGTTATCCGACAGCACCAGAAACAAAAAGTTACATCGATTTAACAACGCTATTAAAACAGCACTACAGTCCTAAAGTAAACACCTACAGGGAAAGGATAGAATTTTACGAAGCAAAGCAACTCTCTGATGAAACCAGCAATGAGTGGTACGCTAGAATTAAAAAACTATCAGTAAATTGTAATTTTGGAACCGATTTAACGAAGATACTGAGCGATAAGTTCGTAACCGGTATGAAACCTGGACCAATCCTGGACAAGTTAGTCGAGCAAGAGACATCGAAGACAGTCCAAGAACTCCTCGTAATAGCCGTGTCGAAGGAATTCGCAGTGCAACACGCCCAAGGACGAGTACATGCAATCGAAACTGCAAAAACTACTCCACGAAATGGTAGATGGCAGCAAAAAAATTTTCCAAGCAGCAAAGTCAAGCCAAATCAAAATGGCACCGACTCTTCAATCAAGAAGACAAGATGCAATTGTTGCGGAAAAAAACACAGTGGCATATGGAGGGTTCAGAAGCCAATCAGTGTAAGTCATTAACTAAGTTAAATGAGATAATTGGATATTTTCAAATTGTTGCACATGAAAAAAACTACTTTTTATTGGAAACAAATACTTAAACACAGTATTTTTAATTGAAATTGAATTAAAATCACAAAATTGATGAATAACGAACAGGCTATAATAGGTAAGTCATGTTGAATAAAAATTTGACTTACACTGATTGGCTTCTGAACCCCCCATATGTAAATACGCAAATTACAGGTGCAACGCATGTGGCAAAAATGGACATTTACAAACTGCATGCAGACAGGTAAAATCAAAGCAAATAAATGCCGTTACCCAACAACGTGTAGAAGAAGTAAGTGTACCCATCGAAACCATCTACAACATAGGCGATAATACAAAACCAATCGAATTACATGTAAAAATAGGTAATGAAATTGTGTATATGCAATTAGACTCAGGTTCGGCTATATCAGCCATATCTGAAGAACTCTATGTTAAACGTTTTAAAAAATTGTATTCTATTCAAAAATCAATTTCAATATTTAAAGGTTACACCGGGGAATCAATTATTCCAGAAGGATTTATTACGGTTAGTCTAGAATTTAAAGGTATAAAGAAGGTAGTAAAATTGTATATTATTCAAAAAGCACATGTAGCTTTATTAGGTAGAGATTTTATTCATGAATTTAACATCACTTTTAATCCAACAGCAATCAACTCTGTCGATTCAGTGAATGTCAAAGGTGCATTACACAAAGAATTTCCGGAAATGTGCAATAAACAACTAGGATGTTTCACTCATGCCAAAATAGCGTTAAATCTCAAGCCCAATGCAATACCCAAATACTCACCTCCAAGACCAGTACCCCTAGCATTGAAAACCAAGAAGAAGAAATCCAAAAGCCAAAAAGAAATAGAAGAAATAAATTCGACACACGAAGGAATTGTCAGAACCAAGTCAATCGCAAAATCATGCGAAAGTGCTTGCAAGTTCGACCAAGTCCACCCAAGTGTTACGTCGAATGGTCAAAAAGTTCCAGACCATTTCAAACTATAAATATCGACTTTTGTCAATTATACAATAAACAGTTTTTAATAATAATTGGTAATTTTACGAAATGGCCCGAAATTTACGAAATGAATCGGATTACAACAAACGAAACAATCGAAAAATTAAGAGATTGCTTTTCTAGGTTTGGTCTTCCAGGCACTGTCGTATCCGACAATGGACCTTCCCTAGTATCGGAAGACATGGAACAGTTCTTGTATAATAATGGTATTAAACATTTACTGATTTCTCCACACAATCCACAAAGTAATGGTTTAGCCGAAAACGCAGTCAAAACGTTTAAAAATAAAATAACGTCAGCTACAATCGATCCTAAAAATAAAAATTTACCAATATCGACATTGATGGCTAGATTTTTGTTAACGTACAGAAATACACCTCATTGTACAACCAAGGTTTCGCCAGCAGAAGCCATGTTCAATAGGAAATTGAAGATAAGACTGGACTTACTTCACAAAAACAAGAACAAATACTACAAAAATGAAGACATGTCAAATGTTCGAACTTTCACTGTAAAGGAATACGTAATCGTTCGAGATTATCGTAACCCGAACAAGAAGGCATGGATTAATGCTCAAATTATCAAGCAAGTTGGAAAAGCTACATATTTTTGTCAACTTGAAGACGACAAAATTTGGAAAAGACATCCAAACCAAATACGTAAAAGAGCAACATTAAAAAGGGATGAGGAGAGGGTGATAAACGATCCACGTACAATCACTACAAAGAAAATTGGAGTACAACCCAGTACATTCACTCCGAATGACGAACTTCCTCCGAATGAAGAAATTCCTCCGAATGACGAACTTCTACCTGTCCCCAACGAATTGGCATTGACTGAATCGACAGTAAGGGTTCGTAAACATCCTAAGTATTTGAATGATTATGTGTAATTTTGTATTTTGTTATGTGTAATTATGTATTTGTTAATTGTTTACTTATAAAAGAAAGGGGGAGATATGTTATGTATGAACATAGCATGCATATGCAAAGCACCCTGATAGATTCATGGTTGCCTAGCATAATAATAACAAGATAACGCAAGTGTAAATAACGTGTCAAGTTGAAAAATAAAGTTTCCTTAAATTGCAATAAGAGTTTGATTTGTAAGACATAACAAAAACGATCCCCCAAGTCCCAAAAAAAAAGCCGCGGGGGCAGATTTCCCACATATATCCGGCTATACCCTTTGACTGAAACCCAGAAAAAATTTTAAGTCTGAGTGGAATCAACGGATCGCTAGCTCAACGGATGAATTTGGTGTTAGACACAGATAAATTAATAATGCTCTTATGTTCAAAAATAAATTACTCTATTACGATTAATTTAAATTACTTCAAAAATTAAAACATCTATTTTATACTTAAAATTATTATATTATAAATTATTTACACAGTCATCTAAAATTTTCGAATAATTAATTCGTCAATAGCCCAATCCTCATACGACCTACAAGGTAAATATCTCCTAATTATAATTGGTGTCTTTTTGGCCAGCAATTCTTTGGTGGCTATTTTTAAACAGTCCGTTTCTCCGGTTACGTCCACCATAACGGGTGCACCCAATGCAATTTGCAAAGCTCGCTCACCTAGAACCCTCGCTCTTTCGTACTTGGTCAAAACTTTGGTGGTCCTTCTTTCGTGTTTGGGTATCGCTTTACCATTACCCCTATGGTCACTTGGCAATATTGCCAAATTGTCTTCGGGAATGGTTTCCGTTGGTTCATCCACCTCCATATCTACACCATCTTCCATGTCCCTAATGATTTTTTCTTCGGCATATCTCATTCCTTCATATGAGTAGTCAAACATTTTGAATATTTGAATAAGGAATTTGAACACGACTTTCCGGTTTGATTGATAATAAATTGATATATTTTTCAAATGTGTCGACCTATATAATGAAAATTTATCTCTTGATCCGATGATACGTTGATACGTTGATACGTTGATACGTTGATACGTTGATACGTTGATACGATGATACGTTGATACGTTGATACGTTGATACGTTGATACGTTGATACGTTGATACGTTGATACGTTGTACTGTTGATCCACATAAATCTTCAACAGATGACTATAATATAGCCAAAGTCCAAGTTTGTTGCGAAATCTGTGTGGGTGAACTTCTTATATACTAAAATAAATCAACCCACCAAGATACTCGAAACCATTGATGATCCATTGTGGCGATGATTCGTTGAGTCCATGACCATTAATCCGATGATCGTTGATCATTGCAGTACAATTTTAAATCTGCACAACCTAAACAATCGCATACATAATATTAGTCTTTTTTTCAATTTAACGGGAGAAATAGCGTTAGGTTTGAAATAACCATTCTAAATAGCGCCAAATTCCGGGAATCACTAGGAAAGCCCTGAAAATGTGTGGAGATGTTCCTACGTCTTAATTATATATTAAGTTTTCCTGGTTAGGCGGTCGACGCTAATGGAAGAGAAGGTGTCTAAAATTTATTTTTGTTTTAACCATGGAAGTATTTTAGAATTTCAATGGATGCATGAGAAAAATTTTTATTATCGGTACATACTCCAAAATAACATGGGAGGGGGGCGGCCTATTTTACTGGCCTTATCCAGTACATTTCACAATTTTTACATGCATCAGCTTTGATTAAATAAACTGAGAATCTAAACTGATGCCGTATGAATATATCACGCAGTACTAAAAAATACGTTTCATTGTTTTTCTTTTATTGAAATCCATTTTATACAATTTTTGTGAAAATAGGTTAAAAGTTGCACGAGTTCCGTAAATTAAATTCGATAGAAAACCTTTCACATCGTAAAATATAAATGAAGGCTCACGCTTCAATTTTATTGTTTTGAATTGTTTTATTGAAATGACTGAAAGTACCTGCCCGTCTATCCGTTCTTTACCATCCAGTAGGAATTCACCTCGGTTGTGGGGTCATAGACCGCACTGAGTGGAATCAACGGATCGCTAGCTCAACGGATGAATTTGGTGTTAGACACAGATAAATTAATAATGCTCTTATGTTTAAAAATAAATTACTCTATTACGATTAATTTACATTACTTCAAAAATTAAAACATCTATTTTATACTTAAAATCGTTATATTATAAATTATTTACACAGTCATCTAAAATTTTCGAATAATTAATTCGTCAATAGCCCAATCCTCATACGACCTACAAGGTAAATATCTCCTAATTATAATTGGTGTCTTTTTGGCCAGCAATTCTTTGGTGGCTATTTTTAAACAGTCCGTTTCTCCGGTTACGTCCACCATAACGGGTGCACCCAATGCAATTTGCAAAGCTCGCTCACCTAGAACCCTCGCTCTTTCGTACTTGGTCAAAACTTTGGTGGTCCTTCTTTCGTGTTTGGGTATCGCTTTACCATTACCCCTATGGTCACTTGGCAATACTGCCTAATTGTCTTCGGGAATGGTTTCCGTTGGTTCATCCACCTCCATATCTACACCATCTTCCATGTCCCTAATGATTTTTTCTTCGGCATATCTCATTCCTTCATATGAGTAGTCAAACATTTTGAATATTTGAATAAGGAATTTGAACACGACTTTCCGGTTTGATTGATAATAAGTTGATATATTTTTCAAATATGTCGACCTATATAGTGAAAATTTATCTCTTGATCCGATGATACGTTGATACGTTGATACGTTGATACGTTGATACGTTGATACGTTGATACGTTGATACGATGATACGTTGATACGTTGATACGTTGATACGTTGATACGTTGATACGTTGATACGTTGATACGTTGATACGTTGATACGTTGATACGTTGATACGTTGATACGTTGATACGTTGATACGTTGATACGTTGATACGTTGTACTGTTGATCCACATAAATCTTCAACAGATGACTATAATATAGCCAAAGTCCAAGTTTGTTGCGAAATCTGTGTGGGTGAACTTCTTATATACTAAAATAAATCAACCCACCAAGATACTCGAAACCATTGATGATCCATTGTGGCGATGATTCGTTGAGTCCATGACCATTAATCCGATGATCGTTGATCATTGCAGTACAATTTTAAATCTGCACAACCTAAACAATCGCATACATAATATTAGTCTTTTTTTCAATTTAACGGGAGAAATAGCGTTAGGTTTGAAATAACCATTCTAAATAGCGCCAAATTCCGGGAAGCACTAGGAAAGCCCTGAAAATGTGTGGAGATGTTCCTACGTCTTAATTATATATTAAGTTTTCCTGGTTAGGCGGTCGACGCTAATGGAAGAGAAGGTGTCTAAAATTTATTTTTGTTTTAACCATGGAAGTATTTTAGAATTTCAATGGATGCATGAGAAAAATTTTTATTATCGGTACATACTCCAAAATAACATGGGAGGGGGGCGGCCTATTTTACTGGCCTTATCCAGTACATTTCACAATTTTTACATGCATCAGCTTTGATTAAATAAACTGAGAATCTAAACTGATGCCGTATGAATATATCACGCAGTACTAAAAAATACGTTTCATTGTTTTTCTTTTATTGAAATCCATTTTATACAATTTTTGTGAAAATAGGTTAAAAGTTGCACGAGTTCCGTAAATTAAATTCGATAGAAAATGTTTCACATCGTAAAATATAAATGAAGGCTCACGCTTCAATTTTATTGTTTTGAATTGTTTTATTGAAGTGACTGAAAGTACCTGCCCGTCTATCCGTTCTTTACCATCCAGTAGGAATTCACCTCGGTTGTGGGGTCATAGACCGCACTGAGTGGAATCAACGGATCGCTAGCTCAACGGATAAATTTGGTGTTAGACACAGATAAATTAATAATGCTCTTATGTTTAAAAATAAATTACTCTATTACGATTAATTTAAATTACTTCAAAAATTAAAACATCTATTTTATACTTAAAATTATTATATTATAAATTATTTACACAGTCATCTAAAATTTTCGAATAATTAATTCGTCAATAGCCCAATCCTCATACGACCTACAAGGTAAATATCTCCTAATTATAATTGGTGTCTTTTTGGCCAGCAATTCTTTGGTGGCTATTTTTAAACAGTCCGTTTCTCCGGTTACGTCCACCATAACGGGTGCACCCAATGCAATTTGCAAAGCTCGCTCACCTAGAACCCTCGCTCTTTCGTACTTGGTCAAAACTTTGGTGGTCCTTCTTTCGTGTTTGGGTATCGCTTTACCATTACCCCTATGGTCACTTGGCAATATTGCCAAATTGTCTTCGGGAATGGTTTCCGTTGGTTCATCCACCTCCATATCTACACCATCTTCCATGTCCCTAATGATTTTTTCTTCGGCATATCTCATTCCTTCATATGAGTAGTCAAACATTTTGAATATTTGAATAAGGAATTTGAACACGACTTTCCGGTTTGATTGATAATAAGTTGATATATTTTTCAAATGTGTCGACCTATATAGTGAAAATTTATCTCTTGATCCGATGATACGTTGATACGTTGATACGTTGATACGTTGATACGTTGATACGTTGATACGTTGATACGTTGATACGTTGATACGTTGATACGTTGATACGTTGATACGTTGATACGTTGATACGTTGATACGTTGATACGTTGATACGTTGATACGTTGATACGTTGATACGTTGATACGTTGATACGTTGATACGTTGATACGTTGATACGTTGTACTGTTGATCCACATAAATCTTCAACAGATGACTATAATATAGCCAAAGTCCAAGTTTGTTGCGAAATCTGTGTGGGTGAACTTCTTATATACTAAAATAAATCAACCCACCAAGATACTCGAAACCATTGATGATCCATTGTGGCGATGATTCTTTGAGTCCATGACCATTAATCCGATGATCGTTGATCATTGCAGTACAATTTTAAATCTGCACAACCTAAACAATCGCATACATAATATTAGTCTTTTTTTCAATTTAACGGGAGAAATAGCGTTAGGTTTGAAATAACCATTCTAAATAGCGCCAAATTCCGGGAATTACTAGAAAAGCCCTGAAAATGTGTGGAGATGTTCCTACGTCTTAATTATATATTAAGTTTTCCTGGTTAGGCGGTCGACGCTAATGGAAGAGAAGGTGTCTAAAATTTATTTTTGTTTTAACCATGGAAGTATTTTAGAATTTCAATGGATGCATGAGAAAAATTTTTATTATCGGTACATACTCCAAAATAACATGGGAGGGGGGCGGCCTATTTTACTGGCCTTATCCAGTACATTTCACAATTTTTACATGCATCAGCTTTGATTAAATAAACTGAGAATCTAAACTGATGCCGTATGAATATATCACGCAGTACTAAAAAATACGTTTCATTGTTTTTCTTTTATTGAAATCCATTTTATACAATTTTTGTGAAAATAGGTTAAAAGTTGCACGAGTTCCGTAAATTAAATTCGATAGAAAACCTTTCACATCGTAAAATATAAATGAAGGCTCACGCTTCAATTTTATTGTTTTGAATTGTTTTATTGAAATGACTGAAAGTACCTGCCCGTCTATCCGTTCTTTACCATCCAGTAGGAATTCACCTCGGTTGTGGGGTCATAGACCGCACTGAGTGGAATCAACGGATCGCTAGCTCAACGGATGAATTTGGTGTTAGACACAGATAAATTAATAATGCTCTTATGTTTAAAAATAAATTACTCTATTACGATTAATTTACATTACTTCAAAAATTAAAACATCTATTTTATACTTAAAATTATTATATTATAAATTATTTACACAGTCATCTAAAATTTTCGAATAATTAATTCGTCAATAGCCCAATCCTCATACGACCTACAAGGTAAATATCTCCTAATTATAATTGGTGTCTTTTTGGCCAGCAATTCTTTGGTGGCTATTTTTAAACAGTCCGTTTCTCCGGTTACGTCCACCATAACGGGTGCACCCAATGCAATTTGCAAAGCTCGCTCACCTAGAACCCTCGCTCTTTCGTACTTGGTCAAAACTTTGGTGGTCCTTCTTTCGTGTTTGGGTATCGCTTTACCATTACCCCTATGGTCACTTGGCAATATTGCCAAATTGTCTTCGGGAATGGTTTCCGTTGGTTCATCCACCTCCATATCTACACCATCTTCCATGTCCCTAATGATTTTTTCTTCGGCATATCTCATTCCTTCATATGAGTAGTCAAACATTTTGAATATTTGAATAAGGAATTTGAACACGACTTTCCGGTTTGATTGATAATAAGTTGATATATTTTTCAAATGTGTCGACCTATATAGTGAAAATTTATCTCTTGATCCGATGATACGTTGATACGTTGATACGTTGATACGTTGATACGTTGATACGTTGATACGATGATACGTTGATACGTTGATACGTTGATACGTTGATACGTTGATACGTTGATACGTTGATACGTTGATACGTTGATACGTTGATACGTTGATACGTTGATACGTTGATACGTTGATACGTTGATACGTTGATACGTTGTACTGTTGATCCACATAAATCTTCAACAGATGACTATAATATAGCCAAAGTCCAAGTTTGTTGCGAAATCTGTGTGGGTGAACTTCTTATATACTAAAATAAATCAACCCACCAAGATACTCGAAACCATTGATGATCCATTGTGGCGATGATTCTTTGAGTCCATGACCATTAATCCGATGATCGTTGATCATTGCAGTACAATTTTAAATCTGCACAACCTAAACAATCGCATACATAATATTAGTCTTTTTTTCAATTTAACGGGAGAAATAGCGTTAGGTTTGAAATAACCATTCTAAATAGCGCCAAATTCCGGGAATTACTAGAAAAGCCCTGAAAATGTGTGGAGATGTTCCTACGTCTTAATTATATATTAAGTTTTCCTGGTTAGGCGGTCGACGCTAATGGAAGAGAAGGTGTCTAAAATTTATTTTTGTTTTAACCATGGAAGTATTTTAGAATTTCAATGGATGCATGAGAAAAATTTTTATTATCGGTACATACTCCAAAATAACATGGGAGGGGGGCGGCCTATTTTACTGGCCTTATCCAGTACATTTCACAATTTTTACATGCATCAGCTTTGATTAAATAAACTGAGAATCTAAACTGATGCCGTATGAATATATCACGCAGTACTAAAAAATACGTTTCATTGTTTTTCTTTTATTGAAATCCATTTTATACAATTTTTGTGAAAATAGGTTAAAAGTTGCACGAGTTCCGTAAATTAAATTCGATAGAAAACCTTTCACATCGTAAAATATAAATGAAGGCTCACGCTTCAATTTTATTGTTTTGAATTGTTTTATTGAAATGACTGAAAGTACCTGCCCGTCTATCCGTTCTTTACCATCCAGTAGGAATTCACCTCGGTTGTGGGGTCATAGACCGCACTGAGTGGAATCAACGGATCGCTAGCTCAACGGATGAATTTGGTGTTAGACACAGATAAATTAATAATGCTCTTATGTTTAAAAATAAATTACTCTATTACGATTAATTTAAATTACTTCAAAAATTAAAACATCTATTTTATACTTAAAATTATTATATTATAAATTATTTACACAGTCATCTAAAATTTTCGAATAATTAATTCGTCAATAGCCCAATCCTCATACGACCTACAAGGTAAATATCTCCTAATTATAATTGGTGTCTTTTTGGCCAGCAATTCTTTGGTGGCTATTTTTAAACAGTCCGTTTCTCCGGTTACGTCCACCATAACGGGTGCACCCAATGCAATTTGCAAAGCTCGCTCACCTAGAACCCTCGCTCTTTCGTACTTGGTCAAAACTTTGGTGGTCCTTCTTTCGTGTTTGGGTATCGCTTTACCATTACCCCTATGGTCACTTGGCAATATTGCCAAATTGTCTTCGGGAATGGTTTCCGTTGGTTCATCCACCTCCATATCTACACCATCTTCCATGTCCCTAATGATTTTTTCTTCGGCATATCTCATTCCTTCATATGAGTAGTCAAACATTTTGAATATTTGAATAAGGAATTTGAACACGACTTTCCGGTTTGATTGATAATAAGTTGATATATTTTTCAAATGTGTCGACCTATATAGTGAAAATTTATCTCTTGATCCGATGATACGTTGATACGTTGATACGTTGATACGTTGATACGTTGATACGTTGATACGTTGATACGTTGATACGATGATACGTTGATACGTTGATACGTTGATACGTTGATACGTTGATACGTTGATACGTTGATACGTTGATACGTTGATACGTTGATACGTTGATACGTTGATACGTTGATACGTTGATACGTTGATACGTTGATACGTTGATACGTTGTACTGTTGATCCACATAAATCTTCAACAGATGACTATAATATAGCCAAAGTCCAAGTTTGTTGCGAAATCTGTGTGGGTGAACTTCTTATATACTAAAATAAATCAACCGACCAAGATACTCGAAACCATTGATGATCCATTGTGGCGATGATCCGTTGAGTCCATGACCTTTGATCCGATGATCGTTGATCATCGCAGTACAATTTTAAATCTGCACAACCTAAACAATCACATACATAAAATTAGTCTTTTTTTCAATTTAACGGAAAAAATAGCGTTAGGTTTGAAAGAACCATTCTAAATAGCGCCAAATTCCGGGAATCACTAGGAAAGCTCTGAAAATGTGTGGAGATGTTCATACGTCCTAAATTATATATTAAGTTTTCCTGGTTAGGCGGTCGACGCTCAAGGAAGAAAAGGTGTCTAAAATTTATTTTTGTTTTAACCATGGAAGAATTTTAGAATTTCAATGGATGCATGTAGAAAATTTGTATTATCAGTATACATACTCCAAAATTAGAGGCGGTCATAGGTTGGCAGTTAAGTGCGTCTACTGCTAATGCGAAACGCTCGGATCTAATCCGGGTAGGGTAAGAACTTTATTCTGACCGTCTCTCCTCGGCAGGCAATGGCAAACCACCGAGGTAATCTGCCGAGAAAATCCATCTCGAAATGAAGTGTAGTACACTTCCCGTGGTTCGGAGCCCACGTTAAACAAATAGGTCCTCTATGTATGTGAAAACAATTTGAACGCACATCATATGCATAGAAAGAGATAGAACGAGATGGGTCACCAAACCCTCATTAGGGTAAAAGGACTGAGAAGGAAGGAATTATGCGAGACCCCACGAAGAAATTTTACGATATTACGATTGTCGTAGTCCATTACGAGGGTCTTGATACGTTTCAAAAATTCTATATACTTCCGGAATGACCATAAGCATCTTCTAACATTAATGGTGCAGGAGGTACAACATTAACTTGATTTCTTTTTCTGCGAATTGTTTTCTTTAACGCCCTATCATTCGGTAATTGTGCTTGTGCAAGGGGATAGTTTATTTCGTTTTTATAACTATTTTTAGGGTGGTAAATGAAAAAATAAATAATAATAAAAAAAAATATTTATAAAATAAATTTAAAAAAAAAATTTTTTTTTTAATAATTTGAATTCGGTAGTAATTAATGGAAAACCCATAAGTTATTAATGGACCTTTGTGATTTTTTTTTTAAATAAATACAATACAGACTTATAACAGATTAACAATTTAATTTGTTATTGCCGGCGCCTAAATGAGCGGCGCCTAAATGGCCGGCGGCTAATTGGGGCCGCGCCTAAATGGGCCCGCGCCTAAACGGTCTGCGCCTAATTGTATCCGCGCCTAATTGGCACGGCGCCTAATTGGGTCCGCGCCTAATTGAGTCCGCGCTAAATCGGCCGCGCCTAATTGTCCTGATCCCTTTGGTTTTATTGCGAAAAAATTACCTATACTTACTAGATGAATTTTTGTACAAACTGAACCAAAAAATTGGAGATCCATCATTAATATCGCAGTTGTAGGTACACCCAATGGTCAAATATTTGGGCCACCTTAAAAGGCAGAGGGGTCCACTTTTCACGTTTTCCATATTTCTTCTTTTAACCAGTATCAAACTTTCCTTCGAGGTTTTCAGTTTTCCTGATAGTTTAAAAGTGGAAGTAGTATTTTCTTTCTATAGAGTAGATTTTGTGGTACCCCATAAATATTCATTTTACAAAACAAAATGGTTTAGAAATAAATTGTAGGAAATATTCTCTGGTTCAATTTATTATATAACTATTTTTATCATAAATGGATGAATTCACGCTAATCTGTTTCCATGCTAACTATGTAACCTCTTGTGGAAATTATTATCTATGCAATCTATTTCTGATTTATTAATGATCATAAAGTACCTCTCATAGGTTAAATTTTTAGTAACCACCTAGAAAGTTCGAATGCGGCCTTTAGGCCACATTATTGTCATAATAGTCAGGCGAATTATGAAATAATAATGAGTATTATTTATTAAATTTCATAGTATGAGAGTAATGTAAAGGTTCTTTGAATTTATGAATTTCTTCATTACTTTGGGGACGGTGACCTAACCCTAAGTATACATAAAATTTCGAGAAAAATCAAATTGAAAGTACGTAAATTTAGCGAATTTTTCTTCGATTTTTGGGGTGTGCATTCGATAGGGAGGTTTATCCATCGTCAAAACCTACCCTTTCGGGGCGCCGCTGCGCTCCGCTCCGCTCTGCACCCCTCCAGGGCGGTTTTGACTCTGGTTACTGTGCTAAACATACGAGAAGGCGCCTCCCATAAAAAAAAACCGGGATAAATGAAACCGGGAGCTTAGAGACCCTTGAAATAGCATTAAAAAGTATAGTTGCGGTATGGAGCAGTAAACTATTACGTTTCACCCCCAAAAAATCGCGTAAAAACAAAAAATAATCGATGTTACATGTACGAGAGACGAGCTGCATCTGCCGGTGCGAAATACTCTAGTGTTAGGGTCATTATAACTGCACGGACTGTCAACAGAATGAGCGACGCGCGGGAATCTCGTTAATTTTACATGTAAATGTGCAAACTTCAAATTCGATTTACACAAAATTTTTATAATCCATTCGCATGTTTAAATTATATTAGTAAACTATATAAACCTTCCTCTTTGCAATAGGAAATTTTCAATTTATTTGGAGTCACCAGGGTTAGGGGACCGTACCCATTACTTTTATTAATTTTTTGATTGTATTTATGACAGCTTTATAAAATCAGTGAATTGATTCGTGGTTATTAATAAACTGTAGAAAGAACAAAGTATAAACTGAAATCAAAATTAAAAACCTCAAAATCAACAAAAAAAACAGATTATTTACATATATGTGTAATTATATCATTGGTTGGAATCATTTGTTGTAATGAAGTCAAAAATTAAATGCAAAGACATCCGTACGCCTCGAGAGCATACAAAATACTGCAGTATACTTATGGGTTCGTGATCTTAACATGATTCTGACCTTCTGAATCACATCCTTATATTAATTCATTATTTGCTATTAATTAGTGTTGTCAACTATATTTTGAGGCCCCCCCCCCCTAAACCCCGGGTCAAGAATTTTACTTACATTGTTTTTTACTTCTAATGTGTAAGCTCAAGCTCGCCCTGAGTTCGCTTTTGGATCTATCCAAAGAAAATGAATGAAATACAATTTAAACATAAAAAAATCTGAAAGTGTATATCTTTCTTCTTTCTGTGGTCTATCCGTAATATAAGGGAAAGTATAAAAAGGAAGCTCCCACAAATCAAATCATTCAAACCATCGATTCATTTTCAATTAAAAGCGCCGTAGATGATTTTTTCGAAGATGTTGAAAATATCTGCACAAAAGCTAAAATATCATAGTGGTTTTTATTTAACTATAAATAGTTCGAACCTAATATTGTACCTATTATGATCGTAGAAAATGTATACACATTTTAGGGTGGGGAAACACATGCAAGTTGAATTTAGTCTGCACTCGGTCTACGGTCTCAATTGCCTCATACAATGTTACACATTCTTCATATAACTAATCGGACCATGCCATGATTATGGAAAATTGTAAGGACTCAAATTAAAAGTAAATTTGAGCTGTTTTTTATAGAATTAAATTATAAAAGCCTTTTAGTCCACTTTGAAGATAATCTCAGTTTTAGGTCAGAAAACATTTAATTTCTCGCTACATGTGAAAGATAAAAACAAAAGATATAAAAATTAACAATTTATTTTTCTACTTCACCCTGTAAATAATGTAAAATTAGCATAAGTTCACTTTTATTTTCCATAATAGACATTTTTTTAAATTTTTCTACCAACATACGGTGAGACATTGTTCTACATGTGTAAGCAATTAATTAAAAATAATCTTATCAATTTGAACACCTCTAGGAATTAAAAAAAATTTATAGTGGAATTTACGCTGCCTGCCTATACCTACTGTCAATAAGTCATTCGTTTGTTCAATGTCTTCGTGGTAACATGGCCTACAAAACTAGAGATCAATTTTACGTTGCAACCCTTTTCGGGGTAATTTTTTATGTAAATTTGATTAAATGTAGCGTTTGTTGGAATTTTCCAAAACTCTTTCGTAGTTTAAGGTAAATACCAATTCTATTTATTAATTTTTCTATTTTGTAATTTTTGTTAAATTTTCAAGTGTCATTTTTATCATTTATGCTTTTTTGTTTTGCCGTTTTATGACCCTGGCGTAATAGCGTAATTAAGTCGTGTGCAATTTTAGTCAGGTCTCAACCTATTGAAGAAACGCCGCTTCGACCGACGAAAAGTAGTGGAAAACTTAAGAAACTCCTTTTTGAAAATTCGTTTGTAGTTCTCTTATTATTTGTGATTCCTCAGCACAATGAAAAATTTAACTCTTATATTATAATTTAACAAAAATTGTAAGTTGATTTATGATCTTATTGTGGTATTGGTTGGTACTACATAAAACTTTTGTTTTGCAGAAAATTTTTGTAATGCGAAATAGTGGATCCGTCAGCGATATCATACTGATTTAAGAAAACTGAAGAAGGATCCAATCCTGTTTGCGGTAATCAACAACGTAACCAAATACGGATTCCTCCCGAGTATTCGACAACTAAAATGTAAGTTATTAAATTTTCGTCTGCGTAAAAAAAATTGCATGTTTGGATAATCCAGAAGCAAACTTTCTTCTCACGAGTTTTATTTTGTGTTTACTGTGATATTATTTTTGAAATAGCTATGACAAAAATGATTATATTGCGAAAGTTTGTTTGACCATTCGGGAGCTAAGCGCTGTCAAAAATTATTAAAGTAGGTCAATTTAAAAAAAAACACTTTTTGATTGTTTTGTATCATTGAAATGAAAATTTCAGATCCTTCCAAAATAGGTATTAAACAACAAAATCTTGTTGAATGATCCAAGACGTAGCTTTGCAGGGATGGTCGGTGTTTCTACCAGATTATGCACCTTCAAGACTTCCTCGATTATTCCAGAATGTTCGCGGATTAGATGTGAGTCATTGAAAGCTGTATTTGTTTTATTTTTTTTTATTCCAACGCATTTATTTTATGACCAATTTATAGTTTGATGTTGAAATTTTTAATCACTCATATACGTCATAAATCAAATGCGCACCTCTTGAGCTGACGACAGCCCAAGTTATTTCATGAAGAAAAATAGTATTCGGGATGCCTGTGTATTCGAAATTCATTTTGTAGCGACCTACCCCTCCGTGTTTAAGGACCGAGGGTCAATTAAGGGGGTGAAAAAGTAAATAATTAAAGTACCCAATAGGAAAAAGTCAATCTTCTTAGTGTTGAGATCTTCTTAGATTGCCAGATTGTTAGCAAAAAATGGTAACCCCCTCTTTTGGAAAACGTGGAAAAGTCAGGGAATTTATAAAATATACAAAATCAAAACGTATCCCTCCGGTATTTAAGGGCTAAGGGTCAATTCAGGGGAGTGGAAAAAATACGTAATTTAAACTACCTAATGGGAAAAATGTCAACCTTTTGTAGTATTAATTTTTGACATCCTTTAATTTTGCTAGATTATTACCAAAAAAAGACTCCTGGAAAATCTGAAAAACTCAAGGGAATTTATAAAATAATTATATAAAATTGGTCATGGGATTTGGGGAACTTTTTATTTTTAAATGCGAGTTACGGATAGCAAAATTTGGATCAAGGAAAATTTGTATTTTTCATTTCACATTCGCAAGTCATTTCAAATAGAAAAATAGTATTTGGAATCCCTGTGTGTTCAACCCTTCTACAAAAATCCATGCTGTAGCAACCTACGCCTCCTCATTTAAGGGCTGAGGTCCAATTTAAGGGAGTGAAAAAGTACTTAATTAAACTACCTAATGGGAAAAATATGAATCCCTTTAGTATTCATTTTTGACGTTCCTAAGCATATAGATATAATAATATTGCCAGATTATTACCACAAAAATAGGCATCTCACTCTTCTGGAAAATCTAGAAAAATCAAGGAAATTGTAAAATATGCAAAATTGCTCATGGAGTCGGAGAGTGCAAGTTAGGGGGAACAAAATTTGGGTCAAGGTAACTTTGCATTTTTTATTATACATTCACAAGCCATTTCAAATAATGAAATAGTATTCGGAATGCCTGTGTGTTCAACCCTTTTTCAAAAATACATGGCGTAGCAACCTACCCCTCCGCATTTAACAGTTGTGGGCTAATTAAGGGGGGGAGTGATGAAATAGGTAATTAAAGTACCTAAAAACAAAAACCCCAAGCTTATAAAATAATATTGTAAGGTTAATACCAATAAGTATGATGCCTATTCTTCTGGAAAACCTGGAAAATTCCGGGAATATAATATTACATCTCGAATTTGATCATGGGAAGTTTGGTAGTTTTTACATTTAAGTGCAAGTGGCGGAAATTAAAATTTAGGCCAGACAAAATTCTATGAAACTTGAAAAATTAATATGTACTTATTAGTTGCACTTTTAATTTATTCAATTGAGTGAATATTATTTATTTGTATTAATTTTTTTCCGTTAGTTGATTCACATTATTAATTTTTGTAATAAAACAAACTTCGAAAAGTCGGCAAATTTCTATAGAAAATTTCAGTTGGAACGTTGAAGATTTAATTATTTTTACGTCATATTATGGCGGTTGGATATTTCAACAACAACCCCCTTTTATAAATTCCCATTTTTATACCCGCATCAAGGGATAAAATTAAAAAAATGATACATTTTTGGGGAAAATTCTCTCAAGAAAAATTAGTAAGTAAGCAAGTAATCTTTCCACAAATATCATAACATCATAATAAAATACAGAAAAAAATGAATGAAACAAAATAAGTTCAGGAATGTCTATACGAATAAAAAATCAGCCGATGGACACCTGCAAAAAAGTCTTCAATCTGATAACGGGTCAACTTCGAATGAAATTTTTGGACACCACAAGGAGGGAAATAGGTCAACGTTTTTGTGATGAAATGTGATGATATGAGAGTCAGGGGTTAAAATTACTTAAAATTGTGTGACATAACTTACAACGACATTTTCCTGATTTCCTGAATTTTTTTAATTTTCCTGACCGGAATTCTTAAAGTTGTTTTGATAAACTATAAATAGTTCTGAAGAGTACCGCTCCATGTGTGATTTTCCACATACTCCACGAATAGTAGCGCCTATTATTGAATCCACCCCTAATTTATTTTATACAAAAAAAAACCTTTTTACCTAAGGGGTTCGGAAAGTAAAATTCGCTAGGGCAACAAACTGTTAAGCTCAGGTTTTTAGATATGTACTAATAAAAACATTCGATGAAAATAACGTTAATAACAGCTGCGGTGTCCGAGCGGTTAAGGAGATGGACTTGAAATCCATTGGGTCTAACCCGCACAGGTTCGAATCCTGTCCGCAGCGTTTATTTTGTACTTTGTTTCTTCAAGCACTGTAATAGAAAATTATTGCATAAGGTCATTTTATTTTTAATAACCATTACAAAGTAATTATACTGAAAGTCAGCTGTTCAGAATTTTTCATGGCGAGCCACGAGGCGAAAAAACACATTCAGTATATTATGTGCTGAGTTTAATATTTTTGAAGAAAATCTATAACGTTCAATGTAAATCAATACCATACAATTTATTATTAAGCTACCAAATGTCAGAAGACAACTAAAAATATAAACTTTTTAGTAGGTACTAGCACCCCAAAATAAATACTTTTCGGTACTAAAGATGCCGAAAAAGTGCATTCTTCTTTGCTGCCATAATATTAATATTATTATACGATTTTACAAATTTATAATTAAAGAAGCTTTCCTTTCTTTCAGTTACGATCGGTGATGATATCGGGTACGCGAAAATTGTATTTCGCGAACGGGAGTGTGAGGTGTCGAGTACGAATTTTTGTGAAAATGCTTGATGGAAGCTTTAATAATAATCGAGAATCATTTTTCTTTTAATACTTGAGTGAAAAAGTAGTGTTCCAAGTGTTTGATTAGAAAATATTTCATTCGTAACCGTAAAAAAATTGCGGCAGTGTATGGGTTTACGAGGTTCTTTACTGGAAGGAATGATGGAGAAGTTGTTATGGTCAAGAAGAGTAGCTAAAGCAGAAGGACTGCAGTGATAAAGGTAATTTGGTGAAAATCGTTTGCTCAAAAATTAAAACTAACCAAAATTTTTTTTTATTGTTCAGGTAGGGTCCACTTCGTGGGTTTAGCAGCAAAACAGGTTGGTGAAAATTTTTCTTCAGTGATGTAGCTAGTGAAACGTGTGAATAGTGAAAAATGCATTTTCCTTCAAATGCAAGAATTATACATCGGTAAGTAAATATTTGTTTACATTCAATTAATAATTATTGAATGTGGTTTAACCGAAACCAATTTTTACGTGTTAGGGTGTTGCAGTGCCGTTACAAAAAAATTGACTCTTCCTAATATACGAGTATATTAAAAAAATGTTAGTTTAATTTTTTGTGTAGTGTTGGTGCAATTACATAAAATTACATTTTTTTCAGAAATATTCTCAATTATTTAGGAAACTAGTTGTCGTGTAATTGCTTTTTGCAAAATAATGAATTTGTTACTGGTACCCCACTAACTTAAGAAAAGGGAAGAAGCCTTCATCAAATATGCCAATCAACAAGAGAAATAATTTGAATTCCGTCCAAGTGTTCAACAACGAAACAGTAAGTTATTGCATTTTTTTATCCGCACATTTTTGCCCTTTTAAGTGCACTTGAAGAAAATTTCATGATTCAGTTATCAAAAGTAAACTTCTTTTTCGCGAGTTTACTTTCAATAAGTTTGTCCTCTCTTTTGCAGATAAATATTACAAAAATTTGTTTGACCATTTTCGATTGAAAGTGCCAAATATTGCTCACTCCAGACTCTTCTAAACTATTCAATAACAAAATCTTGTTTGAGAAGCCAAATGTATTTAAATACGGCAAAAGCATTCCAGAGATGGTCGGTGTGTCTACCAGATTCTTCACTTAAATGTCTTCGTCAGTTTTTCCAGTATATTCAAGGATCAGATGTAAGTAATTGAGAGTTGTAGTTAGTTTTAAGTTTTTATTCAAACGCAAGATTTGACAGTTTTACTTCGCTTTTCAATTAACGAATAAAATGCGGAGACATCTGTACGCCGCGTCGCGACAATGTAAACAATAATGCAGAATTATAATGGAGCCATGCTCGTAGGAAGGTTGATCAGTAGGTTGGTTATAAGGACAAGCGATGCGGCGCCGGTTCCAAGGACTTAAAGACGACGAGGAATTTAAATTAGTTTATAAACTATCCAGTTAGTTTTTAAATTAACTGGTTAATAAACTAACTGCTTTCGTTACGATAAGACCACAGAAATATTTTTATACTTCCACATGTAGCTCATGCTCGTCCTGAGTACGCCTTGGGATTCATCTAAAACAAAGAGTGTGTATATTTCTTCATTATGTGGTCTAGCAGTAAGGGAAAATATAAAAACGCAGTCCTACATATCAAATCATTCAAATCACTGATTTATTTAAAATTAAAAGCGCCGTAGATGATTTTGTTGAAAATGTTGTTAGAATCAACCGTGGTTTTCACAGAACACAAACAATTTTACCATGGAACGATTTTTCAGACTGTATCTGTACAAAATCTAAAATATCATAGCGGTTATTAAAAATTAATTTGAGCTGTGGAGCAGGGTGGGGGGTAATATCTCAACAACCCAGAATTAAATTATTAATGCCTTTTAGTTCACTTGGAAGATAATTTCAGTCGTAGGTCAAAAAATAATCGACTTCTGGCTAGATGTACTTTCAAGTGCAACTAAAAAGCTCAAATGTGCAGAAAAAGCAAAAGACATAAATATTAACAATTAATTTTTCTATTTCACCCTGTAAATGTTAAATTAGCAAAAGTTCACTTTTATTTTCTATAATAGACACTTTTTTAAGTTTTTCTATCAGCACACGGTGAGACATCGTTCTACATTGTGTTAGCAATTAATTTAAAGTAATCTTATCAATTTAAACACCTTTTTGGAATAAAAAAAAATTATACTCGAATTTGCGCTTCCTGCTATACCTACCTGTCAATAAATTATTCGCTTGTTTAATGTCTTCACGGTAACATCGTCTAGAAAACTAGAGACAAATTTTATGTTGCAGACCTTTTCGGGGTAATTTTTTATGTAAATTTGATTAAAAGTAGTGTTTGCTAGAATTTTCCAAAACTCTTTCATAGTTTAAGGTAAATACCAGATCTGTTTATTACTTTTTCTGTTTTGTAATTTTTGTTAAGTTTTAAAGTGTCATTTTTATCATTTATGCTTTTTTTGCCTTTTTTGTTTTGCCGCTTTATGACCCCGGCGTAACGGCGTAAGTAATTCGCGTTCAATTTTATTCAGGTCTCAACCTGTTGACAAAATGCCACTTCGTCCGACAAAAAGTAGTGGAAAACTTAAGAAACTTTGAAAATCGCTTTGAAAGTTTGTTTGTAATTCTCTTATTATTTGTGAACCCCTCCGCGCAATGAAAAATTTGATTCTTATATATTATAATTTAACAAAAATTGTAAGTTCATTTATGATCTTTTTGTGGTGTTGGTTGGTACTACATAAAACTTTTGTTTTGCAGACATTTTCTGAAGCATTCTGGAAGGCTGATGACATCGTTATCATTTTGACTTAAATAGTGGATCCGTCAACGGTATCATACTGATTTAAGAAAACTGAAGAGGGATCCAATCCTGTTTGCGGTAATCAACAAAATTACCCTCGAGTATTCAACAACTAAAATGTAAGTTATTAAATTTTCGTTTAATTAAAAATAATTGCAAATTTGAGTAATCCAGGAACAAACTTTCTTCTCGCGAATTTTATTTTGTGTTTGCCGTGATGTTATTTTTGAGTAAATATGACAAAAATGATTATATTCCGAAAGTTTGTTTGACCATTCGGAAGCCGAGCATTGTCAAAAATTATTAAAGTAGGTCAATTCAGAAAATCATTTTTTTTTATAAGGACAAGCCGTGTGGCGGAATTTATAAAATATACAAAATCAAATTCTTCAAAAATCCATGGCGTAGCAACCTACCCCTCCGCATTTAAGGACTGACGGCCAATTTAGAGGAGTGAAAAGTACGTGATCAAACTACCTAATGGGGAAAATGTTAATCTGCTTAGTGGTAATTTTTGACGTCCCTAAGCTTATAAAATAATATTGCCAGATTATTCTTGAAGAAAATGCATCCCACCCTCCTAGAAAATCTGAAAAAATCAGGGAATTTATAAAATATTCATAATTGGTCATGAGAAATCGGAGCATATTTTATTTTTAAGTATAATTTAGGGAGAGCAAAATTTGGGCCAAGGAAAATTTGTATTTTTATTTAATATTCACAAGCTATTTCAAATAGGGAAATAGAAATCGGAATGCCTGTGTGTTCAACCTTTCTTCAGAAATCCATGGCGTAGCAACCTACCCCTCCGCATTTAAGGACTGACGCCAATTTAGAGGAGTGAAATGTACGTGATCAAACTACCTAATAGGGAAAATGTCAATATGCATAATGTTAACTTTTAACGTCCCTAAGCTTATAAAATAATATTGCCAGATTATTACTGAAAAAAAGGCATCACACCCTCCTCGAAAATGTGAAAAAATCAGGGAATTTATAAAATATTCATATTTGGTCATGGCAAGTCGGAGAATATTTTATTTTTAGTGTAATTTAGGGAGAGCAAAATTTGGATCAAGGAAAATTTGTATTTTTTATTTTATATTCACAAGCCATTTCAAATGGGGAAATAGTATTCTGAATGCCTGTGTGTTCAACCCTTCTTCAGAAATCCATGGCGTAGCAACCTGCCTCTCCGCATTTAAGGACTGACGGCAAGTTCAGAAGAGTGAAAAGTACGTGATAAAACTACCTAATGGGAAAAATTTCAATCTTTTCAGTATTAATTTTTGACGTCCCTAAGCTTATAAAATAATAATATTGCCAGATTAATACTGAAAAAAAGGCATCCCACCCTCTTAGAAAATCTGAAAAAATTAGGGAATTTATAAAATATTCAAAATTGGTCTTGGGAAGTCGGAGAATATTTTATTTTTAAGTGTAATTTGGGGAAAGCAAAATTAGGGCCAAGAAATATTTGTATTTTTATTTCATATTCACAAGTCATTTCAAATGGCGAAATAGTGTTTGGAACGCCTGTGTTCAACTATTGTCCAGAAATCCATGACGTAGCAATCTACCCCTCCGCGTTTAAGGCCTGAGGGTCAATTCAGGGGAGTGAAAAATTATGTAATTAAACTACCTAATGGGTAAAATGTCTTGTTATAAAAAATCTTTTTTGTATTAATTTTTGACGTCCCAAAGCTTATAAAATAATATTGTAAGGTTAATACCAAAAAGTATGATGCCTATTCTGGAAAACCTGGAAAATTCCGGAAATTTTTAAATGTAATGTTTAAAGTCAAGGAATTTTTTACTTTTACGCGCAAGTTGCGGAAATTACAAAACTTGAAAAATTAAAAATATTAAACAAATAGAGATTCCCTTAAAGTGTCACTTGATTTATTCAATTTATAGTTGATTCACATTATTAATTTTTGTAGTAAAAGAACTTCCAAAAGTCAGCGAATTTTTATAGAAAAGTTCAGTGGAAACGCTGAACATATCGACAGAGTGGGGGCTAATATCCCAACAAACCAGAATTAAATAATTATACAAGCCTTTTTGTTCACTTGGAAGATAATCTCAGTCGTAGGTCAAAAAGCAATCGACTTCTGGTTAGATGTGCTTTCAAGTGCAACTAAAAAGCTCAAATGTGCAGATAAAACAAAAGAAACAAATATTAACAATTTATTTTTCTATTTCACCCGGAAAATGTAAAATTAGCAAATGTTCACTTTTATTTTCTATAATAGACACTTTTTTAAGTTTTTCTACCAGCATACGGTGAGACATCGTTCTACATGTGTTAGCAATTAAATTCAAGGGGGTATTCCGTTATTTGCACTTCAAACAATACATTTTTTTATATATTTATTATTAATCTGGAATCTTTCTTGAACATGTTAGTCAAAGAATTTTCTGAAAAATTTAAAAAATGAGGAAGTTATGAAGATTTCTAATAACGCAGTTGCAAATTCGTATATGGGAAACCTGCACTACAAGAACTTTACCGCATAATTTTAAATGCGTTTTTCTCCGAATGACATTTCTTTAGGATTAGGTGATGGACATTCTATCTTAAAAAATAATAGACCGATTCAATTGAATCGAACTAAAACAAATGCATTCCTACAAAATTTAGGTCCTTTTTTGTGGTTTCAACTTGAAAAAAATGTAGAAAATTTCAATTTTTTTTTTAAAACGTGGCCATTTCCTCTGTAATTTTTTTTTATGATCGTAGTTCGGACGATAGCGACAACTCTGCTGAATACGAAAATCTTTTGTTTTTTAATTTTGATCAAATACAAAGGATCTGAGCATGCCCACCACCTTTTTAATAGACTTACGTTCAGGAGGCTGTAGCAGCACAAATTTTTATTATTTTTATATGAAAAATTCACAATTGTGTATTCAATATATAATAAATATCCCACCATAACAGAAAAATTTCTATGTTGCTTCATTTTTCTAAAAAAAATCCTGAAAATTGCCTAGATTTATGCGCGAAAAAGTGGAATACCCCCTTAAAATAATTAATCTTATCAATTTGAACACCTTTAGGTATTAAAAAAAATTTATAGCGGAATTTACGCTGCCTCCTATACCTACCTGTCAATAAGTCATTCGTTTGTTTAATGTCTTCGCGGTAACATCGTCTTGAAAACTAGAGAGAAATTGCAGCCCTTTCGGGGTAATTTTTTATGTAAATTTGATTAAAAGGGGTGTTTGCTAGAATTTTCCAAAACTCTTTCATAGTTTAAAGTAAATACCAGATCTGTTTATTAATTTTACTGTTTTGTAACTTTTGTTAAATTTTCAAGTGTCATTTTGATCATGTCACAGGTCTCAACCTGTTGACGAAATGCCTCTTCGTCCGACGAAAAGTAGCGGAAAACTTAATAAACCCTTTTGAAAATTCGTTTGTAGTTCTCTTATTTTTTGATGATTTAGCGCAATGAAAAATTTCACCCTTATAATATAATTTAACAAAAATATGTCTGTTGACTTGTGATCTTTTTGTGGTGTTTTTTACTACAAAAACTTTTCTTTTGCAGAAATTTTCTAAAGCATTCTGAAATATTGCGAAATAGTGGATCCGTCAACGATATCATACTGATTTAAGAAAACTGAAGAAGGACCCAAGCCTGTTTGCGGTAGTCAACAAAGTAACTAAAAATGGATTTCTCCCGAATATTCAACAACTAAAATGTAAGTTATTAAATTTTCTAAAATTAAGTTATTATGTTTGTGTAATCCAGGAGCAAACTTTCATTTCGCGAGTTTTATTTTGTGTTTACTTTGATTTTGTTATTTTCCATATAAATATGACAAAAATGCTTTGTATTGCGAAAGTTTGTTTGACTCTTCGGAGGCTAAGCACTGTCAAAAATTGCTAAAGTATTACCTAATTATTAGGTAATAATTACCTAACCACCGCCACTCCAAATTTCCCCAAAATATTTTTTTTAGCAAAAGGAACCTTATTAGAGTGTCCTGTAAAAATTTCGCCCGAGAATGTATAGTCAAAATTTTGAGAAAAATCAATTTGAAAAGTACGGGAAAGTAGCATCGAGTATGCGGCAGACCCCGGTCGAAGTCGCATCGGTCGCCCGTGGTCCCTTGCAATCGAGTGAAATTTTCTCGCTCCGATTTGAATTTTTCTTTGAAATTCGGATAGATGGGGGTGTGATTAGTGGATATTAGTAATAAATATAATCAAAAAAATGGAAAATAACCCGTGTATTGCCGAAAAAGTGAAAAAATTATAATTTTTTTTCCTTCTAATTTTGGGGTGTGCATTCGATAAGGAGGGTAATCCATCGTCAAAACCTACCCTTACGGGGCGCCGCTCCGCTCCGCGTTGCACCCCTCCAGGGCGGTTTTGACTCTGGTTACTAGGCTAAACATACGAGAAGCGCCACCGATCAAGAAAACCGGGATAAATGAAACCGGGATGTGAGAGAACCTCGAAATAGCATTAAAAAGTATAGTTGCGGTATGGGGCAGTAAACTATTACGTTTCACCCCCAAAAAATCGCGTAAAAACAAAAAATAAACGATGATACATGTAGGAGCGTCGAGCTGCATCTGCCGGTGCGAAATATTCTAAGTGTTAGAGTCATTCATTGCGCACGGACTGTCAACAGAATGAGCGACGCGCGGGAATCTCGTTAATTTTACCACTGAATTACATGAAAATTAGCTAACTTCAAAATCGATTTACTCAAAATTTTGATAATACATTCTCAGAATTTTTTTGCAGGAGGGGCCTATATAAACCTTCATCCAAGGGCGGATCTACGGGGGGGGGGGGGGGTAATGGGGGTAACTACCCCCCCCATGAATCTTCATTGCAATACAAATTTTAAAAATATACCTTAATTTTCCCTTAATTTTATTACAAAACATGTATTTACCCCCTCCATAAACTTTGACCAGATCCGCTATTGCCTTCATCTTTACATTAGGAAGGTTACAAGTTAGTTCGTAGTGGCGGTGGTTATTAACTCTCACCTGTTTTTGATTGTTTTGTATAATTGAAATGAAAATTCCAAATTCTTCCAAAATATTAAACAACAAAACCTTGTTGGATGAGCCAAGAAGTAACCTTGCAGAAGATGGTCGGTGTTTCTACCAGATTTTACACTTCGTCTATTACTCCAGAATATGCCCGCATTAAATGTGAGTAGGTAATTGAAAATTGTATTTAGTTTTAATTTTTTTTTTAAATTTTTATTCACTCATAATATTTTATAAATCAAATGCGCATCTCTTGAGCTGGCGACAACCAAAGCAATCTACCCCTCAGCATTTAAAGGCTTAGGGCCAATAAGGGGAGTGGAAAAGTAAGCTTATAAAATAATACTGCCAGGTTATTAGCAAAAAAAAGCTGAAAATATCAGAGAATTTAAATTATGCAAAATTGGTCAACGAAGGTCAACGAATTTTTTATTTTTGTGTGTAAGTTAGGGAGATCAAAATTTATATTCGCTCATAAAACGTTATAAATGAAATGCCCAAGTCATTTCAAAGAGCAAAATAGTATTCGGAATGCCTGTGTTTTCAACCCTTCTTCAAAAATCCATGGCGTGGCAACCTACCCCCTTCCGCATTTAACGGCTGTGGGCCAATTAAGGGAGGGTGAAAAAGGAGGTAATTAAAGTACCTAATAGGAAAAATGTCAATGTTTCAGTACTTATTATTGAGGTCGCTAAGCTTAAATAATAATAGGGTTAATAACAAAAAATATTACTCCCACCCTTTTGGAAAACCTGGAAAATTCCAGAAAATTATTAACTGTACGAATTTGGCATGGGAAGTCAGGAAATTGTTTTACTTTTAATTGCAAGTCACGGAAATTAAAATTTAGACTAGGAAAAATTCTATAAAACTTGAAAAATTTAAAAAAAGTTATTAAAAAATAGATAAGTAGTAGTTAATTTTAGTTGCCTTTATTTATTTGTATTGACTTAGAACTAATTACATAAATTAGTAAAGAACATGTCCTGGACCTACTATATTAAGAGGAAGACTTCTTAATAAAAGCAGAAGAAGGCTTTTTTTTCGTTTAGTTGATTCACATTATTAATTTTTGTAATAAAAAAAATTTCGAAGTCAGCGAATTTGGGAAAAATTCAGTGGTAACCATAAAAACACCTGATGGTAACTTGAAACGAAGTCTTCAATCTCATAGGAGCCAAATAAAAAAGAAAGCGCTTTGAGCTCCAAAAACCTCCGACAAGTGAAAAGGTAACAGTGGAGATGACCACGCCTTAAAAAATTTGACTTTCCGGTATGGCAAACCTTCCTGACTCCTGGACAGCCTGTAAGCGGGAAGGGTCAAATTCCGCTTCCTTCTACGAGCGGGAGGTCTTCCTTTTCCACATGCTGCATATTTTGAATATGCAGCATCAGTATGAGCACTCTTCGGAAGAATCTCTACATATATCTCTTTGGGATATTCCATAAATGGCTCTAACCGCTTGCTTCACACATCTACATATAAAGAATACACTACTACAATAGTATCCAATGCTGAGACGTTCTACTTGTCGCCGGCGCCGCCCTTCGCACTCCGTTCAATAGTTTTGAGAATTATCTTTCAATTTCAGCAATTTTTTTGAACAGTTTAAAACAAAATTTTAATCTGACGTTTTATAAGTGCTAGGTAGATTATGTTGGGCGCCATACCCAAAAACAGCTATTAGGACGTTTTTTGGATTAATTCCAATAATTAATTTAGAGTTTAGTGGTAAAATCAATATTAAGCAATCAGATCAATTCAAAAGGGCAGGTAGACAATAGATATGCAAACAGAACTGGACAATGATTATAAATTCACATTAAATTACCAGAAGTACTTGACTAAAATCTTTTACTGAAGGATCTGCATAGCAAATGAGCCGAGGAAGTACCTTAGAATGTCTTGTTCTCCGGAATAGATGAAAGTTAATTATGGATTTTAGTATCTTAGTCCCAATTCCAGATATTGTGGGGCGTAGGATGAAAGTTTGTTGCCTGAAATCTCCATGACCGTACTTTCTTCTATTCTGAAAATTCCATGATGACGCTTACCATGAGAAAAAATATGGGTTTCCACCTTACTCTCACCGGTAAATCCCGGTTCGTCACTGTTAAAAACTATTAGGGCGGGGGATCTCCCTAACATTATGCCGTCATGTATCGTACTAAATTATGTATTCACTAAATGGACATGAAAATCCTTCAAGCTCCGATATGGATTCGCTTCGACAAACAAAAATATCTAAGCCGGTAAATCAAAAAACAAAGCCAAATACCAGTAACAAATAATATTCCAAAATATTGTATTGGAAAAACAATGGTCCAAATTAATTTGTACCATCAAGATGTATTTAGAACATTCGATTGGGAAGAGAAATGTATCAACGTCAATGGGAAGAAACTAACGCTCAAATTCATAAACGCATTTCAGAATAATAAGATTTTAGTACGACTTTTTTTAACATTAATCAAATTTAACTTACATTTTTTTCATAAGTTTTCACACCTTAATTTTAATGTTATTTAGTCTGAGGTCTAACCTGAACCTAACCTGAACCTAGCCCAAACCTAACCTACACTTTTTTGGTACTAGCACCCCAAAATAATAGAAAGAGATGGGCCACGACGTTCGGAAACGAACAATACGACTTACAAGAAGTCTGAGGTCTAACCTGAACCTAACCTGAACCTAGCCCAAACCTAACCTACACTTTTTTGGTACTAGCACCCCAAAATAAATTCTTTTCGGTACTAAAGATGCATTCTTCTTTGCTGCCATAATATTATTATACAATTTTACAAATTTATAATTAATGAGTCTTTCTTTCCTTTCAGTTAACATCAGTGTTGATATCGGGTACGCGAAAATCGTATTTCGCGAACGGGAGTGTGATGTATCGAGTACGAATTTTTGTGAAAATGCTTGATGAAAGCTTTAATAATAATCGAGAATAATTTTTCTTTATTTACTTGAGTGAAAAAGTAGTTTTCCAAGTGTTTATTTAAAAGTATTTCATTCGTAACCGTAAAAAAAATTGTGGCAGCGTATGGGTTTGCAGTGACTGGAAGGAAGGATGGAGAAGCTGTTATGGTCAAGAAGAGCAGCTAAAGCAGAAGGACTACAGTGATAAAGGTAATTTGGTGAAAATCGTTTGCTCAAAAATTAAAACTAACCAAATATTTTTTTTATTATTCAGGTAGGGTCCACTTCGTGGGTTTAGCAGCAGAACAGGTTGGTGAAAATGTTTATTTAGTGATGTGCTAGTGAAACGTGTGAATTGTGAAAAATGCATTTTCCTTTAAATGTATAAATTCTAAGAAGGTAAATAAAATTATTTTTATGATCAAATAATTGATTTCTGGTTGAACGAATTCAAATTTTAATTTTTTTAGGGTTACTTGGGGTTTCACTATTATATATTTTATCAGGTTGTCAACCTCGACGCCAAGCTATCAAACCTTTAATTAATAAACACATCAAGTCATCAATAAAGAATTTTTCTTAAAAAGATTTAATTAACCATAACTGTTAGTTGCAAGCATAGTGGAAGGTATCCTGGAAACCTTATTATAAAACAAGGAAAATTGAACCTACACTCTACCGCAGCGCCGAATTTAATGATTTTTTTCAATATGATGTTTTCAGCTAAGATCAGTATTGATATTCGCGTACGCGAAAATCGTGTTTCGTGAACGGGAGCGTGATGTGTCGAGTACGTATTTTTATGGAAATGCTTGATGGAAGCTTTAATGATAATCGTCAATCATTTTTCTTTTAATACTTGAGTGAAAAAGTAGTGTTCAAAGTGTTTATTTAAAAAATTTTCATTAAAAACCGTTAAAATAATTGTGGCAGTGCCTGGGTTTGTGAGTTAGTAACATTTACTGGAAGGTGTGATGGAGAAGCTGTCGTGGTCAAGAAGAGTAGCTAATGCGGAAGGACTGCAGTGATAAAGGTAATTTGATAAAATCAATTGCACCAAATTGAAAACTAACCAAATATTTTTTATAATAACAGGTAGGGTCCTCTTCGTGGGTTTAGCAGCAATACAGGTTAGTGCGCATTTTTCTCTAGTGATGTAGCTGGTGAAATATAGTGTGAAATAGTGAAAAATGCATTTTTCTTTAAATGCAAGAATTATACTTCGGTAAGTAAATATTTGTTTACATTCAAATAATAATAATTATTGAATCCTGGTTGAAATAAATCCAATTTTTTTCTTTTTTGGGTGTTGCAGTGCCGTTCCAAAATAATTGGCCTCTTCCTAAAATACCAGTACATTCAAAATATGTAAGTAGTTTAATTTTATGTGTAGTGTTGGTGCATATACTTAAAGTTACATTTTTGTTTTGCAGAAATATTCTCAGTTAGTTTGGAAGCTAGATGTCGTAATACCGCGTTTTGCCAAATAATGAATGCGTTGCCGGTCTTCTTCTTAGTCGTATTGTTCGTTTCCGAACGTCGTGACCCATCTCTTTCTATGCATGTGATGTGCGTTCTAAGTGATTTCACATACATAGAGGACCTACTTGTTTAACGTGGGCTCCGAACCACGGGAAGTGTAATACACTTCATGTTGAGATGGGCGCTCTTGGCAAATTACCTCGGTGGTTTGCCATTGCCTTCCGAGGAGAGACGGCTAGAATAAAGTTCTTACCCTGCCCGGATTCGATCCGAGCGTTTCGCATTAGCAGTAGACGCACTTAACTGCCAAAGCTACGACCGTCTCTACTGTTGCCGGTACTGCACTATAACTTAAGAAAAGGGAACAGGTCTTCATCCAAGACCCTGTTTGTTCTGATCAATAAGAGTAACAATTTGGATTCCGCCTAATAAGTGTTCAACAACGAAACAGTGAGTTATTGAATTTTTGTCTACACACTTAAAAAGAATTTCATAATTAAGTCTTCAAAAATAAACTTTTTTCCCACGAGTTTAGTTTTGAGTTTGTTTTGATTTTGTACTTTTTTGCAGATAAATATTTAAAAAAAAGTTTTTGACCATTTTGGATTACAAGTACCAAATATTTCTATCTCCGGATTCTTCCAAATATTCAATTACGAAATCTTGTTTGAGAAGCCAAGTGTATTCAAATATGGCAGAAGCTTGCAGAGGTGGTTGGTGTTTCTACCAGATTTTTCATCTGAAGGCCTTCGACAATTTTGCCAGAATATTCAAGATTAGATGTGAGTAATTGAGAATTGTAGTTAGTTTTAAGTTTTCACCTGAACGCAAGTTATGGTGGAGTTGATCCTGTGACCTATAAAACTTGACCTTCACATTTTTAAATCATACATCTGTACCCCGTTCTCCGCCGATGTTAACAATAATTCTGAATAGTATTAGGGCCATGCTCTTAGGGGAAAAATTTAATTAGTTGATAAATTATCCAGTTGGTTCATAAACTAACCAAAAAAATTGGCTGATATAAAAAGTATTGTTGTGGTAATAATACATAATAACCAGTAATTTGGCTAGTTTGTTAATTTTTCACAGATGTTCTTGCTGCTTAATGTAAACCCTTGGGGACCTACAGTTTAACGTGGAATCAAAACCATGGCATACTTTTTTTGGGAGCGACTGGGATTCGAACCAGAGATCCAAAATTAGATCGAAAATTCAGATCCTTTACCACTCGACTAAACTACCTGTAATTGCAAGGTACTATATTAAGTTTTTTAATGGAAAAATTTTTTAAACCCTACCTTTTGCTAGTTTTTCATTTAACGCTGATTCTGAAGACAGCCCTACCTGGTAATATTCTGGTATGTTAGAAAGGTATCTACTTTGTATATGATATAATCACCTAGTTTTCCACTATAATTATTTTATAATAATAATTATCAGTTTAGTGTTTACATTAGTTACATTAGTACGATACATAATATGTTTGAATTTTTTTGAATTTCTCCAAGAAATTAAAATTTTTTTGTCCTTCTTATTAAGTTACTATAACCATTTTCAAGATTTCAACAAATTTTTATAAACCACTAGAACGGTCGAATCTTGGTTATTTCAATAGAAAATAATATTTTTACTATATTAGGAGAAAATTTGGCTAATTTATATACATACTGACCAAACTACTACTAGTTATTATGTATTACCATCAGCACTCTACGGTTTTTAGATTAGTCAATGTTATTGACTAGTTTATATTTTATAAACCAACTGGATAGTTACGTACGAAAAGAGAGGAATACTTAACCATTCGTTGGGGGAAAGGGATATCATCGTTACCTCTATGATGATATTTTGAGTGTAGGCGGGAGACTTCTGTGATTGGTTGGCTTTGCGAGTTCTTTGCGGGATTTGATCACTTTCTGGCAGAACACGACCTGAAAGAAAAAGTTAGTTGCTTCGGAAGATAAGTGCCAATGCAGATCTGTTTGGGGGTTAAAATTGGGTTTACCTGATTGGTGATTCCTAGATGGCTTATTGATTTACATCGACAGTACTTCGGGTGGTCCTGGAGCTTGTATTAGCCTATTATCTGTTAGGTTAGTGGGTTTTCCGTGGCCAAAGTCTTCTTGTTTAGATTTTCGGCATTGTTTCGAATGAATTTCTCGATGATTTCCACTTTAGCATTTGCGTAGATAATATGGGTATAGCTTCTGAAAAGTTCTTTATACTTTTGTGGCTTGACTCCTCCTTCCTAGTTTGATTTTTTAGTGATCCCACATAGATAAGATTCTTATAACTTTAGTAAGAAACTACCAGTTTCGTAATTAGGACGTTTTAACTAAGGACAGCAGATTTGTTTTTAATGTGAGGGACAAACGCAGCAAGTAGCTACTTGTTCCTGAAGAATCTCATAATTTCCAAAAGGCGTCAATATTCTCAATCAAAATAGAATAAAATTTATATAAAAAATATTAATACAGCCCAAAATATTAAATAATATAAATTAATATTGCCAAATGTTTGCACCATCAATCAGTAGTACAATCTAATATTATTTTAGAGAGAAATGTATACTTAGTAATTGCCATACAAAATTGTTGTTTATTTTTAAGGCTAGGTACGAATGGCTGAACAATTGAAACAATTACCGCGTTCTCTTATAGTAAAAACAACTCCCTATAAGCGGCCTTTAAGCCGCCCAATCTTAGCAATCAAGTACTACGTAGATATATGAATGCGGCCAGAGGCTAAACCAATGACTACTAAGTATCTTTGTCGCAAATAGTAATCCGCTAAGCTGTAGCCTTAAGTAATTACCGCAATCTTCCCCCCGAGTGAAGCTAAACGATAAGAAATTACTATAGAAAAAAGTTTAATAGCAAATCAAAGGGTGCCGGTGTCTGATACTCCATGTGATGTGAAGTCATTAATTCCCGTTAATGAGGCCGAAAACCAAGTAACTGCAGCCTACACTTCTGCCGTCCTTAGTTAAAAAGTCCTAACTAATAAATTGGCTTTTTCATTGTAAAATAGTATTTACTTAATACCTTTCATAATAAAATTAAAAATATTTTATAAAGTATTTTTCTCCCGAAAACCAATTTGTTAGTTAGGACCGTTAGGATATTTTAACTAAGGACGAAGCACCTCGGAATAATATTGTTTAATGCGAATTTAGAGATGGGCGCATGAGTCACTTTTTACTCACGCTTACGTACACTCACGACACATTTCTCTTTCTATTTGTGCGTAATCACCAACGATCATGTGAAGGCTAAATTACGCTAACGCACACTCGCGATGTTTTCCTTAAACTCACTCATATGACTCACGATGTTTTCTATATTATTCACGCATACTCACGATGTTTTCCGTATTGTTTACGAATACGAATATCTTAGACAAAAGTTGTAGTAAATTATGTTCTCTATAAGATTTGTAGCAATCATTTTCGTCCTAAAGTCTACTGGTAAGGAAATATTGCTAAGAAACGCACACTGGATTGTCGCCGAGGTCGACAACTCAAGGGTTTTCATTAGGACCCCAAACCTTTTTTTTGTAATGGCTTGTAGTATATGCCGCCGACTGCGCTGAAGCTTAAGCTTATTGTGCCCGTCTTTCCATGTTGCACTCAAAGTCGAGTATGCAGCCAAAGAGCGCCTGTGCTATCTCCTCAGTTACCGGATATGGAAACCCAAGGTGACGCAGTATGTTCACGCCACATTTCCTGCATATAGGGTCTTCAGCTTCCCTCATAATGTTGAGGTCCCTTTTTAGACAGCTCTCTCTCTCTCTCTCTCAGCTTTCGTCTTACGTAAGGACATAGTGGCATCATGACGGCAGTACCTTTAGCGAGATACTTCAAGCCCCTCAGTCATGTGCTGAGTGAGTCGTCGTATGTAAGGTTTATCCAGTTAGGGCATTAATCTGGTCTATCCATCTTGTTGGGGATTTTCATCTCGGACGTTTTCCTTAGATCTTGCCCTGTATCATCAATTTTTCTATTGCTTCTGGTCTTTGTGCAATGTTGCCAAAATATCGTAAGAAAGACTGGCTGATGACAGCGTTTTGACCTTTAGCTCGCACAAGATGGCCACATTTGTGTGATGGGCCATCCAAAATATTCTCAACATACGCCGATATGCCCTCAAAGACTTTGACTCGTCTTCTATCGTTTGCCCTCAATATTGCCACCGGGAATATCAGTGTCGCCAGGAGCCTCATTTTTGTTGTTCTGGTAACTGCTGTCTCTCCATATATTGACAATCTTAGTGGTCACCATCTTATTTCTGACATACTTTCTTGGGAGTTGGACCCCAGGGAGCCTAGGTATATAAAGTTATGCACCACTTCAAACCCCATGCATATTATGTGGATTTCGAGGGAGTTATTGTTGGCACGGTTTGAGACAGCAGTGTCATATAAATAGTCCTACTATTCTTCTCAACCGATTTAGGATTTCATTTCACCTGTACTTACCCGACAAGCCCCGAATGAACATCCGCGATTGCCTCAGTCCAGAAAGGCGGCCTACCCAGTAAGCGAGGTGTTGTTTACATAATATGATCCCCTCCTTGGCGGTTGTACTTATATGCGATCTCGCAAGAAGGTTTAGGGCCTACTGGGAGGGGGGGGGAGATTTTCAGCCAGTGGCGGCTCGTGACTTGCTTCAATGGGAGGGCACCAAATTGAAACAAAAACTAAAAATATAAATTTCCTGTATTTTTATTTACTTAATTTACCAACTTAAAATTATTATTTTCATAATTATTTTTGTATAATTTTTGTTCCCAATTCTTATTAGAAGTGCAATCAGAATGACAAAGTGCATGTTCTACTACTAGCTCATTTGTTTCTTGACGTACTGTGCTGTCCGCCCATAATTTATTTATTTAAGTAAATTGCTTGGGGGTGGGGGTGAATAGTACCCAGTACCCGGGCGATAGAACTCCCTGGGATAGAAAATCCTGAATTATCATCAGTATCGACCATGAACTTAGAAGATTGGGACCGGCAACTCCCTATCTAAAAAATGCTTAAAAGCGTGGAGCACAATGAACGCGAAACCAACGCGCTGCTCTTGACGCCGAGAACTGTCAGAAATACGTTCAACCAAAGTTGTGTGCGCACAATGAACGCGAACCAAGCGCGCCAAAGGTAGTGATTTTAACCTTAAATTTTACAACTAATTTTAATTTAATTAATTTACAATAATTAATACTAATACAAAATATAAAATATAAATAATATAAATCAGAATTCAGGATTATCTCTAGGAGGTCGCCACAATATCAACAAAAATAAACAAAGTGAGGTTATAACCCCAGCGTTGCGAACGTAAAAGTAGAAAGTTGCCCAACTTTCTAGGGCGTTTCGCGTCAGAGCGTAACAGGGAACGTTCACTGTGCGCAGCGCCAATTACGTTACATTGGTTCAACTTTCGCCAGCGTCAGCGCGTTGGTTTCGCGTTCATTGTGCTCCACGCTTTTAAATTTGCGAGCGCTTATGCGAATCACGAAAAACTATAGGTGGCGCTGTCCTTAATGTATGATAAATGTCATTTAAATTCAAATTTTGCACGACTTTTATGCGTATTTCAGGTTAAAATAAAAATAAAGTCATTTTGCACCATACATTACTATGAGGTTGAGGCAGTATACACATCATATTAATTGTGAAATAAAGAAAAGTAGTGCTGAAAAAAAAGTATTCTAAATTATTAAAAACTTAGTTATAATTAATTGAGTTTTATTCTATCATTTTTTATATTTAGTTTTAATAAATAAAAAAAAATATCGTACAACCCAATTTGAAATATATACTCGAGTTTCGAACTTATTAGTTCTCATCAGTACAATATACAAATGGATTGTACGAGTGCACTAACGATTGTACGAGTGCACTGCTTGTTGATGGCAGGTAGCCGCTAGTGCACTCGTACAATCCATTTGTATATTGTACTAATGAGAACTAATAAGTTCAAAACTCGAGTATACATTTCAAATTGGGTTGTACGATATTTTTTGTATTTTTAAATACTAACTGGCTAGAGCCGAGAACTTTTTTACTCGTTTTAATAAATGTACATTTATTTCTTGTTAGATGTGTATTTTATTGTATAAAAAATTTTGTATGTATGCAAAAATACGTTTTAAAGTGAAAATATTGAAATAATGCTATAAAACTTGATAATTTTTCGTCATTTAATTGCAAAGTGTAATACCAGCATTATAGCACTAAAGACAGCGCCATCTATTATAATAGTTTTGCGCGATTCGGTTAAGCACTCGCATTTATAACCATAGTTGCCGGTCCTAATCTTTTAAGTTCATGGTATCGACATATTAATATATAATAATAGCCTAAAATTATCTGTGTGTGTGTCTGTAACACTATAAATGTTACTCAGTGCGGCCTCAGGCCGCACAACCCACGCAAACACGAATCAGTGCTGCCTTTAAACGCCACACTACTGGCTATATTATGTTTTCTTGATAACGCATCTCTTATAGGTTTACGTTTTGGTTATCAATGTAAAAATGTTTCAGTGAGGCCCTTAAGCCGCACAACCCTGACAATCATGCACCAGTAGAAAAGTATTTAATAAATAAATGAGAAAATAATTTCTTTAAAAATAATTAAAATGGTATTAATAGTGAAGAAAATATTATGAATATTATGATTTTTTGATTGCCTTAGTTGTGCGGCCTGAAGGCCGCACTGGAGAAGGGTTTGTATTCAACGTTGTAAGCACACAGATAGATAAATTACTAAAGGGATAACTTGAGCTGCTTCTTTGTTGTTATCCTTTTATATATTTTTGAATTAAATAAATTAAGGCTGATATAGCTTATATCAATTGGTGATATCTATTTTACTGACAAAAATTGAATTTTTAAAGTGGTGTTTAAACTGCCACCGTTTATGATCCGTGCGCATTAAAAAAATACAATTATTCTGAATTGCTATTCTGTTTAGGGAAGGCGGCGCCCCGTTGCCCTATCTGTACCAGCCGCCACTGTTTTGCAACCTTCTTAACCAGAATGTCTTTTCGATACCCTTTATGCCCTGGTGGTCCGATACCCTCCTCAGCGCAACACTGTTGCGAGTGGCCAGTCTCAGGACTGTATTTTTACCCCTTCCAAAGTTTTTAGTACTGCCTGGCTTTCTGTCATGAGGTAAATCCGTCTATTTTCAAAGCCCCATATATTCTTATGGTATTCTTATGGTATTCTTATACCATAGTGTGGTACCCCTTTCTTGGGGTAGTTTTACCATGGCCATCAATTGTCAGCCTATTATTTTACTAGTAGGGCTTCTACCTCCACCACTAAGTATAGTGGATTCAGCCCTGAAAAAGCATCCATGGATGCGGTGGGGGTTGACCGTATTGCCCTCGTAAAATCAATTAAGCAAGTAAGTCGTTGCAGCTTGTTAAGCCTGTTTATGCTATCCCTTTTCTTGGTTTTATGCCACAAAATCAGAGCCGAGTAGGTTACCGTCGGTTTCACCACTTCCGTGTACAACCAGAGTACAGTGGCGACTGGCACGATGAGGGCGACGGGGTATCGCCCTCCCAAAGCAAAACAGCAACTCAGAAAAATTTTGTTTAATGTGAGTGCAGTTGCGCCGCTGAATAGTGTGCAATCCGATGTCGTTTGAACCGTACACATTTGCATATATCTAAAATAGTTTACTAAAAAGTGAAAATCTTAATTTGCAATCCTACCCCCCCCGCACATTTTATCAAACCGTGAGCCTTCGTTTGGCGACTGCAAGGCAGTAGATTTATGAATTAAATTAATTTAAAATCCTCCCCGCCCATTCTGAAGAAACTAATGACGCCAGCACCTATGTACGTATATACACAGGGTATTGTTAGGTTGTCAATTTTTTATTTTAATATGCAATTCACAAGAGTTAATCATTAAAACGTAATACATAATATTATAATAGCCTAAATTTATTTAATTGTAAATCAAATGATCTTTTTATGAATTTATCTATCTATCTGTGGATCTATAACGCTAAATTGATCTTTTAATTTCCTCTGCAGTGCGGCCTTTAGGCCGCACATCCAAGGCAATCACGTTTTAAATGGATAGTTAGTTACATTAAAAAAAATTCTGTTATGGGTTCAGAATTACTTATTTTCATAATGAATTATTTTCTAAATTATGTAAAACTTCCGTAACGTCCTTGTTATTGCCATTAGTACTCTCCCTTGACGCAGTCCCAGACAAATATCTAATTACAACGTTGACTTTCCCTGCTATTCCTTAAAATAAACTTTGAAGGCAGCCGTTTGGTTTATTTTAATCGAATCCACCCCAAGCTATTCATTTAAATAAATAAATAAATACTGACTGAATAGGACGACAGTATGCCAAATTTTTTGTGTTGATGCAGTGGCAGCTTACCCTAAAGTATGTTACCGTTATAAATAAACATTACAATAAAAAACTGGCGGAAGCAGTGACCGAGGGGTCTGGGGGGTATGGAATACCCCCCAGCACATGGCGATCAGACGGGGCGCCGCCCTGTAATTAAGAATTCTTTAACTCAGAATAATACTTTGTAATGCATTTAATACATGTTTAAGACAATAATCCGACGTCGCCTTGACGATAAATGGTGGAACATATTTAAAAGACTAAAAATTTAATTTATATTTGTCGCCATCCCCTCCCTCCATTACAACAAACCACGAGCCTCCACATATGATCATGTTATAGTCCAGGCAACGAAGCCGAAAAATTGGCTCAAGCTTGCAAAAAATCCGGGAAAGTTGAATTTTGGCAGAGATGTACATTGGAGTGTTCTAATGAACCCCCCCAAAAGTCCCATAAAATTCCACGCCGGCGTCCCCACAATCGGGGGTTTTAGCTCCCCCAACGCGATTTTTTGCCGATAATCGCTTATTTATGCTAGTATGAAAAATTATGATCAGACCATAATTGAAGAGCATAAAATTCTCTATAAAATAGTTTTTTTTCATATTTTTCCATGGCACACTAATGCTAAACTTATTGACCGAAAACACGACCCACCCTTAAAATGGCACAATATTGATTCGTTGCAGGGAGAGAAATGTTTTCGGGCACGGGAAATGCTTTTAATAATAAATTAATTGAAATTGTGGCCTTCTTCTTCTTCTACTTCTTCTAGGTCTTTGACCTGTTCTTTTGTGATTATCAAGCCTGTTCTTGTGATGTAGATGTCCAGCTGTCTCGCCATCTCTTAGGTGGTCTTCCTCGTAGTCTGCTCCCATGTGGTATCCTTGTCATCACGATCTTTGCTATTCGATTGTCGTCCATTCGTTCCACGTGTTGTCTCCACACTCTTCTCCTTTGTCTTCCCCATCTTACGATATCTTCCACTCCGCACATTTCACGTATTTTGCTACTTCGTACTATGTCATACAAAGTTTTACCGGCTATAGATCTCAATATTCTCATTTCATTTGTTTTCATTGCTCCAGAGATTGCTACTGCTTTCATAGTTTGCTTCCTCACTTCTTCATATATAGGTCTCCAAAGCTAGACACCTCCACCCCAAGATATGTAAACCTCATCACCTGTTCTATAGGCTTGTCGTCAATAGTTAGCTTACATCGTATTGGATCTTTGGCGATGGTCAGGCATTTTGTTTTATTTACATTTATGGTCATGTTATATTTTCCTGCGGCAATTTTAAAACAGTGTAATAATCTTTGGAGGTTGTCTTCACTCTCTGACACTAGCACTACATCGTCCGCGTAGCATATTAGCTTTATCTCTTCGGGTCCAAATCTGTATCCGCCGTTTAATACCTTCACCGCTTCTATGATTTTATTCATTATCAGACTAAATAGTAAAGGGCTTAAGCTGTCTCCTTGCCTTATACCACTCTCCATCTGTATCTCATCGGTTAGTTCTTTGTTGAATCTTATTTTTGTGGTATTCTTGGTGTTTAATTCTCTAATTATGCGTGTTAGTGTATTCGGTACTTGTTCTTCATTTAACACATATATTACATCTTTTAGCCTTACCCTATCAAACGCTTTCGTCATATCGATAAAACACATATATGCCGGCTTATTGTATTCCAGTGCCTTTTCTCGGATCCGTCTAACAATGAAGATGGCATCCGTGGTCGACCTATTGTGTCTAAAACATTGTTGTTCTTCATTTAATGTGACATATTTTGTTAGCTCTGTTTTTATTATGCTTGTAAACAGTTTCATCACTGACTCGAGCAACGTTATTCCCCTGTAATTCTCTGGGTTTTTCTTATCTCCCTTTTTGTATACAGGTATTGTAATGCTTTTTCTCCAGTCTGAAGGTATCGTACCACTTTCTAGTATCTTTTGGAATAGCAGTGTTATTTCCTTTACAATATCTTCTCCCCCATACTTAATAAGCTCATTGCTGATGTGGTCCTCGGATGGTGTTTTTCTGTTTTTGAGTTTTCTCACTGCTTCCCTCACTTGTTCCTCCTTCATTGTTACCTTCTCCTCGTTCTCCTCCCATACAATCTCTTGTTGTTCTTCCTTGTCGTTTGCCGCGTTCTTATATAGTTGATAGAAATATTTTCTCAGTTCTTCCTTTCCCATACCATTGATTTCTTGGTATTCATTTGTAACTTTCTTCCTTCCTCTCAGCAGCTTCCATATCTTTTTTTTTGTGCTCCATATAGATCTCTCTCCATACCTTTAGTAAATCCAAGCCAATAGTCCTTCTTTATCTCTCTTATTCTTGAGTTAACTTGGTTTCGTACTTCCGTATATATTCTTTGGTTCACTTCGTTTTGGTTACTCTTGTATTGGAGGTGGGCTAGTCGTTTTTCGTTTGCCAGTTCTTTTATTTCGTCTGTGAACCAAGGTTTCGTGCTATGTACTGCATTTATGTTCACTCTTCTTGTCCCCAGAGCTTCCTTTGCTGCGAGTTGGAAGTTTTTTTTTTTTTTACTTACCTTCTTCCTTACCTGTCCTCCCGGGTGTCCGCCGTCAGGCATTGCTTCCGGGATGATGTGTCCTAGAATCGGACCACGTTCTTCTCCTTTGATAGTGTCGTCCTAGTTTGTCGGCCGGGTAGGGGGCAATGCGATGGAACTCGCGTGTGGCGTGTGCTCTTCCGCATTCCTCTCTTCTACCTGTCCGAGTTTCGCGTCGAATCGTTAGTCCTCCATTTGTGTGTCGTCCTCCGTTTGTGTGTCCTCCGTTAGAGTAGCGGCGGCGGCTGCCTGTTGCTAGGCTCTCCCGGCTGCCTCCTTACTTCTTAATATGGTGGTGACGAGGGTAGTTATCCGCTGCCACTGTGTCTCGTCGACAAGCATTGCTTCGATTAGTTTATTTTCGTATTAGATATTAGATATTTATTATATTATTAGATATTAGATATATTAGATATTAGATATTTATAATTGATTAGATTAGATAATAGTTGGAAGTTTGTTTTAATCTTAATCCACCCTTCTTCCGTTGTATTTGTTGTTGTTACCGGGTTAGATAATATTTTGCTTTTTAGGCGGCTTTCGTAGAGGTGCTTGGTTGAGTCGTCGTCCAGTGATTCGATATTCAATTTATCAGCGTAGATGGGTATCTTCTTTTTTGTTATTGGTCTCAATTTAATTCGTAGTTTGCATAGTATCATGTTGTGATCCGATCCTATATTAGGGGATGTTAAGTTTCGCACATCCAAAATTTGTTGTGGTTCTATTGCCCTATTTGTTACGATGTAATCTATTGTTGATTTTTGATTGCGGGTGTTTAGCCATGTATATTTATGTTGTTGTTTATGCTGGTAGTAGGTGTTGTTTATGCGTAATTGGTTATGGGCACATAGCTCGATTAGCATTTGTCCGTGCTCATTAATTTCGTCTTCATTGAATCTTTGTTTCACTCCGTCTATAACTTCGCTTCCTACTCGCGCATTCATATCACCCATTATTATTACTTTGTTGCTATTATTTAAGCCATCTAGTTCTGATTGCAGCCTGTTGTAGAACTTCTTCTAATAAATGGATTGTTTCATCTGACATCCAATGTTTACGTTTTATTGAAGGTTTTGGTGATGCGCATCTCTTTGCAGTCTGAGTCATCCACTTTTTAATAGACATCCACATCTTTTCTGGGTTTTCCTGTCTCGTTGTTTTCCTGTCTCGTTGGTATCTCGGACCCTATGAGTGTTTCTTCAATTGTTTTAGTATCTGGGATGCTTATTCTTTGGTTTGTGTTAAGTGCGCTTGTATTATGTAGCTTAAGCCTGAAACTGACATGCAACATCCTGTGATCAGATCCGTATTCCGCGGAACGCTCCGTCTTGATATTTTATATAGCAGTCCTCCATCGCATTTTTATCAGTACGTAGTCAATTTGATTTTTGTGTTCACCGTTGGGATATGTCCATGTGTGGAGGCGTCTAGGGTGGTGTTTAAAGCTAAAGTTAAAATTTTCCCATTAATCCCCAAAAAATTACCATTAGACAAAGTTTAATTTGCCTATTACAGTATGTATTGTAGCTACTGCAGCGCCACAAGTTATAGAGAATTTTATGTTCTTCACCTTTGCTTAATGGTAATTTTTCGTAAAAGTAAAAATACGTGAGCTATAGGCGAAACACCGCACTTAGGGGGCTAAAATCCTCATTTGGGGGAGCGCCGGTTTGGGATTTTTATGAGACATTTTGGGGGTTTATTAGAACACTACAATATACATCTTTTCCAAATTTCAGCTTGCCCGGACCTTCTGTAAGCTCAAACCAAAATTTCGGTTTCGTTACTTGGAAGATACTAGTATAATTTGGGCAAATTTTGAAAAAACCTATTTTTCTCTTCATTTTCCAACCTTGGCCACAATTTCAATTAATTTATTACTAAAAGCATTTCCCGTGCCCGAAAACATTTCTCTCCCTGCATCGAATCAAGATTGTGCCATTTTAAGGGTGGGTCGTGTTTTCGGTCAATAAGTTTAGCATTAGTGTGCCATGGAAAAATATGAAAAAAAAACTATTTTATAGAGAATTTTATGCTCTTCAAATATGGTCTGATCATAATTTTTCATACAAGCATAAATAAGCGAGTTATCGGCAAAAAATCGCGTTGCGGGAGCTAAAACCCCCGATTGTGGGGGACGCCGGCGTGGGATTTTATGTGACTTTTGGGGGATTCATTAGAACACTCCAATGCACATCTCTGCCAAAATTCAGCTTGCCCGGATTTTTTGCAAACTAAAAACCTTCATACCTATGTAAAAATAGATACTGATTAAGAAAAAGAGTCCCAGAGTTGATTTATATATAAATTAGTTATTACTTTAATTTATTTTGATTAAAAATTACAATTTGAAGAAAATTAACATTTTTGCGCTCTTTTTCAAATTGCCGCTGCGGACATCTACATGCACTAGCGTAAAGTAAAATTTGTAACTTGACGGTACAGTTTCCTTTATACGCCGCACAGTCGACTGTAGTTAACCGATCGAGCATGCCACGGAAGTGTTCCGTCATCCTTTCTTACTAATATTAGACAAGGGAAGAATTGGTTCAGAAAATTGTAATTTATAGATACTGTTGATGTTAGCATCTATAAAAACTAAATTCGTTGCATCTTAGTTAGCATTTTTAATTTTCGAAATAAGTGTTTGGTGATCTTGACGGAGATTTCATCGTTCGTTTGATTTACGTTGTGGTTTGTAGTTTTGAGGGAGGCCATCTTTGCAATCACCTATCAAAGGTCCTTGGCTCGCGGTATCGTTGTCTGGTGAAAAACCAGTATCTATTGTATACAGTTAATCAAATGGCTTTAAAACGAATTAATAAGGTGAGTTTCATCATTTTTTTTAATATTTCAATTTGATAGACGCCACATTTTATTAAATTCAACCGCTTTTTATTATTATAAGCTAAACGCCCTTAACGATTTGTGTGCTACACACATTTCGTTAGAACGTTACAAATATTTGTTGTTCGCTCATTTTCACGTGCTTCCATTACTATTTAAATCAATTTATTGCTAATCCTTGCCGAATCCTCGATTTTAATCACGTTTTTTGGCATTTTTACACAGCTGTTTCCTCGTCCTCATATTTTTATTTATCGAATTATATATTCGTGGAATATACGGTGGCGGATATACACTTAGTTCCTCATGTATCCGTCCTGATTAAAAAAATTCCCCATTGTTTACCACAAAATGACAAATTTATTTATTACAGTTATTTTTTGTTCACTCAATACCCATCAAACTAACCTAACCATATTAGGTTCTTCATACCTAACTTCAAGTTGCTGCGTGTTTTTTAATTAGGGTTTTTTTGTAGGAATTACAGGACCTCGGCAGAGACCCTCCAGCACAATGTTCGGCCGGACCAGTCGGAGACGATTGTAAGTAGATCACATTTTTTCAGTCGTACGGGTGTTTTTAATTTTTTTCTATAATTTTAGTATTTCACTGGCAAGCCACAATTATGGGACCAGTAAGTATATTTTTCCCTTTTTTATTCGACTCACGGAATGCTTACGTTTTGTATTTTTGCAGCCGGACAGTCCATACCAAGGAGGAGTCTTTTTCTTGACAATTCACTTTCCTACAGATTATCCATTTAAACCACCGAAAGTGGCGTTTACAACAAGAATTTATCATCCAAACATAAACAGTAATGGTAGCATTTGTCTCGATATTTTACGTTCACAGTGGTCACCGGCACTTACTATTTCAAAGGGTGAGTAAAATTCGATGAGTAATATTTGTTGGAATTTTAATTTGTGCTATTCATTCCTTATCTGAATTATTGAGTCACCGGTAAATGCAAAAAACCCTATTTTTTGCCACCTTAATTTTTATTTATGGTTATATCGCCTAATTTGACTTTGTAGATGGGCACGGGGTGAAATTTGGTTTTAGCAGTTTAACCTTAAAAGATAATTTTAATGTCATCTGATTTGTGAGTCATTTACCAGATTGTTCAATGTGACTTGTGGGGACAAGGTGAATGACCCTCAAAGTTCTCAAGAGTTAATGTTTGGTTACAATTTTTTTTAATGGCAATTTGTACATTTTATTGAAGTAAAAAAATTTAATAACTACGATTTTGATCAATTAAATATCGGATGCTTTTCTTGCACTTTCCTGTTTACTGCCTCTGATAACTTGCAGTTTACTTCTATTACCGCTCCACCAATGATTTTTTGCTTGTTATTAGCAATCACGTTCAATTGTCCCATTTTAATAGAAGGAATAGGGTTTCGGCAGTTTCTCTCAATTAATTGCACGCCAATTACTGTTTTGCTAACTTGGCATCATTGAAATTGAGAAAAATGTCGATTGCTTTCTTCACTTTCATTTAATAGGATTTCTTGTTAAATTGTCATTGCTTTTTGTTACTTTTTTTTTAATGCCTAGTGGGAATTTCACACGCCCCCCGCCCCTTTACTTGCACCACTTTCATTTTGTTTTGATTTGTATTGTCTAGCTGTTGAGTCATTTTCAGGCTTCGGAATAAAATTTAGTACAATTGAAAAACATAATTAGGTATAAAATTGAATGCTCGGACTCACTGATGTATCACAATATCTCGTAACCTCTGTTCGTTAGTAAGCTGAAATTTTACAAAAATATTGATTAGAAATAGTTAAAATTAGCTAAGATGGGTGTAACCATAAAATTTTGCTTTTAACTGCAGCTGTGAGACCAAATGCCAAACAACCTTTGAATGTATGATTTTTTAACTACCAAATTAATATCAAAATAAACTTTACTGTAAATTCATTCAAAAATAATTGTTTGATTAACTAGTTAATTTTTAACATATAATTTTAAGTCGGAAGAGACATTTTAGGATTCCCTTATTTTAATTAATTTTGCTAATTTTCTTTTTCAAGATTTTATTTAACTTGACATAGCTTTGTGTGGATTTCTTCCTTTCTTCACCAACTTTCCACATCCCAGAGATGATATTTGGTATTTTTCCTTAATTAAGCTAACCGGATGATAATATGTAATAAATAAGATTAAAACAAGTGGTGTAATCTTATCATTTTTCAATTTCATTTGAAAAATTAAAAATTTCCCCCCATTTTTAAAACTTCATACATTTTAAAATGTATCCTTCATTCCAAAATTGGTCCTAGAATAAATTAATACCAAAAATGGTACAAAAGTTCTAAACTGATTTGATTTTCTCTCGCATTTTTTAAGTTGATGTAAACGTAACTAAAGAATGTTTTATAGCATTTAAAGCAGGAATGAGCAACCTTTTTTTACAACAGGTCAGCTACAAACTTAAAAATATTGTGTGGGGGCCGCATGTGAGAAACTTATGATCATACAAACTCTGAGTGATGAACTCAAATTATATCTTTATTAACAAAATAAACCCGGCATAAAATTTCATACCAAGAAATGCCAACGCTTAATTTTTGGAAATGATGGCATCAGGGCCGCACGAGAAAGTGTTAAACCTCTGTTAAAAAAGAAGTTTTCTGTTTATGCATAAGATATTGCAGGATTCCCACTCTTGGGAAAGTCGGGGAATTTAAAATTTCTCAAATTTGTGCAGGAAAATTGCACACCAATTACTGTTTTGCTAACTGAGCATCATTGAAATTGAGAAAAATGTTGATTGCTTTTGTCACTTTCATTTAATAGGATTTTTTGTTAAATTATCATTGTTTTTATTATTCTTTTTTGTCCCCCCCCCCCCTTTGGCTGTTGAATTATTTTCTAGTATTGGATATTTTGACTAACATTTAGTGCAATTTAAAAACTCATTAGACGTTATATTGAATGCTCTGACTCACTGATTTATTACAATATCTCACAACTTCTGCCAGCTAGAACCTGAAATTTTACTTGAATATTGCTTTTAGAAATGGTTAAAATCAGGCAAAGTGGGTAACCATGAAATTTTACTTCTAACAGCAGCTGTGAGACCACAGGCCAAACAACCTTTGAATAGAGGGTTTTTTAACTACAGAAATTAATATTAAAATAAACTTGAAACTAAAATAATTGTTTAATTAATTAGTTAATTTTCCAAGTTTTATTTTACTACATAATTCATTTTAAGTTGAAAAGACATTTTAGAAACATTCTGTCATTTTAATTAATTTTGCTAGCATTAAAAAAATATGTTTGGAAGCTTTTATGTAACATAGCTTTGTGTAAATTTCTTCCTTTCTTAACCAACTTCCCAACACCCAGAATGCTGAAATTTGGTATTTGGTTTCCACTGAACGTTTAATCTATCAAAATGTTTTAAAAAAATTTATTTTAATTAAGCCCACCTGATATGTAATAAAAATTTTTAAATTTGTAAAAATGCCGTTTCATATTTCATACGTTTTAAAATGTATCCTAAATTCCAAGATTGGGTCTAGAATAAATTTGAAACTTTTTATATTATTTGTATTGTGTGTTGGCTTACCCCGACTAGTGCATTCAAAATATTTGTTTTCCAATTTTCTGAAAAAGTCTTGTAAATTTTTAATTTCAATCAGAGAATTTGCTTGGAAACATTCGGTAGGAACCCTGTATTCGTTTTTCATTAACTTCCCCCTCACCAAATATATTTTCAGTTCCTTCTCAGAAAGTAGCGAATAAAAATGTATTTAACAAAAGTGGTTCCTAAAAAAAAACAATTTTCTTTTTTGAAGTTAAATTTCCAATAAAAGTTATTGCATAATATCGTACTCCTAAATTCCTAACTAAAAGCTTCAAGATTGTAAGTGGGAGGCCCGTTTTTATTAAAACTTGCATACCTTCCAACTTACAGTTAAAATTATTTCTTTATCGTGTTAGTTCAGGTCTACTAGAAATTGCTCACATATTAAAAATTGCAATGCGCAAATTTACATTTTTGGAATTAGAATACAATCGTGGGAAATTTTTTTTCATAATACAAATCCTAACTTGAAAAATATTAATACTTCCACAAATTTTTACACCAATTGAAAATGTAATTTAAATGTTCTAGAAATTTATTCAGAAATATCAAAAATAAGAATTAATTTATTACTCCTGGTGTTCCGGTTGAAAATCTTAACAATATCTTCTACATCCTTTATATAAAGGATCTCGTCTGCAATTTATTTACAATTTACCAATCAATACCTTCAATTTCTTAAAACAACACCGAAATAAAAATTTCATAGTGTAAAGGAAATAAAATACCTAGTCCAAAATTTGAATTCCAAAAAGGGAAACTCTTGAAAATAACCTGGTATTTCAGTACTCATTTTTGTAAATTTTTCTTTTAATTTTTAATTTTCTCACAGAATTTGTTCTAATTTTAAATTTTAATTAGTATTTTATTTTTTGGTCAAGCACCTGATGATACCAAAACATTGAATATAAACTTATGTTTGTTTTTACTAATTTTTCAATTCAATTTACCCCACTTTTTCTTAAATTCGTAATTTGTCTTTTGAATTTTTAATTTTGGCTAAAAAAATATGTATTGATTTGTAGTTGTTGTGCCGAGAATGAACAGCCTAATTTAACCAAACTTGATATTTTTAAGTAAATAGAAATTTTTCCCCCTCGCTTGAAGTTGAAACTCAGACTTGTTTTGTATTTTCGTGTTTATATAATATTAATTAAATTGTTTTGACCTCTACACTTTTTTTAATTCCCTCTTAATGCTTATTTTAATGTAACAATAAAATTATGCAGTTTCCTTGTAGAGTCTAATTTCATTCTTCCAGGAAATGTGATAGTAAAAACTCATTCGTGTTTTACTTCAAACTGAAACTTTCCTTTTTATTACCACTAAACCAAAATGCAGAGGGTGGGCTACATAAATTTTTTTTTTCGACTGCAGAATTTTATCATACTTGCCTTTGTATTTTGTGCCTGGATAGAAAATACAAAATTTCTACATTTGTTAAAAATGTATCTTTAGATCTTTTATTTATTTAATTTAATTAGAACTTGGTGGATTCGTTAAGTAGGTTCACCAACTTGGGTTATTTATATTATTTTCAACAAGATATCAATTCATTAAATTATTTCTAGAAACTTTTGTTTTCCTAAAAAAGTATGTCATCAGTTTATTTTTGGTGTTATCCTTATACAAATAACTAACATAATATTTGATTTGTTTCTGGCTTTCCACAAAGTGCATAATTTCTTTGTATCTAAAAGCTTCAATTTTATGTTCTTGAGCTTTTAGTTATTAATTGATTTGTAGCTTGAAATTAGGATAACTTCAATTATTTTGCTATAAAAGCTCCCCAAAGGCCCCAAAACAAAATTATCAACTTGGTGACTCCTATTTTCTGCGTTTTATGTCTAGAGGAATTTTACAAAATTGCAAAAGCTTAAATTTTGGGTTCTTTAATTTTTTGATATTAATTGATTTGTAGCTATGTAAAAATCGAGATCACATTGATTAGTTTGTTATAAAAATTCCCCAAGGCCTCAAAACAAAATTATCACTTTGGTGACTCCTATTTTCCGTTTTAGTAATTGTCAAGAGGAATTTTTACAAAATTTTAATCTAGAAACTTGAGTTCTATATTGAACATTATCTATGTGCGCACTTCCTAGCAACTCATTTTTCATTCATGAATGTGTTTGTAAAACACTTTGTTTTCATTCGAAATAGCTTCCTACAGTAGATCAGGATAGTGCATAATATAATCCCCAGTGTTATACCACCTGCAAATGAGTGAGTCAAATTCCAAGACTACATAATATTATAATTTCAGTGGAATTTGTAAATATGGTGTCATTATAATATGATTATTTCATAATTAGATCGATAAATTCAGTCCTCTTCCCCGGGGTTTATCTTCATTATTAAACTTGATTAGGATTTCTAAACAAAAATGAAATGGCCAATTTCTGAATTTGTAAAATTTCATTCCAGTTGGCCGAAAATACTCGAGTAATGACTGAATTTTCTAAAGAGGATTCTCAAAAAGTACGTTAATATATGAATTCATGAAATTATTTATGACGGTTTGTTTAAAGCTGATGATTTTAAATTTCAAATATACCAATAATTTCAATTCAAATATAATTCCAATAACAAGTTCTTTGAATTTCCTTTAATAAAAAAATAACTTGGGTTAGGATCTGCAAAGATTGTTTCTGAAAAAAACATGTATTCAAAATTTTCAGTTTTTTTCTTAGGATCTTTTACTTATAGAATTTTTGATCATTTCTACATAAAATTGTTTATAATCGTCTACTAAATGAGAAAATAGTTTTAAATTTTTTAATTTTTGCCAAAATTTCAATTTTTCCAGTCGAGTATGGAAAATGTTCGGAATATATCGTCCCCTTAATACTATAACTAGGTAACTTGAAATTACTGATATTGAGTAAATGGAGTTTAAAGTTTACAATAGCAAAAAAAAGTATTAAACTTCAAAATTATTTTTGTTTTAACGTTTAAAACTTTAGCTACTTATGTAAGTTAAATGTATTTAATACCCTCACAGTCTGATGTTTTATATTTTAGGAAATTTTTAATTAAGGGGACGATATTATTTCATGAAGAACTAAAAAGAGATTTTTTCTAATTTCACATATTTCTTTAATCTTTTAAATTTTCTTATGAAAAGATACTAATGCCCGTTTTCACCAACTTTTCCTTAAGAATTACCTACCAAGGAATTCTTAGCGCTAAGTATTCCATAAAAAATACTTAGGAAAATTTGCATTTCACCAACATAAGGGTGAGAGAACTGGTAAATTTCGACTAATATTTTGTGGAATAGAATAAAACACGACTATTTTTATTTAGGTTAGGGATTTCTTCACGCTCTTAAGGAACTCTTAGCACTTGGTGAAAACCAAATGTGTCATAAGAGTTTCTTAACTCCAAGTTAGGGAACTCTTAACGTTAGGAATTTGTTGGTGAAAACGGGCATAAGAACCCTCCAGTATGCCCAGAGTAATTGACATTACCAATGTAAAAATCCTATACCGAGAAGTTATTATTCATAAGCGAGCGGAAACCCCCCCCCCCCCACCAGTGAATAAATCCGGCCATATAGTTAATAGATATTGTAAAAAAGAAAAAGTTTATTATTGTAAAAAGGTTTAGCCGTAGATAAATAAATAGATAAAATTAGCACTAAATAAACTAATTTGAAAGTAAAATTCAATAATACTCAAAATGCACTGTATTTAATTATTATTTCATTGGTAATCATTCAACATATCCGTTTTGTGTGAAATGACTACTGGCCATAACTTGTTATAACAGTGCCAACATGTTAATGTTGAAACTAATTGGGTTCTCATTGGTTTTGATGTTTTACAACTTAATCACGCCTTCGTTCAAATTAATAATAACGTCAGTTGTACTCCCAGATAGATGTCATAACAATAATTCATAACACTTACGGTGGGCGTCACTATTTCTAATACGATATGTCTAGGAAAGACTTTTCATTTAATCTTTGAAAGAATAGGTGTTTGGTTTACAATAGATCAATCAATAAGCTTCAATACTTAATTCTAATTAAGGCATTGCCAAAACAAAAATTTAAGAGTGGTAAACAAATCTTTGATGATTGATATAAACAACTTAAGTCAAAAATTGCCGTTTCTGGGTTATTGTAGTAAAACAATTCTATCTTTTCCCCTCTTTCTAAGGGTATAAAGAACTTATATCAAATCACAAAAATGAGAGTGTGGGAGTGAAAATATTGGGTGTGTTTTTAAACTGTACCGGTTGCTCGAGCAATAATTTCTCGAACCAAATTCGAGCAGGTAAGGCACTACCGTACGATCCGGTGCATGAAAATTTGCTCGAGTAATGCGTTCGAGCAGAGTGGGGGAGTTTTAAAACGACTGATGACAATTGATGCAGTAGTTTAAAAACACACTTTTTTTGACAGCTGCTCGAGGAGTTTAAAAACACGCCCAATATAAACTTTTTTCGAAATTGATCTTTTTTAAACGGTAATAAAAACAACTTAATTTGCTTCTACTGTAAACTTGTGTTTTTTGACTCAAGTTCTTTATACCAAACATCAAAGAAATGTAGCACTGACAGAGTGAGATTAAAGAACCAAATCTGGCTGGTCTTTTTAAGTTAACGGGGTTACACAACGACCTCCCCCCCCCCCCACCCGTCTCTTCTAGTCACAATTTAAAAAACGACTTTGCTTTGATTTGGTTGCATTGTATTTCCAATCTGTTTGGGTTAGTAAAATTCCCCTGTTCAATGATTTTATGAACTTGAATGGCTTTGTATTGTATTACCCATGTGACATAATAAATAATTAGATTGTTCTTAAGCTCTTTTAAAACTAGGAAAAATTAGTCTTTTCCTGAATGTCAGTTTTTGTTCCCCATTTTTAATTTTTCTGTCAAATTTCATTTAATTGTCCATTGCAATATTTCTGCAATACCTCGAATTTATTGTAATATTTCCCCTAAAATATTTTCCATATTAAATTAATCGAATGTATTTTTAGGTATTACATTAAATTTAAAATTCCATACTTCCATAATTAGGCTTACTTTGCTTGTAATTGTATGTTTTTTTTAACCTTGCACCAATTTTTGTTCACAAATTTTCAATTGAATTGATGTGGGTACTTTGTGGGGGGGGGGGGTAATAAATTTGCAGTGCTATATTACAACCATAGCTTCACAACATAAGCAGGTTGTTTTGTTGAAAATAATAATCAGTTTCAAGTCCCAATTTTTCAGCACTTTGTGTTAAATTTTCACGTAAATTGTTCTTGCTTAGGTATAAATTTGTTCATAATTACATCGATAAATGTAAGATTTGCAACTTCACCACATTACCCATAACAACCCCAAAGTAGTAACAACTGGAGGTTGTAGAAACTGAAATTCAGTATTGAATTGGCTTTGGTCAGAAGCCAAGGAATGATCTTTATTTACAAATTTTTTTGTCAAATTTAAACGCCCAAAAAGGTGGTAAACTTTACTTATCCTGGTTTCCTCGTGCTGTGCATTCATTAAATCCATGTCTTTTCAAGCATCTACGGCATGTTTTGGCCAAAACTATTTTTTGAAATTGTAATTAAACGATGTTGGTATATTTGTAACACAAATATGTAAAATTTTTATTTCGTTTTGTTAATAGTAGGGGAGAATAGGAAGAATTGATACATTGTGCGACTTGATACATGTGGAAATTTCGCGTATAGTAGATGATTGATTATTTGAAAATTCTAAACTTGTTCATTTTGAAACGGCGAATGAAAGCATTTTATCGAAAATTAATTAACTTGATCATAATTATTGTACCTTTTGTGTTTATTTTATAAATAAACTTGTATATCTACTTTCAAAAATATCCAATTGACATGAAATTTTCAATATAAATAATGTTTAAATAAATATGTAGACGACTAAATAATAAAATAAAAATTACTTAATTTCTTTGTAATACATTTTATAAGCATCTAAAGAAATGTAGGGATATGAATACATTTGGAACTGTATAGTATATCAATTTTGAAATTAATATTTAATTAAACTTGAATAATTGAACCTATTGCTGCAAACTCGCGAGAATAAATTGATTTTTATTGTTTAATCCATTTTTATTGAAAGTTTAATTAGAGAAATTCAATTCTTTTGTAAATTTATATAAATATTATTATGATTTTACATAAAATAAAATTCGGTTTGATTTTATTCTAATAACAAAATTTGATGAGCCAATTAGTTGATACACGCTTTTTTGACATTTAATCAAATTGGTGCTTGTAATGTCTGTTTACCTAGCATTTAAATTAATCAATACCACAATGCTATAAATATACGCGTAAAAATTGGATCATATTTAAAACATTTAATTTTGTTAATATGCAGTGATTACTTGCAACCTTTGCAAAGATAACTTTAAAAAAAAATTTTGTTCGAAAATTAGAGATGTTGCAACACCAGTTTTGATAAATTAAAAAAATAAAGAAGGAAACCTGGTTGACCTTAACCCTTTCAGACCTGACTTTTTTGGCTGAAAAAAAATTATTTTTTTACAAATTTGGTATTAATGTGTTCTAAAAAGTGTTTCTTGCGAGTTTCATAATTTTCTGACTTTTATCCACGGAGATATAGGTATGCACACTGACAGGTAAAACGTGATAAAACGCGTGATAACAGATTTAAACAGCTGACGAATGTTTATACACCAAGGTCAATATGATAATTACCAAAGAGAAAAATTAGGCGTTTATAAGGCTATTTGGGTGAATTATTCTCAACCAAAGTTGTGTTATTTTAAAAAAAATTTTGATTACAATTTTTATCATAATTATATTAATATGACGGTTTGTGTAGCTAATGGAATTTTTTTAATATTTTTATTGGATTTCTCGTGAATTGTTCATTTAAAAATCACTTCTATCTAGTTTGTAATTTTATCGATAACCATAGAAAAAAATAATAAAACCTATGCACACTATAGTGTGCCGTGGGTCTGAAAGGGTTAAGGTAGACATTGTCATGAAGGACAGGAATTTTATGTGTAGCAAGTTAATAATATAATTTTTTTTGTTCCAGTTTTGCTGTCAATCTGTTCGCTTTTGTGTGATCCAAATCCAGATGATCCACTTGTCCCGGAAATAGCTAGGATATATAAAACAGATCGGGAAAAATACAACGAGCTTGCACGCGAGTGGACTCGCAAATATGCTATGTGATGACCCGGCCCCAAGACCCATTACTCCACACTTAGAATGAAAACCAACTTTATTTAATAAAACAACACTGGAAGGGATGCCCCTAAATGGCGTTACTGTTTTATTTCCAACTGTGTATATTTACTTTGAAACAAAAAAGGTTCCCTTCCGTACCTTCTACCACAATATGCTTGGTGGTTTTTTAAATGTTTCAATTTATATTACAATGTAATTAGGAATTTCATTTTTTCGTATTTTATTTAATATATTGTGGTTGTAAGGAGATGAGTGTTGTATTCAATTTCTTTAATATTTTTTCCCACCTGCACCTGACATGTTTTCCGGAGTGTAGTCGGAGCGTAGATATTGCTTGCTTATATGCGATTCTAAGTGTGCGTAAGCGTCTCTTAGCTCCGTCCACCAGTGGGTCCCGGACTTTCATTACAGCATGTGTGTGCAGCACATGAACTAATGTAATTGTTAGTTAAATTAAATTTGTAGGATTTGTGGTTCAGCTAGGTGTAATATAATAATAAAGGATTTAATTCTGAAAAACTATTACAACTGTTTATCGTTCTTATATTTAATGTCATAATTCATAATTCAAAGTCTGTAACAATAACTTGGCAAATGCGTTTTAACAAGTGGGGAAGTTTCAAAATTACTCAAAAAAGAGAGGTGGCCACCTGTTCATCCATTTTATTATTAGTTGTTTTGGCATAACTTGTAATTTTTATATTACGCTATAGACGCTCTTTATGTTTGTTCGATGGTGGTTTTTCCAATTTGAATCCATTTTTAACATTTCGAGAGCTCGCATTTTTAAATTTTGATCAGTTACGTTAATTTTTAGATTGTATTTATAGCTTATAGTGATTTTAAAATTAACAATTTTTTTTATTATTCGGCTTGTTGATTCTTGAGGTTTATTGTTTACTGTGTTGGTGTTTTTGTACATGGAACTTTTTGCAACGGACTGTTTGTTTTCTCATTTTGCAAATAACTTATCATTTGTTTTCTAAAGTCTCTATTTGATAATTTTTGACCGGGACTTAAATTGCATCAAATAAAGACTTTCGCTGCTTTTTTGTAATTGTTGAGTTACTTTTGTTACTGTGTGTCGACCATAAACAGTGGTGGTTAACCTAGTTAATTTTTTTCGATATGAAGTATTATGTAACGTTAAGCTTCTTCACTTATTTACATTGAATCTTTTTTTTTGTATATCAAAGAATAGCCTGTACAAAGTAGGGTCCGTTGTTATGCATAATTTATTTCACCAAAAATAACACTTCATTGTGTTACCTCATTGCCTGTACTGTTTAACATGTAAAACACTTTTATACATAAATATACTGTGTAAAAATATCATAAATTCCGACTAAATCTTTTAATGTTACCAACCCACTGCCTGAAAGTTCCGGGACCAATAATTCGCCCCAAAATGTAATTCTTATTTTGAGAACCAACAAGCACCATTAGGAGTTTCTTTGAGCATAACAGCATAATTTAATGTTAACTTTTACCGATTGTTAGTTAAGATTAATCTTGCATGTTGTATTTGATAAGAATTTAGAATATTTTGAATCGATTGTAAATAAATTCGGTAAATATTATACTTTCAAGATTTGTTATCAAGCCAAGTGTTGAATTCTGATCTTTAGAACAGTGCTTCCCCAAACTTGATTGATTATAAAATTGTAGAAGTGTTACGGAAAAAATTTGCACAAGCTTATTAATCTGTTTTAAATGCTTTTACAGAGTGATGCAAGAAATATAATTTGACTGAAAATATCCGATTTTAAATTGTGTTGAATAAGTTCTTGCAGAATGCTTGTTTTGCTTGTCGGCAAAGCCAATAAATTTTTTTGCCAGAAGAAAATTGCACCAAAGCTAATCCGGTAGAAATTATAAGGTACAATAATTGACTTATTCGAGCCATATAGCATGCCATAAATTTTATATTGAAGATTTGTAACTCGGCAGTAAAATGGGCTACTTGACAGATTCACATGATGTTTTTTATATAGAAGGATTTTTAAGACTAGAATAACGGCGCCTATATATGCTCTTCTCCGAGCTTGAAGGGCAGGCTAATTTTAAAAAGCATGTAAACTACTTTTTAGCTTTAATCTTCTGTATATTATAATCTCAACTTTTAAGACTGGAAAATAAAATTGAGGTAGTGTGGCTATTGCTCATTTATTTCTAAATAGAATTCAACTGATTTTGATCCTTGAAGCAAAAATTGTCTGTCTCTATTTGAATTATAATTTTCTTCTTAATTCTTTCAAAAAGGTTCTTGTGAGAACTTGCTGGTCGAATTTGTAAATCAATAATTGAAATGGAGCTTTATTATTTTGATTTTTTAGCTTTTTTTTTAGTTCATTCTAAAAATAGAGATTGCATTATAATAAATAGGTAATTGAAGTATCTTCTTGGTAGTACATAATATTAAAATCTCTAATTTGGTATTTTTGCGGTCAATGTACATATTTGAACGATTAGTCAGCATTCCGGCGTTGTACCATACTTCTATATTATGGTTTTAACCATTAAATTCCCGTTTTTTTACCATATTGAACCCCAGCTTTGACAATATACGTACACCTAACTTTCAATAAACATACAGAATTTATTAAAAATAAACCATAAAATAATGTACCATATAAACTATAACAAAATCTAAATACTTTTTCATTTCTGGGATAATATTATAAACTCCCCTATTATATTCTTTTTTATTCAAGGTTTTATAATTTTATGAATTGCATTTTCGTCGTATTAAGGAAGTTGATTGTCCTTGGACTCCTTGGAGGGCCATTTCCAATCACTTGCACTTTTTCCAATGTTGATTTTAGCCATTTTTTTTAAATTCTACCAGGGTTTAAATAATAATTATCTTCGTACTTTACAATAACAAAGCGTTAGGACTTCAAGTCCTGTGCTTCATTGTTTCTTGATAATCTAATTTAATTTCTTTTTAATATCCTTGTGACGATTCATAATTTTATTTTCGTTTTGATTGTTTTTGATCTAATTTGATTTTCTCGCATTTAGTTCTAATTGTTCATGATTTCCTTTTTGATTATTTTCTACTCTGTTTTTGGTTTTTATTGCTCTTCCAATTTTTCTCTTTCTTTTTGTTATCGAATATCCAAAGCTTTCCGTTGTTCTTCTTGCTGCTGAATCCACATATCATGTGTTAGTACAATATCATAGGGTCTCTTTTTTACACTTGATTTTGCTGTAGATATTTTAGGAACAATTAAAATGCGGACTTTATTACTTGGACTATTTTTTAACAAATAATTCCTTTCTACAGATTGACCATTTTCTAATTTTTCCCTTCATTATACTGGCTCTTGATTAAGATATTCGGGCTGTTGAGATGTTAATTCTGGTTTTCTTTTTAAAAAATGTTTGAACCGTTCTTGTCCAGGAATATTAAAGCTTTTTCCAGATTCGCGAACTATTCTTGCAATTGAATAAAAGAGTCCATCTTTAAATAAGGAATTCTATTCAGGCACATTACTTCAGCCATTCTGTAATTTGGTACTCTATATTATCTGGTCCCAATACGCATTCCCGCCCTGTTAGACAAATATTTTCTGGTGTGTAACCTGCAATTGTTAAAACTTTTGCTGGCCGTTGAGACGACCATGCCATATCTGATTGCTGCCAAGCATTTTTAAGGGTAGTTTCTTCATATTTTCGTTTGGTAGAATTAATGTTATACATAAACATTTTTTACATGTAACCACCTATGGAGTCCATTCCATCAAATCATTAATTTACATTGTGTTTTCTGAATTGCTTTTAACCATACCACGATTATTAAAGATTTTAACCATCTGAATCGCATAATAGTAATCGATTTATAATAGCCGGTAGGAAAAATTTCTAGCAATTTGTTACAATAGTTATACAAATTAATTTAATAATTAAAAAATATTAGGTCCATCTATTCCAGAACTTAACAATAAATTAGGATAGCTAGATCTTGACTTGGATCAAGATAATAATGTGGCCAAAACTAGAATTAAGTGCCCTTAAGCAACTTGTGTAATCTTTACTATGGGGTACCGATAAAAAAAGTTTAGTAGTGTTTTTTTTACGTAAATACGATCCTTAGCATATCCTTTGCCATGTAATGTCAAATACATTTACGATTATAAAGTGTTGAGAGCTCCAATGTGTAGAAATACGTTTGCAAAAAGATTCAACTATTTATTATTTTCTTAGTTACTTCTATTCTTCTTTTTTCTGAAACAATTTTTGGTTTACTATTTTATTTTGCTTCAACCAAACCTTGACTCCAGCAGTTTTAAATGATCAAAAAGCTGCCGTTTCACATTTACAGGAAACGTAGGTGTAAATCTACCAAGCTGCTTCTCTTCTGCTTTTATTTTCTTTCTACGCATGTCTTCTTAACCCGCCATTAGTCGCGCAAATTTTTAAAATACGCATGGTCGCGCCGGTCTCTGACACCGTGTTACTTTCATCTGAGCTTGCGCTTTTCTATGTGGCAATCAAATCATTATTTTGTTATTTTAAGCTTATTTAGAGTATATTAAAAGGAATGTAAGACACAAAACTGAAAAAAATAGCATTCATAAATTTATATTAGAAAAAAAGTAAAAAGACAACATTTTGACCCACATAACTGAACAAGTAGCCCTAAAAACTAAATAAATAATTTTTTGGATGTACAAAGTTATCAATGTAACTGGAATGGTCCATTTTCTCATTAATTATTTTTTCATCAAGCTAATTTTTTTCGTCATGCGCGTCATCTTCGTCCTCGTTCAAAACAACTTCATCTAAGAGCTTTTTCAAACGCTGTTGCTCCTTTTCGTAGCTGCACATGACTGTAACAACAACAATTGGCAATATTCACCAAGCTATTCTTCAAAAAAACAACAACTTACCTCTGTGCCAAGGAAAATAATATTCAGTAACGTGAATAGTCGCGCCGGTCTCTCACACCCGAAAATTGAAAATCTCGGCGCACGTTATCACTACCGCGTTCAAATTTGCACTGCAGTTACAGATGCAGTAACGCCATGCATAACTAGATGGAATTCCGCCTACCCCATCTACCTACCTTAAAATCTAATAAACTGTGGTTAACTGGTCTCACAGACAGGCATGTCCCTGAAGACAGCCACAGAAACAGAATCAGATTTATGAGTTTTACAGTGGACCAGACAAGTAACCTTATTAATTGTAAAAGATCATAATATGAAAAGAATTAACGTTTTAAATCAAACTTTCAAGTTTCTATGCATCCCTAACGTTTATACATATCAAGCTTTAACATAAAATAATTCAGTAAGGGCTGTAATAACACACTAATCAACAAGATATTAAAGTAAATTGTTTAACATACTTTTGTATTATAATTAATCGCTTCATTTTGACTTTTAAATGTAAAAAGTCTGAAACTTTGCCAAGTCATAGCTTGCAATGCCCATAGACACATATTTTTCAGAATCACAAAAATTCAGAGGCTGAGTGGTTAAACCGTCGGCTTCAAAATTTCAAAAAATCGTAACTTCCACCAAACATTTTGATACACCTTGAAACTTTGCCAAAAGATAGTTTGTAGTACCCAAAGACACATATTTTTCAGAATCACAAAAATTCAGAGGCTGAGTGGTTAAACCGTCGGCTTCAAAATTTCAAAAAATCGTAACTTCCACCAAACATTTTGATACACCTTGAAACTTTGCCAAAAGATAGTTTGTAGTACCCAAAGACACATATTTTTCAGAATCACAAAAATTCAGAGGCTGAGTGGTTAAACCGTCGGCTTCAAAATTTCAAAAAATCGTGACTTCCACCAAACATTTTGATACACCTTGAAACTTTGCCAAAAGATAGTTTGTAGTACCCAAAGACACATATTTTTCAGAATCACAAAAATTCAGAGGCTGAGTGGTTAAACCGTCGGCTTCAAAATTTCTAAAATCGTAACTTCCACCAAACATTTTGATACACCTTGAAACTTTGCCAAAAGATAGTTTGTAGTATCCAAAGCCACATATTTTTCAGAATCACAAAAATTCAGAGGCTGAGTGGTTAAACCGTCTGCTTCAAAATTTCAAAAAATCGTAACTTCCACCAAACATTTTGATACACCTTGAAACTTTGCCAAAAGATAGTTTGTAGTGTCCAAAGACACATATTTTTAAGAACCACAAAAATTCAGAGGCTGAGTGGTTACACCGTCGGCTTCAAAATTTCAAAAAATCGTAACTTCCACCAAACATTTTGATACACCTTGAAACTTTGCCAAAAGATAGTTTGTAGTGTCCAAAGACACATATTTTTAAGAACCACAAAAATTCAGAGGCTGAGTGGTTACACCGTCGGCTTCAAAATTTCAAAAAATCGTAACTTCCACCAAACATTTTGATACACCTTGAAACTTTGCCAAAAGATAGTTTCTAGTGTCCAAATACACATATTTTTCAGAATCACAAAAATTCAGATGCTGAGTGGTTAAACCGTCGGCTTCAAAATTTCAAAAAATCATAACTTCCACCAAACATTTTGATACACCTTTAAACTTTGCCAAAAGATAGTTTGTAGTATCCAAAGACACATATTTTTCAGAATCACAAAAATTCAGAGGCTGAGTGGTTAAACCGTCTGCTTCAAAATTTCAAAAAATCGTAACTTCCACCAAACATTTTGATACACCTTGAAACTTTGCCAAAAGATAGTTTGTAGTATCCAAAGCCACATATTTTTAAGAACCACAAAAATTCAGAGGCTGAGTGGTTAAACCGTCGGCTTCAAATTTTCAAAAAATCGTAACTTCCACCAAACATTTTGATACACCTTGAAACTTTGCCAAAAGATAGTTTGTAGTGTCCAAAGACACATATTTTTCAGAACCACAAAAATTCAGAGGCTGAGTGGTTAAACCGTCGCCTTCAAAATTTCAAAAAATCGTAACTTCCACCAAACATTTTGATACACCTTGAAACTTTGCCAAAAGATAGTTTGTAGTACCCAAAGACACATATTTTTCAGAATCACAAAAATTCAGAGGCTGAGTGGTTAAACCGTCGGCTTCAAAATTTCAAAAAATCGTGACTTCCACCAAACATTTTGATACACCTTGAAACTTTGCCAAAAGATAGTTTGTAGTACCCAAAGACACATATTTTTCAGAATCACAAAAATTCAGAGGCTGAGTGGTTAAACCGTCGGCTTCAAAATTTCAAAAAATCGTGACTTCCACCAAACATTTTGATACACCTTGAAACTTTGCCAAAAGATAGTTTGTAGTACCCAAAGACACATATTTTTCAGAATCACAAAAATTCAGAGGCTGAGTGGTTAAACCGTCGGCTTCAAAATTTCTAAAATCGTAACTTCCACCAAACATTTTGATACACCTTGAAACTTTGCCAAAAGATAGTTTCTAGTGTCCAAAGACACATATTTTTCAGAATCACAAAAATTCAGAGGCTGAGTGGTTAAACCGTCGGCTTCAAAATTTCTAAAATCGTAACTTCCACCAAACATTTTGATACACCTTGAAACTTTGCCAAAAGATAGTTTCTAGTGTCCAAAGACACATATTTTTCAGAATCACAAAAATTCAGAGGCTGAGTGGTTAAACCGTCGGCTTCAAAATTTCAAAAAATCGTAACTTCCACCAAACATTTTGATACACCTTGAAACTTTGCCAAAAGATAGTTTCTAGTGTCCAAATACACATATTTTTCAGAATCACAAAAATTCAGAGGCTGAGTGGTTAAACAGTCGGCTTCAAAATTTCATAAAATCGTAACTTCCACCAAACATTTTGATACACCTTTAAACTTTGCCAAAAGATAGTTTGTAGTATGCAAAGACACATATTTTTCAGAATTACAAAAATTCAGAGGCTGAGTGGTTAAACCGTCTGCTTCAAAATTTCAAAAAATCGTAACTTCCACCAAACATTTTGATACACCTTGAAACTTTGCCAAAAGATAGTTTGTAGTGTCCAAAGACACATATTTTTAAGAACCACAAAAATTCAGAGGCTGAGTGGTTAAACCGTCGGCTTCAAAATTTCAAAAAATCGTGACTTCCACCAAACATTTTGATACACCTTGAAACTTTGCCAAAACATAGTTTCTAGTGTCCAAAGACACATATTTTACAGAATTACAAAAATTCAGAGGCTGAGTGGTTAAACCGTCGGCTTCAAAATTTCAAAAAATCGTAACTTCCACCAAACATTTTGATACACCTTGAAACTTTGCCAAAAGATAGTTTCTAGTGTCCAAAGACACATATTTTTCAGAATCACAAAAATTCAGAGGCTGAGTGGTTAAACAGTCGGCTTCAAAATTTCATAAAATCGTAACTTCCACCAAACATTTTGATACACCTTGAAACTTTGCCAAAAGATAGTTTGTAGTACCCAAAGACACATATTTTTCAGAATCACAAAAATTCAGAGGCTGAGTGGTTAAACCGTCGGCTTCAAAATTTCAAAAAATCGTGACTTCCACCAAACATTTTGATACACCTTGAAACTTTGCCAAAAGATAGTTTGTAGTACCCAAAGACACATATTTTTCAGAATCACAAAAATTCAGAGGCTGAGTGGTTAAACCGTCGGCTTCAAAATTTCTAAAATCGTAACTTCCACCAAACATTTTGATACACCTTGAAACTTTGCCAAAAGATAGTTTCTAGTGTCCAAAGACACATATTTTTCAGAATCACAAAAATTCAGAGGCTGAGTGGTTAAACCGTCTGCTTCAAAATTTCAAAAAATCGTAACTTCCACCAAACATTTTGATACACCTTGAAACTTTGCCAAAAGATAGTTTGTAGTGTCCAAAGACACATATTTTTAAGAACCACAAAAATTCAGAGGCTGAGTGGTTAAACCGTCGGCTTCAAAATTTCAAAAAATCGTGACTTCCACCAAACATTTTGATACACCTTGAAACTTTGCCAAAAGATAGTTTGTAGTACCCAAAGACACATATTTTTCAGAATCACAAAAATTCAGAGGCTGAGTGGTTAAACCGTCGGCTTCAAAATTTCTAAAATCGTAACTTCCACCAAACATTTTGATACACCTTGAAACTTTGCCAAAAGATAGTTTCTAGTGTCCAAAGACACATATTTTTCAGAATCACAAAAATTCAGAGGCTGAGTGGTTAAACCGTCGGCTTCAAAATTTCAAAAAATCGTAACTTCCACCAAACATTTTGATACACCTTGAAACTTTGCCAAAAGATAGTTTCTAGTGTCCAAATACACATATTTTTCAGAATCACAAAAATTCAGAGGCTGAGTGGTTAAACAGTCGGCTTCAAAATTTCATAAAATCGTAACTTCCACCAAACATTTTGATACACCTTTAAACTGTGCCAAAAGATAGTTTGTAGTATCCAAAGACACATATTTTTCAGAATTACAAAAATTCAGAGGCTGAGTGGTTAAACCGTCTGCTTCAAAATTTCAAAAAATCGTAACTTCCACCAAACATTTTGATACACCTTGAAACTTTGCCAAAAGATAGTTTGTAGTGTCCAAAGACACATATTTTTAAGAACCACAAAAATTCAGAGGCTGAGTGGTTAAACCGTCGGCTTCAAAATTTCAAAAAATCGTAACTTCCACCAAACATTTTGATACACCTTGAAACTTTGCCAAAAGATAGTTTGTAGTGTCCAAAGACACATATTTTTCAGAACCACAAAAATTCAGGGGCTGAGTGGTTAAACCGTCGCCTTCAAAATTTCAAAAAATCGTAACTTCCACCAAACATTTTGATACACCTTGAAACTTAGCCAAAAGATAGTTTGTAGTACCCAAAGACACATATTTTTCAGAATCACAAAAATTCAGAGGCTGAGTGGTTAAACCGTCGGCTTCAAAATTTCAAAAAATCGTGACTTCCACCAAACATTTTGATACACCTTGAAACTTTGCCAAAAGCTAGTTTCTAGTGTCCAAAGACACATATTTTTCAGAATCACAAAAATTCAGAGGCTTAGTGGTTAAACCGTCTGCTTCAAAATTTCAAAAAATCGTAACTTCCACCAAACATTTTGATACACCTTGAAACTTTGCCAAAAGATAGTTTGTAGTGTCCAAAGACACATATTTTTAAGAACCACAAAAATTCAGAGGCTGAGTGGTTAAACCGTCGGCTTCAAAATTTCTAAAATCGTAACTTCCACCAAACATTTTGATACACCTTGAAACTTTGCCAAAAGATAGTTTGTAGTACCCAAAGACACATATTTTTCAGAATCACAAAAATTCAGAGGCTGAGTGGTTAAACCGTCGGCTTCAAAATTTCAAAAAATCGTGACTTCCACCAAACATTTTGATACACCTTGAAACTTTGCCAAAAGATAGTTTGTAGTACCCAAAGACACATATTTTTCAGAATCACAAAAATTCAGAGGCTGAGTGGTTAAACCGTCGGCTTCAAAATTTCAAAAAATCGTGACTTCCACCAAACATTTTGATACACCTTGAAACTTTGCCAAAAGATAGTTTGTAGTACCCAAAGACACATATTTTTCAGAATCACAAAAATTCAGAGGCTGAGTGGTTAAACCGTCGGCTTCAAAATTTCAAAAAATCGTGACTTCCACCAAACATTTTGATACACCTTGAAACTTTGCCAAAAGATAGTTTCTAGTGTCCAAAGACACAAATTTTTCAGAATCACAAAAATTCAGAGGCTGAGTGGTTAAACCGTCGGCTTCAAAATTTCAAAAAATCGTAACTTCCACCAAACATTTTGATACACCTTGAAACTTTGCCAAAAGATAGTTTCTAGTGTCCAAAGACACAAATTTTTCAGAATCACAAAAATTCAGAGGCTGAGTGGTTAAACCGTCGGCTTCAAAATTTCAAAAAATCGTAACTTCCACCAAACATTTTGATACACCTTGAAACTTTGCCAAAAGATAGTTTCTAGTGTCCAAAGACACATATTTTATGGGGGACGTGACCTATTTTTAACCCTTGCAAAATGGGTGAAAAAATTCATTTTCCTCAGGAAATATTTTAACGGTAATTTATATAAACCGTCAGCTTTCCTAATTTAAATAAGGCATTGGGATATGAGAGGTGGATTTTAGCGTGCTACTCCCACGCAGCCGATTGCAAATTTTATGGGGCACTTTGTAGGCTATGGAAAACATCATAATAGCAAATGGCAGATGTATAATGATTTGTTAAGACGTAAAGAAGATGTTTCACCTAGTCACGGCGTTAAGTGTCATTTCCTTTTGTGCATTCTTAAATTTATGTTATGTACTATGCAATATGTTTTATGTTACTTTGTTTTGGTTTTTCTTTTACATACAATCAATAATAAAACCATATGATAAATTATTTTTTAATTATAGATATACGAAATTTATGAACTCCGAGCAAGTTGCGCTTCTGACTTCCTGAATAAATACTGATTTGCAAAGAAACTATAATAGAGCTAGCTTTCACATGCTATCTTTAATCGATTGGATATCGGATTTTGAACGCTTCTTTCCCATTCTGTGCTTACGAATATCGTCTTGAAATAATCATTTTCATTACTTTATTAAAAAATCAGTTCCTTTTATAATTATATAGGAATTACTTGTAATGGTAATGTGGATTATAGTATTTAAAAAGATTACCATTTTAATCCGATTACAATGTTAACCTTTTTTGAACTCCGAGCAAGTTGCACCTCGGACTTCGATGATTTATGGAAAAACGGTAATGCAGCTAACTTTCATCTTTGGGAGCTAGCTGATGCTATCTCTAAAGAATCGGAAGCTAACTTTTTGAGAAAAAATATCAACGCGGGGGGGGCGTGGCTAGCGATTGTGATTGATTGTGATGATTTGTGGAAAAACGGTAATGGAACTAGCTTTGTATTTGGGAGCTAGGAAGGAAGCTTCGAAGGAATCGGGAGCTAGCTTTGTGAGAAAAAATTTTAACTGGGGGGTGAGGTAACGGGCCCAAAAATAAGTGTCTTTGGGTATTACAAACTATCTTTTGGCAAAGTTTGAAGGTGTACCAAAATGTTTGGTGGAAGTTACGATTTTTTGAAATTTTGAAGCCGACTGTTTAACCACTCAGCCTCTGAATTTTTGTGATTCTGAAAAATATGTGTCTCTGGACAGTAGAAACTATCTTTTGGCAAAGTTTGAAGGTGTATCAAAATGTTTGGTGGAAGTTACGATTTTTTGAAATTTTGAAGCCGACGGTTTAACCACTCAGCCTCTGAATTTTTGTGATTCTGAAAAATATGTGTCTTTGGACACTACAAACTATCTTTTGGCAAAGTTTCAAGGTGTATCAAAATGTTTGGTGGAAGTTACGATTTTTTGAAATTTTGAAGCCGACGGTTTAACCACTCAGCCTCTGAATTTTTGTGATTCTAAAAAACATGTGTCTTTGGACACTAGAAACTATCTTTTGGCAAAGTTTCAAGGTGTATCAAAATGTTTGGTGGAAGTTACGATTTTTTGAAATTTTGAAGCCGACGGTTTAACCACTCAGCCTCTGAATTTTTGTGGTTCTGAAAAATATGTGTCTTTGGACACTACAAACTATCTTTTGGAAAAGTTTCAAGGTGTATCAAAATGTTTGGTGGAAGTTACGATTTTTTGAAATTTTGAAGCCGACGGTTTAACCACTCAGCCTCTGAATTTTTGTGATTCTGAAAAATATGTGTCTTTGGACACTACAAACTATCTTTTGGCAAAGTTTCAAGGTGTATCAAAATGTTTGGTGGAAGTTACGATTTTTTGAAATTTTGAAGCCGACGGTTTAACCACTCAGCCTCTGAATTTTTGTGATTCTAAAAAACATGTGTCTTTGGACACTAGAAACTATCTTTTGGCAAAGTTTCAAGGTGTATCAAAATGTTTGGTGGAAGTTACGATTTTTTGAAATTTTGAAGCCGACGGTTTAACCACTCAGCCTCTGAATTTTTGTGGTTCTGAAAAATATGTGTCTTTGGACACTACAAACTATCTTTTGGAAAAGTTTCAAGGTGTATCAAAATGTTTGGTGGAAGTTACGATTTTTTGAAATTTTGAAGCCGACGGTTTAACCACTCAGCCTCTGAATTTTTGTGATTCTGAAAAATATGTGTCTATGGGCATTGCAAGCTATGACTTGGCAAAGTTTCAGACTTTTTACATTGAAAAGTCAAAATGAAGCGATTAATTATAATACAAAAGTATGTTAAACAATTTACTTTAATATCTTGTTGATTAGTGTGTTATTACAGCCCTTACTGAATTATATTATGTTAAAGCTTGATATGTATAAACGTTAGGGATGCATAGAAACTTGAAAGTTTGATTTAAAACATTAATTCTTTTCATATTATGATCTTTTACAATTAATAAGGTTACTTGTCTGGTCCACTGTAAAACTCATAAATCTGATTCTGTTTCTGTGGCTGTCTTCAGGGACATCAGACAGGCATGCGACTAATGGCGGGTTTTAAGGTTGCTTTATTGCATTTCCCCACTGGAAACCGTTTCTATTGCTTTCTGCATAGAAAAAGTACTCCATGATTGCCTGGTTGTATTTCTTACATGCAATCATGGCATTTTAATACTTGTAACAAGGAAATGTTTTATTTGGAACATTTTGAGTTAGTAATTTTTTCATGGTTTATGAGCCTAAACAAATTATTTAAGATCATTTTTGGAATGATGTCTGGACGTATGTGTGTCGTATGGTGTTTATTCGTCAAAGATTATACACAAACGCGTGCATTGATTGAAGTGAAATTTCATACGTTGTTTGAAGTAGCTGTTTAAAGAACAGATTAGATTTTGATCGAAAACCGTTCGTTTGAACCCATTTTTTAGAAGAATGAAAATTGCTATAGAGCTCTGCTGAGTAGATAAATCAGTAATATTTCAGAAACCCCCGATTCCGTCATTAATGATCACCGTCAATCAACAAATAAAAATGCAATTACCCGCGAAGAAAAATTTCTAAAATATGGTACAGAAACTTCACTGTTTATCTCCTGTGCTGCTTCCCTTCCCGGTGGAACTTATAAGAATGAATCAATCGAAAGAGATTTTTTTGCGTCTTATGATACCCAACACTTGATTTTGCACTTCATCTTCCATCATTAAAGATTAATTTAAAAAAAATAATCATATTATCAAATAAAAAAACGAATAGAGGAAAAATTTATGCGATTCAAGAAATTATAATCAAAAATTTCGTAAAAACCTTCATTCTAGCACTATTTTTCATAATTTCATTGGAAAGTACGAAAATGCTAAGCTATGTACATACGAACCTCTGATGCAACAACTCACTTTTGTTACAAAATTAATACAATTTCTTTTTAAAATTAATGCAAGAAGTAATATTTGAAGGTGGAACACTTGAAGGATTGTTTTGTAGGTAGTATATAAGTTGTAGGGCGAAGTTAGAAAAACATTATACACAAATCGAACAACATGAAATACACAGTAAGTAAAATATTCCAATTGCTCTACAATTCTTATCTTTGTTTTTCTTTTTAATAGGTCGCTCTTGTTTTGGTTACCATCTCGATGGTGCACGGATCTATCGTAGGTGGCATCGGCGCCCTAGTAGGACCAGCAGCCCTCCGAGGACCATCCTCTGGGGCTACTATTGTAGGACCTGATGGTAGTATCATTTCATCGGGCGTTGATGGTGGTGCACTTCTTGCTACATCCGGTCTTGGAGGTATTGCACTTGGAAATGGCGCAGGATTAATTGCAGCACCTGCTTGGGGTGCAAGAAGTATTGGTCTCGGTGGACTTGGTGCAGTAATTCAAGGGCCTTCTGGTATTATTTCTACCAACGGAAATCCATTAGGAGCAGTTGGTATTCCCGGTGTAGGAATCGTTCGTTCAGTAGAAGCTCTAGGATTGGGATTAGGACAAGAAGTTTGGAGACGTTAATTATTATAATTAAAACTGATTTAAACTAGAACTGCAGATTGGCAAAAGGATATATTCCTATTAAAAATACAATTAGGTAATTAAATTTATTAAATGAAATTTCTTGTTTTTTTGCGAACAGCAAACTTATTGACGAACAGCACGGTTTGTTCAAGCACCGGTCAACTGCTACAAACTTGTGCGCATACTTAGGGCCTATGTGTCGATTCTGGTGTTTTTCTTGGAATCAACGATTTTATTTTAAACCCCCGTTTTTAAAGTTTAGAGGCTTTTAAGAGATACCAGAATCGACTTATTAAGCTAGTTATTATCGAACCAAAATATTAATAAATTTCAGGAAATTAGTTAGGTACAAGAATGTTCCTTTTGTTCATTCAAATTTTTATTGTAGGCAACTCATTTGGAGGGGGGGGGGGCAATTAAGTTTTCCTCCACCACACTTACGCCGATAATAGGTAGCAGCTGTTTCAGCTTCCATGTTCATTCGTTTCTATTTGAATTTTTATTGCCCAATAATAATTGAGATATTTGTTATTTAGAATGTTGCATTTTTAAAGTTACTTACTAGAAGGCAATGCAATGATGATAATAATAATAAATTGTGATTACCAAAAAAAATACAACAAAGCAATAAACTATAGAGCAGATTTCACGATACAGTCAAAATAAGCAGGAGCCCGAAATTACAAAAAAACCAAGCAGAAAAGCACACACGGCGTACAAATTTCATTTTAATCGAGCCAGCGATGGTCCTCACAATGGGATCCCTAATACTTTACAAATGGGATGTTTTTTGTAATAGTTTTCAGATTGCATTCATAATTTTTTCTAAAAAAATTCATGCAATCGGTTAGTTAAGTTTTTGTACACAAATATTTTTCTTTTCATGCAAGGCCGGCCTAAGCATTTGTGTCGTCTTATATGAATGAACGTCTGCATATGAATTAATAATAAATATAAATTGTTATCGCAATAGCTTATTTAGTGATCCAAAAAATTTTACGTAAAACTGCGCTACACGAATTTTAGCCATCTAGAACATGATAGTCTTGGTTGTGCGGCCTGAAGCCGCACTAAAGAGGATTAAGGCGGTTATTCTGAACTCGTCCTTTATTAAGGGATCCTTTAAAACTAGGTAAAGTACGGTTTACGATGTAAACAATTGAATTACAAACGATACTTTGCCTAATTTTAAAGGATCCTTTATTAAAGGATTACAAAGTTATTGTGATTTGCATGGTTTTGAAATTTTCTATATTTGATTGATTCTTCCATGTCACTGTTAAATTTTAAGTTACACATCTATAAAAGTAGGAAATTTTTTTAATATCTTTATCCATGCCTTTCTCAAGGCATAATGCGACCGGCTTCTACGCCTTTTCAGGGTTTTGACCCATGTTACATTTTCAACGAGAGTTTTTATTCAATTTTTTGAGCGTAGGAGGAGACAAAGCTGGGCTCCGCCCAGCACGTGCTTCGCTTCGCGAACCATGCTTGCTTGCTTGAAAATCTTTATCTTAACTTACTCAGCAAAATGTATAAAAATCTCTCAAAAATTGGGGGGGGGGGTGCTACCAATTGCAAGAAAATATCGCCACTGAAATTTTATACTATCTTTTTAATTTAGTTTTCCATAACATATGTATTTTATAATTTTAATCTGAATCTTCAAAATTTTTAAATTTATGGTTATTTACCACTTAACTTCTTTAATTTTCTGTTTTTTTATTAAACTCCATATTTTGTTTATTTTATCTTTTATTTTTAATTATTTTACATTCTAATCTCAAATCTCCAGGACCAAGTGATCATAATGCCACCAGTTTTACAAATATTTGCAAAACATAGGCGTACCAAAATTATTAAATTTTTTTATAAAATTTGCAACACAATCACAGCATCTCGAAAATAACAAAAATCCTGAGCAAGAATAATGTGCTCAACCATTTGAGATTTTTCTAAATTCCATGTTATCAAATGCCTTAGTAATTGTAACCACAAAGACAAAAATTTCACATCAAAAATTTCATAAATAATATCAACTTTCCTTTAACCTGAAACGGAGTCCATGATCTATCCTTGTAATCGGTACCCCAGTCTTCCATCTCTATCTCACATGCTTCCACGCGAGAAATTTTATTAAAGGCATCCATATTTTGGGTGTTGTACCGACCATCCTTTCAAATTTTATCACATCAAACCTAATCGTCCTCATATCATTTCCATTTTTATATATTTTCTTCTTCCCAGTGTATCCAAATTTTATCCATGTGGAAGACGGGTAGTCCATCCCTTTCACTTCTCCAAACCTCAGTGCATCTAATCGAATCTTTAATGTTTTGAAATAAAAGCTTTTGTTTGGCGAATTATCGCTTTCAATCCATTATATGTTTTTAAATTCCGACCATTTCTTCTCATTCGATATGGAATTTCTTTTTCATTTTATTTGTTTCTTTGCCGGCTAGCTCTTTAAATGTTGGGTTGTTAATTTAATAAAAAAGTCGAAAACCGATTGATCCACCTTTGCACCTCTTTATTACCCCACATCTTGGGTTGCCAAGTTGCTGTTTTAAAAATTATTCAAAATTTTTATAAAATTTACAAAAACAAATACAGCAAAATATTTTTTAGGTAGGAGATCTTTAGTTGGGTTTTTAAATCACTTCTAATCATCCAATAAAGCGGAAATTTTTAAAAACGGCTTATAAGTGCGAGATATTTTAATCTATCAAATTTTGGGGTCTATCCAACCACGCGAACTAATTAATTACGAGTAATCATCTGAAAAGCAGGCGTGAGTCAAATGTGCGAAGGGAAAGTAATATAAGTCGTCAAAGCTTCAAAAGAAAATTTTTATGCAAGATATTTAATAAAAAAAATTATTTTCAACTTTTTAGTTCACCTATATAAAGCTTTTAACGGGAAAAACTTATTTTTTATTATAGTATATTCAGATAAGTTAAGGAAAAGAATGACGTGCAATCATGCAAAGTAAAAATATCGGCGCGATAAAGAAAATATTATGTAATTCACTCCGAACATAACATTAAAATTTGATTTTCTTTTTGCTATTTTGAGTAGGCGCTTAGACTTAACGTCATCACATCCGTCGTTTAAGTAACTACCTACACTTCAAATTCAAGCTAAATCATTAGGTTGTATGCTGTAACTCGACGATTTATACCAATTTATACGCATTTCGATGAGTAGCCCATGGCTATAGACGCAACAGCTGGATGGTTGCTTGATCTACTAAACCATCTAGGACGCGATTGCCTTGATTGTGCGGCCTAAGGCCGCTCTTAGGGAATTATGTATATTATAAACCTCTTTGTCATTTTACTGTAATTATTAATAGAGTTTTGGAATTTTCTCGTATGCTTGAAAGTTTCTTCTGTGCGAGTGCAAAATTCAAATTTTAGTCTGCACATTCGTCGTTTAGGTAGCTACCTATACCCCAAGTTTAAGCTAAATCTGTTATGCTGTTTTATGTTAAATTAAATGATAATTCGAGTTGTTAACTAAGTATTTACTGTGTATTGATAGGTTCATTGTTAGATGCATATACACTGGTTTACAATAGTAGGGACAAATAATTATGTTAATATTGTTGTGATTTTTGGGGTGCAACTACTGTATCGCCCAAATATGCAAAAAGCCCCACGTTGGGTAATCACTAAAGATGTTGTGATATTTTTGATACAAACCCTGCTTTTGGCTTCTACCACTTTTAAAATCACAATCTCTCTTACCTCGACTAGCTCCAGAGCATTAATTTTAAATTGAGACTCTCTTATTTTTATAATTGTAAAATGTTGAACTGCGATGGATCGTCTTTGCAAATCTGATGCAGATCCTAAGTTAGTTGCTTTAATAAAACTGCAACTCGACATACGAATAATAATAATTCGTTGATTTACCTTGTCTTGTTTATAATAAATTCCTAGTACTACCCTGTAAATGTAGTCCTTTTTATTGAAATCAAATAAAAGAAACAATATCTCATAGGTGATTGTATTGGTTATAATTACAAAACCAGGTGAATATTTGCTGTGGCTATAGAATAGATGTAAATTTGAAGAAATAAAATTACAAAATACATAAGAAGTCTTGTTACAAAAATATTGTCCGTTATTATTAAAAATAAAAATTACTTTCGAAACTTTTAAAAATGTTTTAATTAAATTTAAGTAACAGTTACCTTTATTTAGTACGCCACTGGGAACGATAATATTAGCTTCTGTAGAAACGAGTAGAACAGGTGCGTTGTTATCAGTAACCTTAACAGATGTGTTGGTGTCCTCGGATCCAAACAACGGTATCACGTTCGTATGATGTTGAATCGCATATCCAAAATAATCAGGTACGTAAAATTTAACTCTAATACTTGATTGAGTAATGTTGAAGTTTTTGAATTTTAACCAAAATTTGTTTCCATGTAACCTCAAAAGTTCATCCAACGGTACGAAATTATCCAGCATAACCAGGCCGTGCTCAATATAATAAAAAGCAGTAAAATTTTCTAATTGCTACGCAAAATGGCTCTCAAAAACCAGCATAAAACCAATATTGATTGAAAATCCAAATAATTTTTCCAATCAATCCTAAAATCGCACAAAAATTTCTGCCAACCATCAAAATGTTTATCTCGTACCAACTGCTAAATCCAAAATTAACCAAATTAACTATTCTCAACTGTACGACGTTTACTCCAGCACATATCAAAATTAACTGACACTCGGGCAATTAATTTAAGTCAATCATGACGTTAATTTCGAGTGCTCCATAACTTTTTCAATTTTTACGACATTGAAATCATTTAAAAAATATTAAAGCGTATTAAACGACTAATTAATAGCTTGGAAGTGCGAATTGAATCGATTTAGACCTTAATTTTGTGATAAATTGCAAAACTTGCAACGTGCAAGTGAACAGACGTGTTATACCCAAAGAACGCATGATTACAAGGTCAGTGAAAAATTCCAAATATTTTATACAAACAAAGAGAAGAGACTATAGAACTACTCTATAAGAGTGCACCTACACTCACCTTTGAACAACAACATACCCCCAGCCACAGGGGTATACTAATAACAATAAAAACTAATCAAATACAATAAAACATGGATCCAACACAAAATAGCAACCCATCAACATATTCCAATATAGTGAAAAAAAATCAAACATCATTCATGTATCCAAAAAAAGATCAAGCCATAATATTAAATGCAATAGAAGGAATAAAAATTAAAGATTATGTATATACCATAGGCAAAATTGCCAAACCATCAAATGTTATCGCGGCTTCACGGATATCAAACGAACGCATTTGCATATATCTAAAATCAAAGGAACATGTAGACCAGCTGATACAAACAAAACATACAACCATTGATGGCAGAAAAATAGAGATAAGACAGCTTGTCTCGCAAACATACAAAGTTACACTCTCAAATGTTTCACCAACCATTCCAAACTCAATACTAGAGGAATATATAAAAAATGAATTAAAGCTAAAACAAGCATCACCTATCCAACATATCAAATACTTAGCTGATCCTGAATACTCGCACATAATAAGTTTTAAAAGATTCGTATACATAGAAAAAAACGAGGAAGACTCAAACACACCAACATCATTCATAATCAAATATGATAACGAAAATCACCGAATATACTTGTACCATGAAGACCAAAAATGCTACAGATGCAATCAATCTGGACATACAACAGCATACTGCAATATCCCTTCACCAGAAACAATAACATTAAGCGAAACTCTTCCAATAGAAGACAACTCAAACACGCAACAAGAAAAATACGAGTATATAGAGACAAACACAACGCAAGATGAAAATCAACTTATGGACACCGGACTAACAAGCAATAAACGGCCTCTGACATCAAGTGAAGATGATACTTCCCCAAAAACCACACAAACTACACAGGAAAACTTTTATAAACATCCTTTAACCCAACAAAATCCATCCATAAAACACCAAATAACTAATATAGAGAAAATCGAAAAATCCAATAAAAAAGTAACAAAAAAACCAAAAAACGCTTCAAAAGAAATAAACCCTAACACTGAGGAGTTTCTACAACCAATCAAAGAAGAACTCACTAAAAATCCCACGCAATACGACTTCACATACGAAAAATTCGAAAACTTCTATAAAGAAATATACAGGTCCAGTGATCCTCTTCAAGCTGCTCAAAATTTTAACCCAAACATAGAAAGCACAATAACCACACTTAAAGACCTAAGGGTGCTGTTTCAAAACAGCAAAATGAAATATAGATTCACTCGAATAATTTCTAATATAAATAAAGCACAAAACATGAACACGGAAACCCTCTTCTCATCAAGTCAAGATTGCTAATACGAAAATACCACTAAACAAAAAATACATTAAAAAAAACCTAAACGGATAACATAACAATAATCCAGTGGAATCTAAATGGATTCTACACCAGACTCCCCCATCTTAAAATATTACTAAACAACTTAAATCCACATATCTTATGCCTACAAGAAACACACATTAAAGAAAATCAGGTATTTGAGATAAAGGGTTTCAAGCAGCACTCCAAACATAGAAAAAATAATCAACACGCTAGTGGAGGAGTCGCAATATTCGTATCCAATAATATACACTCTGAGGTAATAAAAATAGATACAGAACTGGAAGCAATTGCTGTCAAAGCCTACCTACCTTTAAAAATTCACATCTGTAATATATATCTCCCCCCAAACCTACCCATAAAAATAATAGACCTACAAAATCTTATAAAACAACTACCCAAGCCATATCTGATAACGGGGGACTTTAATGCACACAACATGATATGGGGCTCAAAATACAGAAATCAACGAGGAAAAATCATAGAAGATTTACTAATGCAAAACAACTCGCTTATAATTATGAACACAAACCTACCTACACACTTCAACTCTACACACAATACATTCAGTAATATAGATTTAACATTTGCTTCTACACAAATTGCCCCAACCGCTACATGGCAACCACTGGAACAACTTCATGATAGCGATCACTTCCCAATAAAAATAGACATAATACAAAAAATGGATAACGCCTCCACAACAATGACAAATAAATGGAAACTTAAAACCGCTAACTGGAATAAATACACAGATTTAACTCTGCTCAGTGGCGTAGCGAGGGGGGGGGGCAAGAGGGGGCATCATGCCCCGGGCGCTATACTCACAAAGGGGCGCCAAATGGTCCGCAAAACATAAAATTGCTGGATAATTTTTATTTTTATTATAATTGATTTCTGGAAGATATATTTTAAATTTATGGTAATAATGGAATCATATTTAGGAAAAAAATCGCAAAAAGAAAATCCAGAAGATAAAAAGGATGAAGATGTAAAATCAGATTCAGAGTCAGAACCAGATTCAGGTTGTACACCTACTGCTGCTAAACTTTTATGTACTAATAATACAACTCAACAAATACAAGACTCTGAAGAAGGTGGCCCAAGTACATCAGAAATGATAAATCCATGTTCACATCTAATAAAAAGCACAGAAAATACAACAGAAACACTTGTAATGTAAACGCTGTAATTCCGGACGTTCTGGAGTTCAAGGAAATTTAGCAACAATCTTCCAATAATATCAAACCAACTTCGAAAAGAAATGATTATTCGTGGATCTTGCACATTTCAAAACGAAGCCAGTTTAAATGCAGCAACAACATCAACTAATCATTTAATGCCAAAATCTTGGTTTTCTCAACGGGTCGGTAATGAAGAGGTAGGAACTGAAGTTAACCGATCTTGATTATTAAGTATATTCACCAAAAAATAATGCAGCGTACTGCTTTTGTTACTTACTGTTTATTACATCAAATTCCGCTACACAATCATCTTTTGTTACATCTGCTGGTTTTAATAAATGGAAGAAAAAAGATAAATTGATTAGCCATGAAAGAAGTCCAAATCACCGAAAAACACTTACGGCTTGGAAAGAAACAGAACGAAGATTAATAAGTAGAACGGGAATTGATGTATCATTAGAAGCGAACATTCAGTCCGAAAAAGAACGGTGGCGAAATATATTGCGAAGAATATTAGCTTGCATGAGGTATTTAATTATACAAAATCTTCCTCTACGTGGCCATGTTGAAAAACTAGCACTATATATACAAGATGGTACAAATGTAGGAAACCTATTATCTTTACTTAGACTTGTAGCTCAGTTTGATCCGCTACTAGCAAATCATCTTAAACATGCCACATAAACTCCAAAAACTGTCTCATATTTGTCACCACAGATTCAAAATGAATTCATTCATCTTCTGGCATCTACAATTCGAAATCAACTAATAAACGATATCAAAAGAAATAAATATTATGGACTTTTGTTTGATTCAACTCCTGATATCTCTCATCGAGAACAAATGTCCCAAGTCGTTAGGTATGTAGATGTTGATTTTATCAATAAAAAAGTTTCCATCAAAGAATCTTTTTTGGGTTTTATTGAAATACATGCTAAAGATGCAGCCTGGATCGAAAATACAATTTTAGAGAAATTAAATTCCGATGAAATTTCATTAACAAACTGCAGATCACAATGTTACGATAATGCTGCCGTGATGGCAGGTCACATATCTGGCGTTCAACAAAGAATAATGGAAAAAAATCATAAAGCATTATTTGTAAATTGTGATAATCATTCATTGAATTTAGTAGGAGTTACTGCAGCTAAACAAGATCCAATCGTTGTGACATTTTTTGGAATAATTGAAAACATATATCTCACGTTCTTTTTTTTTTTTCGTTTTTCTCACGTTCAACGTTACGATGGGAATTATTAAAAAATGCTTTAACAAAATGGAGTTTAACACGATGGAGCGCCAGAATACAAGCTAGAGAATATAGTAGAACTATTAGAAAAATTAGCAGAGGACACTATTACTACTACAAGTGACACCAGAAGTGAAGCTACAATTCTGTTGCAAAATATACTAACTTTTAGTTTCATAACTTTAGTTCATTTATGAAATCTTAAGGAGGATTGATCGTGTGAAGCTCAGATTACAAGATCCTAGAATGAATTTTAGAGAAGCGTTCCATGATCTTGAATCATTAGCGACTGAACTAGCCGAAATTCGAGACAAGCTCTGTGAAGAGGCAATAGAAAAAGCGAAGTATCTTTGTGAAAAATGGGATATTGATACAACAATACGTGTAAGAAGACGCCGCAAAATGCCCGGAGAATTGGCTAGAGATGTTGGTCTTTCCGCAGAAAGTGAAATTTCTCGCGTTATGAAAAGCGTTCTTGATCGTCTCCAACAAGAAATATGTACACGATTTACACGATTAAGTGACCTTAATTTCAAATTTGAATTTCTACTAGACGTTGAAAATTTATTAAACAAGGATAATGTTGATAACGACCTTGAAAAAAATAGTAAAAATTTGAGTGAATTTTATAATACAGATATTAGTAGATATTAATATAGATAATAGAACTCTTTATCGAAATATGTGACTGCAAAATGTTACTCCGCAGTAGAAAAGAAATTGAACCTAAAACTCCATTAGAATTTCTTACTTTTATAATCTCGTATGGAGAAGATGTTTTTGCAAACCTGAGAGTGGCACTTCAAATACTCCTGACTATCTCAGTATAAATTGCTAGCTGCAAACGTTCATTCAGCAAATTAAAATTAATTTTGACATATCTACGATCAACGATGGGACAAGATCGCCTAAGTGACCTAGCATTTTTAAGTGTGGAAAGAGAAAAATTTAAAATGATCAACTTTGATGATATTATTGATAAATTTGCTTCATCAAAAGCAAGGAAAATTTATACATAGTAATTAGTTTTATTAATGTACTAGCTGGCACGGGCAGTTCGATGAGTATTGAACGTAACATTTCTTAGTCTTTTTGCACAATTCCGGCGAGTTCTGCGACCTAAAGTAAAGTAAATGTAAAAAACAGTTGTAATGTAAACCGAAGAAGAAGTTTAGAGTACGTTTTTGTGTTATGATTCCCAAAAACGGTTTGCCCGTCCATTTCCGGCGTTAATATATAATTATCGGAGCGTAATTTTTTTTCGAAAAATTTGCAAGGCTATCCCATTGAAAAAATAATTTTGAAATTTAAATTCGGTTTAACACCTTCGGCGTTGAAAATACGAAGGAATGTTATGGACGAACTATTATAGAGCGTCGCGATACACTTCCGTTGCGTCTTAAAAATTAAAAATCGGCCGGTAAATAAGAGCGCTACATACGTCCAAAGTTTTTACACAATTTTCACTTAAATGGGTCTCTCACAAAGAAACGACGGATAATTTAGAAAAAGCAATTGGAGCTTCGGATACGGTTATTAACGGTCTTTAATTTAGCACATGACGACGGTTGACGAAAAACTACAAATAACGGCAGCATTTGCAAATTAGTGTCGTCGTCAAAATTGAAAATCAAAATCAGAGGCGATTTCGGGCAAAATTTAAAATATGCAAGATGTGTATTTTCGTTGCAAAGCAAATTTTTTTCGAGAAACTTTCATTCGACATTTTCGATTTATATTTGTCTCCTCGACGTATTAAAAGCAAAAATAAATTTTTATTTTCCAAATTGCAGAAATCATTTCACCCTTTTACCACGTCAAATATTGAACCAATTACATCGTCGCGTTATGAATTAATTCTTACAATTTGATGCCTCGCGTATTGCGATGCTAAAATTTCCAAGTTTCGAAAGATTGCTGCAGATTTTCAAAAAAACGCAATTTTAAAATTCTTCGTTTTTGGGAAGTCGGAAGAGATGGTTTTTGCTCTCTCTCCGTCGCCCCCGAACCCCCATCTCAAATATTTCGCCGTCAACGGATAGAATTCGTTGGAGCCGACATTTTGAGATGTCACAACAATTTGATCGTTAAAAGTTCTTCATTTTTGAAAATTTACCGTGGAGTGCCGGTTCAATTTCAAGAAACTCAAATCAAACTTTGCACAATTTCGGACTTTCCGGGAAAGCAGTTCGATGATTATTCAACGTAACATTTCTTAGTCTTCTTGCACAATTCAGACGAGTTCTGCGACCTAAAGTGCTCCGGTCTTATTCGCGGCATTCTGTTCTTTGTAATTATTTGTATTATTTTGAGCGTTGAAATTACTAAATTCTAATATATTAATTTGTTAGTGGTTTTCATTTTTCGAATTAAAGCCGCCATCCCGCCATCTGTTGACAGTATTTTGAATCACTGACAGTATGTCAGTTTTGTATTATTTTGAGCGTTGAAATTACTAAATTCTAATACAGTAGAATCCGCTTAATGTGATCACTTTGGGCCAAGAACATTTCGATAACATTAACCGAATGATAACAATAAGCGAATTTTAGAAAAAAACGAATTTTAGAAACGAAACTACCAATCAAGCTACCAACTTGATAAATTAGATAAAAGTAAGTTTTACACATTTTAATTTGTTCATTTTAAACGTCCTGATATTGGCCAGGACCGGCTCTTGTATAATTTCCATCTTGTTGATCAGTGTCTCCAGATACTGATCAGGGTCGGCTTTCGTAGGATTTTCATTGCTTCAAGCAAAGTGCACATTTAGCAAAATAAAAATAGAAACACGCCATGAAACGGGAAACTTCATTAGTTTTTGTATAGAAATTAAAACGAGTGACGTGTTTTGTAAAGATATGAAATTTCAATGACAAATTAGAAAAAGATGACTTAGAAAAAGAGATTATTGTGTTGGAAATTCCTTGAAAGTGATAATAATAAGCGGCTTATTGATCACATTATCCGGTGGTTTTTGTATGTAAACTGATTAAGGCGGCCGGTTCCCAGTCAAAATGATAACAATAACCGACTGATAACATTATCCGTGATCACATTAAGCGGATTCTACTGTATATTAATTTGTTAGTGGTTTTCATTTTTCGAATTGAAGCCGTCATCCCGCCATCTGTTGTCAGTATTTTGAATCACTGACAGTATGTCAGAATATATCGATTTTTGACAAATTAAATTTTTTGTTTGCAAGACTTGTGATTTGATTTATCGAAAAAAGCGAATAACTTCTTTCCCCGCTCGAATTATTATCCATTTATGCACGAATAGTTGCGCCTGGAGCTACAAAATAACTGCGCAAAATTTGGTTGAGATCGGTCCAATGTAGCCCATGTCCCGGGTGATTTTTTGCCACTGTTGGTTCCAATAATTGCCGGAGTGATGAAACTTTCAGAAATGGTGTTTTCCGATGTGAAAACAGGTAATTCATGTTTTGCATACAAAATTTTGATCGGGAACGGTCGCCATATTGAAAAAACGTTGAAAAAATCGTTTATTTTGGAGTTATCCGGAAATAGCTCTAAAACTTTTCATTTTTAGAACTTGGACGTTAAGTACGAAAATTTTGGTGCTGAAATTCTGCACAATTTCGTTTTTTATTCATCTTTCTACGACTAATAGAACCGAAGATAGAATTTTTTGAAAAATGGTCAATTTTTTCACTTTTCGAACAACTGCGATCTCTTTGCTCTTTACGCGCAAATTACTGTATGATCGCGGCTCGTAGGCAAAAAATGCTTTTAATAACATCGATGGACAATTAATGTATCTACAAAATGCCTTTTTATACAACCTCGTACGACCAAAACTTGCCGAGATACACTTTACGGCATCCGTCGTGAACAGATACCGAATTTTTTTCTTTTAAAAATAACAATTTTCCGTCCTTTCTTTTTCGACTTGATTCGCGAAATGTTTCGATTCCTCTCTGTTTGACACTCACGACGTTTTCTGTCGGAAGATTTTCGCAAATAAAACATTTTTCCGCTACTTCTTCAGCCATTTCGCCTACTGACACTGACTGCCGTGAAAAGTACGTTAGACTGGAACGCGTGTTACTCAGGTAGAGGATGTATCGTATAATGACATGCAATGTTGCCAGATCATAAAAAGGGGCCCGAAAATTACACAGTTGCCGCCAAATATTGGAATTGAAGCTACCTGGGCGACCCTCACAGTACGCGGTGCCCAGCGGTGCCACGCCGCAGAGGGAACATTCTACCATTTCTCGAGTAATATCACCTCGAAAAATCTGAAATTGTGGCAAATGTATCTCAATATTATATAGATTGAGTTCCATACTTTACATTTCCAAAAAAAAAATTGTTATGTTCTTTTTTTAACACTTTCGTACGTGTTAAAATTGTGCAGTAAAAATCATCGGAAAATATACTTCTGTTGCACGGCTGTAGCTCATCAGTTAAGTACGGAAATTAAATGACACGGGGACCATTTTATCGGAAATTTTCTAAGCTTCAACTTTGCTTCAGAGCATTTTTGACGTAAATCTCATAGAAACAGAGCTATATCGAAAAAAACGAAAAAATATCCGGTTTTTTAACAATTTGGCCAAAAAGTGGCATTTATTCAATGACAATATGTAAAATCCGATTACATCTGGCTCGTTTTAAACTTCGGGGTCGTTTAGACAGTTGTTTAAAGTAGTAAAAAAGTATAGAACATAATTTTTCCAACGACATTATTACACTTTATTTTACAGATGACTCCGTTTTTGTTAAATGTATTAAAGAAATTAACGAATTTGTAAAGGCTATAAATCGACAATATTCAGACGTAGACGGTACTACAATTTTTTTTTACTTTTGTACATTTAGTATTATGCAAATATTCAATTTGCCATTTAAATAATCACCCGAATGTAAATAATTGAATATATACATACGGATAAACCATCGTATTTAGCTAATGTAGGTACATTTCAGAAATATACGGCTAAGCAAAGAAACGTGACAGGGCGCAAAATGTAGCAAATTTAAATACCTTTCGATTATCTAAGAATGATTTGTGCCGTAGAAGTAGCCGCTGTCCACTTTTTACCAGAGGAAATGAAAATTTTTCATAAAATTTTGCGTCAAAATTTGTTCCAATCGGCCGTATCTCAGCAAGTTTTGGTCGTACGAGGTTGTATAAAAAAGCATTTTGTAGATACATTAATTGTCCATCGATGTTATTGAAAGCATTTTTTGCCTACGAGCCGCGACCATACAGTAATTTGCGCGTAAAGAGCAAAGAGATCGCAGTTGTTCGAAAAGTGAAAAAATTGACCATTTTTCAAAAAATTCTATCTTCGGTTCTATTAGTCGTAGAAAGATGAATAAAAAACGAAATTGTGCAGAATTTCAGCACCGACATTTTCGTATTTAACGTCCAAGTTCGAAAAATGAAAAGTTTTAGAGCTATTTCCGGATAACTCCAAAATAAGCGATTTTTTCAACGTTTTTTCAATATGGCGACCGTTCCCGATCAAAATTTTGTATGCAAAACATGAATTACCTGTTTTCACATCGGAAAACACCATCTCTGAAAGTTTCATCACTCCGGCAATTATTGGAACCAAAAATCACCCGGGACATGGGCTAAAGGGTCTAGGAACGTATAGCGAACAAACAAACAGACAAGCTCTTTTATATATTTAGATTATAATCATATTATTATTAAATATATTATGTATCTCCTTAGAGATAATAAATATTTACTTTTTTATTGTTTTAAAACTGCGTGTTTTTAAAATATTTCTTTATAAATATGTAAAATAAATAATAGGTATCTTTTGAACTAATTGTAGATGATCATATATACTTTTGTATCCTCTTACGAGTGACTTCTCGCCCTATAGTTGGGCGCCACGTTTTGTATCCACTCTCGCTCTCTCAGGTCGCTTATTAGTTAAGATTCTTCAGACGTGACACACAATCAAAATAAGAGACAGGATACCTCGAACATAATTTATTAACAAACATTCAACACAAACAACAATACAATTAAATAATAAAATGAAATCAAGAGATAATTAACAACTTAGAGTCCCTATTGCAATTTTTGTATAATAGTGTAAAGCTTTACCTTTATCAGTTTCCTTCCGTATAACGAACTTAATTTCGTCGCACGTACACGCACTGCCGAACTTTATACACCTTCTTTCTTTCCGCGTAATTCCGGTATTCAATGCTGGACCAAATCCACCAATTCTATTTACCCAAATTTGTCCACTTCTGCAACACTCTTTATATTCTGAACTGCAAAAGTACTATTGGTTTGCGTGTTGTATATTCATCCACTTCTTTAAACACAATTGATCTGCATATCATTAATTTAGATACTTCTTAACACGTCCGGACTGTATGTAATCTTTTCCACAACTGACTCAAAAATACGACTGGTTCGTATCTCGTTTTATCTGCCACTCAAAAAAAAAACACGACTGGTTCGTATCTCGTGCAAACTGCAACTCAAAAATACGACTGGTTCGTATCTCGTTCAAACTGCAACTCAAAAATACGACTGGTCTATCTGTCGTTTTATTCTCAACTCCGCAAAACACAACTGGTCTACAGGTCATCTTTTCTGTAACTTTCATAAACACGACTCGTCTATCTGTCGTTTAATTCTCAACTGTCTTCATGCTCTTTATTATCACTTGGCATGGTTACCACTTGTTTGTTTTTTTCTTCTAAGAGGCCGCACTATACTACCTCTATTCCTTTTTTTATTTCATCCAAACAAAACTTAAATCTAGTAACATTTTTAATAAACACATTCATACTGTACAAATTTTAATTAAACAATGTTGACATATCCTCCCTCTTATCTTGATTGCGTATCACGTACACATTTAAGAGGGAGCTAGCATATAGTGGACACAACATTACCCCACTGAAAAGTTACAATAACTATTTGAAACCTTGTGGTAATTTTCAAATTTTTATTTTAATCTTTGCATCTGGTATGCCCCATACTGGTTCCTCAACTCATATGTAAACCGTTACTCATCTACCCTTCATCTTTCTTTCTAACACTTTCAACTGTTCCTCTAACTCTTCATTCATGTCTACCTTCCTCATCTTCCTACTATACTGTCATGCTTCCATCTGCATTTATTCTTTTATCTGCTTGGACAATTTTATAAATTCCCTTCCCCTTGTGGATTGCTACATTAACAATGTCGAGACAGCGCACAGCTTGTCCTCGACTTCCCCTTGTAGATTCCTACATTCATACTGTCTAGACAGCGCACAGCTTGTCCTAGAATTCCCCTTGTAGATTCTTGTAGACTCTTGAAGATTCTTGTAGACTCTATTTAACCCCACTTGCTGCACAGCGCACAGCTTGCTACAGTTTTTCCCCATTCTACTATCTTGTCCTAACATTCATACTCAACCTTTAGGTTGTTCTTCGCAGATCCCCTTTGATTTTAGGTAAACTTATTTTTTGACGTCTTGTTAGCAAAGATGCCTGATGGTATTCTATATTTTCATACACAGTTTAATCTTACCGAACCTTTCACTCCTGCTTCATAACATCTTTCATGCTCTCATGTCCCGAATTTATTAATGTTTAAATTGCTCAGTATTCACCTTCACCTCTCATTTATCAAAATTATATTTTCGAATCTTGCCTAAACTTTTATTCGTAACCACATTATCATTTTCAAATTTCTTCCTAAAATTGATTGTTATCAAATTTCCAACTTGGGCCTAAAAATGAATCTTGTTAAATTTCTAACTTGGATCTAAATATGAATTATTTAATTTCTAACTTGGGTCTAAAATTAAATTTCTTGCCCCCATTCGCTATTAATATTTTCTTTTATAATACTTGTAATTCAGCATTACTTCATTTGTCAACATACTCCCTCTTGCTTTTTCCCTATCTTCAACAAAACATCTATATTTCCAATTCTCTTTCCACGATCGATGTGGACTCGGATATATCTTATTTTTGAAAGATGCCTCATTCTCAATTGACAAATGATGTTCGTAACCCTCTACAACAGTTACCTTTTCATTAAATAATACCTGCTGTCTATTTAATATTTCCTTTATCTTTCTAATGTGGATTTCTGTGCAATTCTCCGACGTTACAATTGAATTTTTACTGACATCTGTCATATTTATTTTTCCTTGCTTGCTTTCTTTACTCGATTTCTCAAATTTTGGCATTATTATTTGATTATTTCCAAACTTCATCTTAATATTTTTAATTTTCAAATGATTTAAATTCAAATTCCGATCAAAACTGGACTTATTTTCACACTCCCATTCTATTTCTTCTTCATCAACCTCAATGATTTGTTCTTCCCCTTGCACGTTTACCTCCTCTGTTAAATCCTTCCTTGTATTCTCATTCTCTCTTGCACCCTCATTCAATCTTACGTTAATCTCCTTCACTACTAGACCACTACATTTTACCTCTTGTCTCAATTCATTCAACCCTTCATTCATGCTTCTAAACCCTTCAATAATAGAAGCAAAATTTTTAGTTGACTCTTCATTAATAGCCGCAGCCAAATTTTTATTTGACTCTTCTTTCATACTTTTAAACTGTGCCATCATCATCTCACATAACCTTTCACAACTCCTCGTATTCATTATTATGTCAGCTGTTCTACTTATTGTGTCCTACTATGTATCTGCTCTTTTTGATTGTGATCACCTGATGCCCTCTCGTTGGTCGCCACGTTTTGTATCCTCTTTGATTTCTCGCCCTATAGTTGGGTGCTACGTTTTGTATCCTCTTTAGCTCTCTCAGGTCGCTTATTAGTTAAGATTCTTCAGACGTGACACACAATCAAAATAAGAGACAGGATACCTCGAACATAATTTATTAACAAACATTCAACACAAACAACAATACAATTAAATAATAAAATGAAATCAAGAGATAATTAACAACTTAGAGTCCCTATTGCAATTTTTGTATAATAGTGTAAAGCTTTACCTTTATCAGTTTCCTTCCGTATAACGAACTTAATTTCGTCGCACGTACACGCACTGCCGAACTTTATACACCTTCTTTCTTTCCGCGTAATTCCGGTATTCAATGCTGGACCAAATCCACCAATTCTATTTACCCAAATTTGTCCACTTCTGCAACACTCTTTATATTCTGAACTGCAAAAGTACTATTGGTTTGCGTGTTGTATATTCATCCACTTCTTTAAACACAATTGATCTGCATATCATTAATTTAGATACTTCTTAACACGTCCGGACTGTATGTAATCTTTTCCACAACTGACTCAAAAATACGACTGGTTCGTATCTCGTTTTATCTGCCACTCAAAAAAAAACACGACTGGTTCGTATCTCGTGCAAACTGCAACTCAAAAATACGACTGGTTCGTATCTCGTTCAAACTGCAACTCAAAAATACGACTGGTCTATCTGTCGTTTTATTCTCAACTCCGCAAAACACAACTGGTCTACAGGTCATCTTTTCTGTAACTTTCATAAACACGACTCGTCTATCTGTCGTTTAATTCTCAACTGTCTTCATGCTCTTTATTATCACTTGGCATGGTTACCACTTGTTTGTTTTTTTCTTCTAAGAGGCCGCACTATACTACCTCTATTCCTTTTTTTATTTCATCCAAACAAAACTTAAATCTAGTAACATTTTTAATAAACACATTCATACTGTACAAATTTTAATTAAACAATGTTGACATATCCTCCCTCTTATCTTGATTGCGTATCACGTACACATTTAAGAGGGAGCTAGCATATAGTGGACACAACAATACATTTCAAAATCTAGTCTTGTTTTCTCAACTACATTTTTTGTCTCAAATTTAAAGCCTAGCTTGAGCCTATGACTTTATTTATTTTACTTTATTTATTTATTAATTTGCGAGTATATTTTACATATAATATTATATGGTTTTCGAATGGGGGGGGGGGGGCGCTAAAAAGGTATTTTGCCCCGGGCGCGAGTTAAGCTCGCTACGCCACTGACTCTGCTACAAACACCACTCGACCCTTATGAAGACAATAACATCAACAATTCAGTCAAAAAACTTATAGAAATCATTAACCATGCAGCTAATAAATCAATAGAAAAAATTAAACCTAATAAGAGAAACAAAACTGTCCCCTGGTGGAACGATAAATGCAAGGAATCTCTCAAAACCAGCCATCACGCTTTTAATAGATACAAAAAAACAAAATTAATAAATGACCTAATAGAATTCAAAAGGAGGAGAGCAATCTCAAGGAAAATAATTAAAACTTCCAAGGCAGAATCCTGGCAACAATTCGTACAATCAATAAACTCAAACACAACAAGTCAAGAAATGTGGAATAAAATTAAAGCAATCAAAGGAACAAACAAACAATTTACAATCCCCGCTCTAAAAGAAAACAACGAAATACATACAAACAAAAAAGACATCACAAACATCATAGCAAAAAATTTAAAAAATACATACGCAAACGACTCACATGATAAAAAATTTATAGAATATAAAAAAAAACTGAAGAATCCTCCCCGATTAAACCAAACAACCCACAAGAGGACACAATAAATCATCTAATTACCATGAATGAACTCGAAGAAAACATAAGTAATACAATAAATACCAGCCCAGGACCAGATAATATCCCATACCAATTATTAAAAAACCTCTCCACATCAGCAAAACAGTCGCTACTAAATATATACAACTATATATGGAAAGTAAATGTCTATCCAGATTCATGGCGAGAAGTTACAATAATTCCAATTCTTAAACCAAATAAAGATCCCACAAACCCCCAAAACTACAGACCAATAGCATTATCATCATGCCTTGCTAAACTATTAGAAAAAATAATCAACAAAAGACTACTATGGACACTAGAAAAAAATAACTTAATAACAAAAAACCAATCAGGATTTAGAAAACTACACTCCACAACAGACCAAATTCTCAATATCGAATCGGAAATACACGAAGCCTTCATCAATAAAGAACACTTGATAGCAATATTTCTTGACGTAGAAAAAGCGTTTGATAAAACCTGGAGACATCTCATTATACGCCAAATGTCTGACTGGAAGATAACAGGCAACATACTATCATTTTTACAAAATATACTCAAACACAGAAAATTCAGAGTAAAAATAAACGATAATACTCAGATATAACAGATATGGAAAATGGCATTCCTCAAGGATCGCCTATAAGTGTAACAATGTTCCTGATAGCAATAAACAATATAGAAAAATACATTAAACACCCAGTTAAACTCTCAATATTTGCAGATGATATTACGATATACTGTAGAAACAAAAATCTTCAAGTTACTAAAGAAAACCTACAACAAGTCATTAACTCATTAAAAAAATGGTCGGAAAAAACAGGTTTCAACATATCGGTGGAAAAATCAAGAGCAGTACACTTCACACGTCTTAGAAAATTTGACTCTAATCTACCTAAAATTAAACTAAATGGAATCGACATAAACTACACAAGAGTCATCAAATATCTGGGAATACAAATAGACAATAAATTAACCTGGAAAGATCACCTAAATTACCTTAAAACAAGAACTATTCAACCCCTCAATATGCTAAAAATCATTTCAAGCAAAAATTGGGGAACAAAACGAGACACACTACTGAAAGTCTACCAGTCAATGATCAGAACCAAAATAGACTACGGATCCATTATATACTCCTCTGCTACAAAATCCGTATTAAATAAAATAGAACCAATCCAAAATACAGCACTTCGGTTGATATTAGGAGCATTTAAAACAACCCCAATTGAAAGTCTACGTTGTGAAGCAGCTATACCATCACTAAAGTTACGAAGAGAAATCCTGACAACAAGATATGCATTAAAAATAATAACAAATAAGAAACACACTTCATTTAACAATGTTCTATCCCAGAGAAACATTCTCAGATATAATACTAAGCCCGAATATCCTAAACCCTTTCACATAAGATTCCTAAACATACTTAAAATTAATAATTTTCAACTACCAAACATCATAACATACAAAGGAGAAAAAATTGAACCTTGGACCCCACCCAAAGTGAAAGTCATCCTAGACCTTCAAAAATTCAAAAAAAAAAGACACAATTCCTAACAAATTCCTCTCTGAATACAACAAAATAATAGATAAACACAAACACCATATGGAAATCTACACAGATGCCTCCAAACGGGGGGAACTGGTGGGATGTACTTTCTTAACAGATGAAACGGAAAATCAATACAGATTACCAAAAGGTTCGTTAATAAGTGCAGCAGAAATTACAGCCATACACGAAGCACTGAAATATTCCCTAAATACGAACAGACAAAGGAAATCAATCTTAATTATTACCGACTCAATCAGCTCATTAAAAATGATCAGGAAAACAAACCCCACAAATCCAATCGTCAACAAAATATACCATTCTCTTCAACAGCTAGAGATAAAAGGAATAGATGTGTCATTTTTATGGGTACCATCTCATGTAGGAATACTAGGAAACGAAGCAGCAGATAAATCAGCAAAAAATGCACTAACCAATCCAGAAGCAAAAGCGAAAAAAAAATTACTACTAAATGACGCCCAATATATCTTAGAAGCGAACATCTACCAAAAATGGCAAACTGAATGGTCTATTTCAAGACAAAAACTAAAAGATATTAAAAAATCCATCAAACCATGGCATCAATCAAGCATAACAAAACTTAGTAGAAAGGACGAAGTAATAATAACAAGATTAAGATTGGGCCATACTGCGGCAACACATACATACAGACTCACAAAAGAACCACCTCCTATCTGCATCACATGCGACGAAATCTTGACAGTTTCACATATCCTTATCGAATGCCCAGGACTCGAATTGCAAAGAATCAGCACCAAATTACCAAATCAAATTGAAGAAGCACTCAATCCAGAAAAGGACAACAATCAACACACAATAAACTATACATACAAAAATTAGAAATAAAAATATAATGTAAATAATATAATGTACATACACAGGTGCTAATAACCTTAGAAGTTGACGCACCTTTAAAAACAATAAATAAAAAATAAAAAAAAATTAAGATTTAAACGAACGAGGATAAATTTTTATAATTTTTGTCGGTCACCCATCCAAGAGCTCTCCCGAACACACCTTGCTTGCGCGCCAATTCGCACGACTTAGAGCAGAACCAGTCGACCACCTATCGACCTTATTAAATTCTTTACAAAATTGGCACAAAACCACAGCAAAAGTAACATCACATAACATAATAACAATGTAAAGAGGTAAGTTCAAATCTACATCATTAAAAACTTAAAATTTTATTGAAAAATAATCAAAGCAAATATTTTAGGTCAATGACCTCGAATTACAGCTGAGGTCCTCAACTAGCCATGAGAATTGTTTTCCACAGATACCATTGATCTAGATTAATAAAGAGAAACTAGGCTACCTAATGTTCACAGGGATGTACCAGAAAAATACTAACTTCTTGCTCTATTGCGAACAAACATGAACTCAAACGTAAAGCCACCGAGAATGTGTCAGACTTGCAAAAATTTGAATTTCCAGTTCAATATATATCAGGCCCGTAGCCAGGATTTCATTTGGGGGGGGGGCACTTGTAAAGGGGGTTCCCCTTTTTATTACAAATTTTTTTAAGTTTTATTTATTTACTTATACAGGGTGTCCCCGTGACCGTGGAGAACCTTTGAGGTGGTGATAAAGGACACTTTTCTAAGACAAATTTTCAAATAAAATTTTTGCCCAAGTCCAAACCCTTTGAGGGTACTCCCTTTAAAGCAATTTTTTGAATTTCTGATTTCAAACGGCCATAGCTCCGATATTATTGATTTTTTAAGGTTAATGGATTAGAACTTTTTTAAAGATCATTCGCTTGTCTACAAATTAGGTTATAACCCCTTATCGTCTAGAATCAACGGATTTCGAGTTATAAATTAAATTAAGGGAAAAAATGTTTAAAAAATTCAGGTTTTTTTTAAGTTTCTTGCGAACCCCGTATCTCTTAAACGAAACGTCGAAGAGAAAAAAACTAACGGCCCAAACCGGATAGGGAATTTAACGGGCTACAACTTTCGTCAAATAAATTTTTTTGGGCAACCAATCGTTTTCACAGAAACTCTGAAAATAATGAACAAGGTGTAGATAAAAAATATAAATTCACATAATAATTACTAAAAATCTCAATTTGATTTATAGCATTTGGTTTAATGTTAAAACGCTACAATCCTTTTTTCAAATTTTTTCAATATTTTATTTTTCTTAATTTATTTTTATTTAAAACAAACGTTACAGTCCAGGCAAGGAAGGTTTTTAGTTTGCAAAAAATCCGGGCAAGCTGAATTTTGGCAGAGATGTACATTGGAGTGTTCTAATGAACCCCCCAAAAGTCCCATAAAATCCCACGCCGGCGTCCCCCACAATCGGGGGGTTTTAGCTCTCCCAACGCTATTTTTTGCCGATAACTCGCTTATTTATGCTTGTATTAAAAATTATGATCAGACCATAATTGAAGAGCATAAAATTCTCTATAAAACAGTATTTTTTCATATTTTTCCATGGCACACTAATACTTAAATTATTGACCGAAAACACAACCCACCCTTAAAATGGCACAATGTTGATTCGTTGCAGGGGGAGAAATGTTTTCGGGCACGGGAAATGCTTTTAATAATAAATTAATTGAAATTGTGGCCAAGGTTGGAAAATGAAGAGAAAAATAAATTTTTTCAAAATTTGCCCAAGTTATAGTATCTTCCAAGTAACGAAACCGAAATTTTGTTTGAGCTTACAGAAGATCCGGGCAAGCTGAAATTTGGCAAAGATGTATATTGAAGTATTCTAATAAACCCCCAAAATGTCTCATAAAAATCCCAAGCCGGCGTTCCCCCAAATGAGGATTTTTTTGGAAATGAGGAAATTTGGAAAAAACTTTCCAAAATATACCTATTTTATTTTCGAAATTCAAATGTTTTACTTTTAAAATTTTTGTTTCTTTTGAACATTTCGGGGGGGGGGGGCACGTGCCCCCTCCTGGTTACGGGCCTGATATATATTTTTATATGATTATATACATACAACAAAATCGCCTAGGCTCTAAGTTATAAACCAATGATTTACACCAGTTTAAACTTATTATTTCGATGGGTAGCCTATCCGTCAGAAAAATAAATGTCCCGATTTAACGCTTGATTGGTCATCTGAGAAGTACTTATAGAATATAACCTTAATAATTGATATCAAAAATCATACTCCCGATATTTGGAACATTTCTTTGTCCTGGGTACGACCTAAAACTACATCCTTTGTTCTTCACGAAAAGAACAAGCCCCATCTTGAGTATGGTCATTTTTCACCATTACTGAGATATCAACTGATTTTCCCAGGAAGCCGTGGTTAAGATTCCTTACGACTTGAGACAAATAAATCTTTTAGGGCCGCAATGGTTTTTTCTCTTGTGAAATTGAATACCTTTTTATAATTTCTTCCTTCCAATGTTCGTGCCCAGTGCCGGATCTTTGGGGCCGTAGCTTAAAAATGAAAAAAGACTAGATGTTGCTAAATTCAAATCACTACCTTAGCAGATATGGGAATTGGCTAACCCAATAGAGCAACTCTTTCTATGGAATCCTGATTTCAACAAGATTGACCAAGAAACAATATGCCAGGTTCAGAATTAGAAACTCGAGAAAAAGATGCTCTATCTACTCTTGATAAAATAATAAAATGTGACGAGATGTTTTTCGCAAATATCCGGGTACAGCTTTATTTTTTTATTGTAAAATGGTTTAGTGTTTTTAGCTTTTAGTTTTTAATAAAAACAAAACTGCCCCTGTGACTTAGCCCTAGAATCCGCCATTGTTCATACTTGTATTTTGCGGAAAGTTTTGTTAAGACATCTTTCAAATCACATTATCATTATTTCAAGATTAATATGACCTCGAGGTCATTTAGGGTCGCTTAAAATTGTTTCGCGCTAAAATTTATGTAAGACGGTCGGGTTGGTTGCCCATCAGGCTTCTGTCATTCAAGGTATACCGCGACTGTTGCCGGCTACTTTTTTCGGAACAGATGAATCATTGTATTCATTTTAGTCTATAATAACAACAATAAAATGATTCGTAATATTCGCGTATGTAATTATTTTCATTTTATTAAATAAAAAAGTGTTTCCGCCCGGGATCGAACCGGGGACCTTCCGCGTGTTAGGCGGATGTGATAACCACTACACCACGGAAACAGCTTAGCAAATTGTAATTTTTCAATGTAGGAATAGTATCGAAGATATGAAATAGTTCTGATAAAAATAATAGAACTTTTTTTTTATTAATTAAACTGTGCATCCTTTCAAAGATTAGGATTTGTTCTGGACTAACTTCCGTTGCTTATTTCTTCAATCAACTACCCAGCTGTATAATAATTTATTATCAGCTTATCATCCATTCTGGATAAACCAGGAAGTATTCAGAGATTAAATTAAATCTAGAATATTAATTTGTTTTCCATCAAACTTATACAATGGCAGTTTTAGCGAACAGGCAGGTTCCTAAAAAATGTGGACATAAATAATATTTTTTATGTACTTATTTAGGGTAGAATTGGGTGTGAGGCAGTGGCGGATACAGAAAAAAACTCAAGGGGGGGGGGGGCGCTAAAGATATCTTGAGCTACCTTTACTTTTATCGTAATAAAAAAATAATCAAGTCACATGCTAAGTTTAAGAAAGTTTTATTTAAACTGATTATACACATATATGTACAAGACAATGCCATCTTATGATATGAAATATCAAAACTTATCAATAAGCAAGTATCTAGCGAAACTGTCCGTCGAGTCCTTCGAAAAGAAGGACGCGCGCGCGTGCAACTACTTGATAACTCGATTCAGAGTCGACTGACGAAAGAAACGAACAAATAGCGTGCGGGCTGGCGGCCCCGCAAGGGGGGGGCGCGCGCCCCCCATATGTATCCGCCACTGGTGTGAGGGGTAATTGGGTACTAGGTTTATTAATTTTTATTCAATTAACCCTTTACGTTAGGACTGATAAAAATATGTAGAGGTAGCTAATTTAATAAATTATTTCTGTTCTGTTTTGATGTTAATCTGTTAATCTTCAGATATAAACGTTTAAAGCTTTTTCTTGCATGTGCAACGTTGAATTTGTATTTGACTTCTCCTGGATCTGGTTTTATTATTTCTTCGTTAACCAATTCTACATTTTTTTCTTCTATTACGACTTTTTCTTCTGATACCATTTCTGCAATTTTCTCATCAACGATTTGGACTGGTTCAATATTTTCCTTTTGTGTAGGCTCTTCTAATTCCTCATTTTGTTTAGTTATTTCTGTTTCATAATTGTTTGTTTGAAATTCAATATTTGCATTGTTTATTTGGTTCTCTAATTTGTCAGTGTAAAAATCTAATTTGTCATTTATTTTATCTACCTCATCTAACATTTTATTTAACATGAGGACAGACTCTTTGATTTTCAGTTCCTCTTGTAGTTTAATTAAATCTTCTAATGAAAATATTAATTTACCTATTGGTTTGTCCATTTTTTTAAAAAGATATAATTTTAACGTTTGACAAACTTATCGAATTTTTCCTTACTACAAATGTTAGTAGATATCACAGAGACCAAATTTAATTATCAACAACAAATTTTTATTTTAGAACAAATTTTTAATTTTTATCATTATCTCTCCAAACAAATTTAATTTTAGAATAATTTTTAAATTTTTACCACTTATCTACTGAAACCAATTTTAATTTTTAAAACAATTTTTGCAACTTATTAAACTTTATTTTTATCTTTCTTTCCTATTTAATATTAACTTTAATTTTATAAATTTTTAATTTAAACTTCAAGAAAAATATTAAGAAAATTTTTACTTTTATTTTTGAGCAAGTTAAAAATAATTAACTGTGGGGAAATGGGTGCTATTTTTTTGTGGTTTTAGAAAAATGTTTGTTATATGTTTAAAAAGATGTTTTAGGTTGATGTGACTCATATTTATTAAGTATTTAAAAATTTATAGTCTAACACCCAATTTCCCAAATGCGGGAATTAACACTCTTAGAAAACCAAATTAATAAAAATTAGTTAAATGACAAAAAAAACTGTTTTATCAATTTTTCTTTTTCTTCTACTCTTATTATGAAGTTTTCTTTTTAATGTAGGTCTAGGACCTGTCCTTTTACTAATTTATGTATTAGTTCTATGAGCATTTTAGTTTTTACATCTCGGGTAGTTTGCTAGGCTTGCCTTTCGATGTGTCTGCACCCTGTTCTTTATTGTTATGATGGTAAATCATTAACACATGGGAACCGCGGTCTTTACGTGCCGTCAGAAGCACGGAAATTTTTTTCTTCAATTTTATCAATCTAATAATATTATAAAACAATTTATTGTAAGTAAATTACCAAACAAATAAATTCAGTTAACTTCCATAGGGAAAACAACATTCTGTCATCTTTCTCCATACGAGAACGGTATTAGAAGAATTTACGCATTTTTCAACATTTTGACATGTGTTAACCTTTTTTCTGTACAGGTTACATTCCAACTTTTATTCTCTTAAAATACCTCTCTTAAATATGACTTTCACAACCCTAGGTCCTAAAGGGGTTTTTACCGAAAGTTTTCCAAATATGTGTAAAATTTTCAAAATCTGATTTTAACGTTTAATATCCCAGCCAAAAAAAGTAATAGGTCAATGAAACTTGGCTTAAAAGATTGCTTTTGGTTTTCTTAATAACACCCATTTCCCCTGTATTGTAAATTTTTTAATTTGTTTTTTCTATTACCATTAAATAAGTTGCAGGTGTAAAATAAGGTGAAAAGATGATAATTAACGACCTTCCTAAAGGCGGTGTGACACTTGTGTAAATTTTGTTGTAAATTTAAGGCATAAAAATATTCTGGAATTTCAATTTGGGATAGCTTACACAGCACATTTTGTAAAAAGTAGTACCCAATTCTCCCCTTTTACCCTATATCAATTTATTTTATTAAATATTCCCAATATTTTGTGTAAATTAATAACTTAATAATTAAAATTCAGTTTTTTTCTACAAACCCTTTAATTTTTTATTAACTCGAGACGCGTTTGGAGAATCTAAAATATTTTCATCTTCGATCGAAAAGAGGCTGTACAATTAAAATAAAAAAATTAAAGGACTTGAAGAAAAAGACTGAATTTTAATTATTATTTTACAATTTATTTTTCGAGTGTTCATTATTTATACACAAAATTGCAAAATTTTTATAATTTGCCTATGCAATCGTTCTTTTAGCGACGGTGAAGACGCACCATAATTTCTTTTTTCAATAATATTATTGCTCAAAACTTACGAAACATTATTTACTATCTTAATAATTAAATCTTTAAGTCAAAAATATAAGAGGATAACAGTTTTAGGCATTTCTTCATAAAAATATACAGAAAAGTATCTCAATTTATTCTTTTATTAATTTTTCTGTGTGTCTGTAACTCTAAATTAATCAGTCAAACCTTTCTCTAGTGCCTTGAGAAAAACACTTTTTTTTTCTTTAAATCTTTCTTTAAATTTGGTGCCCTCCCATTGAAACAAGTCACGAGAAATAATGAGAAATGTTGTTTTAAATAGGGCTTCTCCTGAGGGTTTTATTTAAATTTTTTTCTTAAGAAAGTGGCTTCTATTACCACCTTCGAGCTTTGTATTGGTGAGTGGAATACCCTATTTATTACTTTATTAAAAAAATCCTGCAGCTTGTATCTATGCTTAACAACCTGCTGGTCTACCCAATATTTTACCCCACGAGCCGCCGCTGGACTTCCAGGAAAATCACATGGCATTATTTTATATTGAAAATCAAAACCTGGTAGAAAGTAGTAAAAGCGGTAGATGTTTAAATTCTGAATTGTCGAGTACCATTGCATGCGCCACTCTTGCATCATAATAATAAAAACTGCTGCCGCCTTTATAAACAGCAATTAGATCATGGTTTCAAAATTACATAGACTAAATAATGGCTACTAATTATAATATTAAATTAAAATTTAAGAAATAAATTGTTGAATCAGCTAATAATATATTATATTCTAATAAATAATAATTAATTAATGTGTGATATTATATAAATATGTATTATCATGACGATAACTAAGGTAATTAAATTTTAAATATGCAGTAATAACCAGAAATTAAAATAGTAAGTTGAATCTGGAAAGAATGGGTTATTTATCCTTTCGCATTACCACTTGCCAGGCGTTGGTTTTCACTTTTCATGTAGCTGTAAAAAGCGCCGCAGGCGATTTTAAAATGTCAAGTTATATTGAAGAGATTTCTTAAGGCCTCAAATAGTCTGGTTAAAAAATTCCGCTAGTTCGGAACCCAAGTTTTCAGACCTTGCCGAAACGTTGCCCGATTGATTTAATAATTTAGGGAAGAGGAAATGGAAGAATCCAAATATATGTATATAGCTTTGTTCTTGAAAGTATATCATAATATATAGCAAAAATATCCAAAAAGTGAAAATATTGCAGATTAAACCTAAAAAAAGGTGATCAAGCAAACAAATCATGGTCGGTCATAAAATTTACAATTGCTGGAGGCAATTGAGTTTTTGTGAGGGTTATCACAAATTATCAAAAGAAGGCCGAACAGACTGGACGAACTCGAAAAAATTACTCCTGGAACGCTAAACGAAGGCACAAAGGATCAATAAAATTTACTTGAAAATTTAAAACTTAAATTCGTTACACTTTATTGTTAGATATTTCGGGTTTGATTAGAAAATGAGTTTTAAATTGCTGGACGAGGTGCGCGACCTTACTCAAGCTCACACTTCACACACGCGAGCCGCTCAGTTTGTTATGGACTTTGGTGCGAGGCAGTTGCGCATCATCCACTTATTACTTAAAATTTCCAAATAATTTATTTGTGAAAGTTGTTATTTCTTTTTAATCTTCGTTACTATCGTATCGCGAAAATACATGTGCTTCCTTGTTGGTGTTTTGTAAGGCAAGGCTTAAAGGTACGAATTTTTATTTGAATATTTTTTAAATTTGACTTATCTACTATCACCTACTTCACCTACTTTTTATTAATTAATTAATTTATTTATTGCTTAATGCAAAATTTATTGATTAGTTTATCAAGTTTAAAATTGCCGATTCTTGAATTCATTATTATTTGCTTCTTTCGCACATTTTGCAATTTTTTATTGGATTTTGCTGGAGACTGCATTTTGGGCGAATATCTTCAAACTTGAAATCACCTAGGAATGCGATCAAAATTTACATCCGAAATTGTTGTAATTATTATATAAAAAACGGACTTACATAAACGTGTATGTATCAACTGTGGCGGAGTAATTCATTAGAAAGTAAAATATAACGAGGTATACATTTCGGTAAGATGTAATTATAAAAAAATATTTCCTACTTCCAAATGATAGCAAAAACTTTTTATTTTATGTTCCTATCGGTAGCATACATAATCACCGTTAGACGTACATACGTACAATCGTTATATAATTTCTTCTTCATTGTATTATTTGCGTTGTTTTATAATTTACCTCATTATAAAAATGTGATTCTTTTTTTTGAATTAGATTTGAACCTTTTTCGACCTTTTAATATAGGCTATATTCATGCGGTCAAGTCGTGGACTCTCTGTGCAATTGGCTTAGTTTCACATTTATCAAAAAATATATAATTTTTTAGACCTTGATGGGTTGAACGACCATGATATAGTGATAACAAATAGATCACAGTCGATTATTATAACAAGCCGAAAAGATAGAAAGTTGGTGTTATTTCAAAAAAATATAAATAATTCATTTCCGTTTATAGTTTTTAGGGGAAAATTATTACGGGTAGAAAATTGATGTAATTGTATTGATAAAACAAAAAGGTGAAAGTAAATAATTGATACCCCGTGATATAGTTAGGTGATGTTTATATCATTCACTGAATAAAAGAAAGGAACCAAAATGAAAAATTAGCGATTACTAAATAAATAATTTTTCTAGCAGGAAATAATCGAAACTGAGAAGCCATGACAGTGTCAGTACCTCCAAAATGTGATATTCCAAACACCGACAATAATGATAATGAAACTTGCTGTACGGACAAGGTAAGTTAAGTTCTTCGACCTACTAATATGATAGAAAGTTGTTACGTTCTCGTTTTATTTTATTGAAGATTTGCTTCATCTTGTATTAATATTTACCTTTCGCCTTGCTTCGATTGTTTCCAAATATTTGCTCTTAAACGTGGTGTACTTGGACGTTAAACCGTCGAGCAACAAGAATTTTGTGCTCATCGCACTCCAGAATTTTAACAGATCTTATAGCCTTTTGGCACAAATGTGAAGAGATTCTTTAATGCACTTTCAGATTGCTAGTTGAAATACAATTTCCCGAAGATATGTATCTACATATACTTTCAATGTATACTCGTTTTCAGATTTCAATTGGTAATTTAAGGTTGTAAAATAATAATTTAAAGGAGTTATTGCCGATAACATGATATTGGCGAGTTTCGCTGTCATGAACGCGCTGAAATGTACTAAAAGAATTCAAAATTTAAATGCGAAGATATAAACTTAACATAGTTTTGTAACAATGTAGATAAACTAATTGAAAATACTATAAAATACGGTAATCAAAATAATATGCAAAGGAAATAAAAAGGACTCCTCCGAGAGTTTGCCAAAAGACTGTAAAGATTGTCAAACGTTTCAATGCTAATGAGAGGGAACGCTTGATTTTCATAAAACTGAACTTCAAGCATTTCCCTCTTATCAGCCTTGGAAATCTTTATAGTCTTTTATTAACCCTTTATACCAAAGAGCTTATACTCGACTAATTTTTTAATAATATTAAAATGCTTGAGGACTTGAGGTCTTTTATGCCTGCAGTCGAGTAGAATGGATCTAGTTTATCAGTTTTCCTGAAATAATTAACAAAATAGTTTTGTGATTTGCAATCTTAAATATTTAAGATGATTATAACAATTTAATTCCACCTTCTCTTTATTTATTTAATTTTACACAAAAAGTTGCCCTAATACATTTAAAATCAAAGTATACAACAATTATAACTTTTAGACAATAATATCTACAATTAACAATTATCGAATAAAATTATTATATTACTCAGCAATTAAAACGAATGCAATTTTTATAACATAACGACATGTTGTATGGATGTATGGTACAATCTTGTAACATAATGTAATAAAAGAAATTTATGTGATATTAATTTGATGTCTTATGCTGGATTCACACATAGCCAAACATTCGTCAAGCGACCTACTATGTGGGATCGTACGACTTATGAGTATGAGCGACAAATGTTTAAACCTAGGCTATTCGATTTCATCCACGAATGTTCAGCGATGTGTGGATCCATCATTACATTTTCGCAATTAAACTATGAACTGAATACGAGGATCAAGCTGAATTTATTGAGAATAAAAAACACGGTTAATATTTTCTAGGCTTTTATTTTAAATATGCTCAAAGTAATTCCCTCCAACAATGATACACTTGACCATTCTTTCTTTCCATTGCTTAAAAGCTCCCAACCAATCTTCTTTCGGAACACCTTCAAAATAAGTATGAACTGCGGTATCAATCTCTTCTTCAGACGAAAACCTTCTGCCCCGCAAATTTTTTTTAAGCCCAGAAAATAGCCAAAAGTCGCACATTGCTAAATCAGGTGAGTACGGCGGATGTTCTATGACTTTTATATTTTTTCAGCCAAAAACTGGCGAGTTATAGCTGCCGAATGGGATGATGCATTATCATGGTGGAGCATAATTCCCTTGGCTGGAACTCTACTGAACACATCAGGTAAACATTTTTCAGTGTACCATTTAGCTGTAACTGTCTTTTGTCCATCTAGCTTAATGGCATTTACTAGGCCCGTACTTCTGAAGAATACCGCATACATAACTTTTTTCATAGCTCACTGTTTCTTGATCATTGTTGGAGTTTCGTCATATTCGTGAATCCATACACGACTCTCTTGACGAGTAGGTATGTCGAAAAAGGAAATATAAATTTCGTCACCTGTCACGATTTTGGAATAAATTTGGTGTCCGCCATTATTTAACAAATTTAGAGTTTCATGGCAAATTCTTACACGCTCTGTTTTTTGGAAATCAGAAAGGTGATGCGGCACAAAACGACGGACCACTTTTTTTAAATGCAGGTGATGGTTGTATGATTGTTTTAACAGCTGAGGATCCAATCTTGAGTTGATGCTCTATTGCCCCATAAGTGGATTTATTGTCCTCTTTAATTATTTTTTTAACAGCAGCAATGTTTTTGTCGGTAACAGCGGTAGAAGGACGTCCTGCTCCTTTTTGATGCTGAACGGAATTCCTTTCGCGTTCAAATTCCTTATACCATCGGTAAATTGTAGCCAAGGAAGATGCTTGTTCACTAAAAGTTGATTCTAAACTCTCTTTGCACTCGTAAGCGCTTAAATCTTTTTTAAAATCATAATAAATCATGATTCGAAAAAGCTCTCTTGTTAATTCCATGTTTTCACTTGCAATGTCACTTTAAAAAATTAGTAACTTGAGTTATAACGAACGTATTTTCAACTTCTAAACTTCAAATGACAGATAAAGAGTTTCTCTAAATAATACCGTATGTTTAATTTTTAACAACTTACTAGATCTATTTTATTCTCAATAAATTCAGCTTGACCCTCGTATAACAACAATATGAGACGGTCATAGCTTAGGCTCTGTGAAGTGGGCAGACACTGTGAAAATTTCAAATAAATCTGACCAGCGACAACGAAATAGAATCAGTTAGAAATACTTCAACTTTCACAAAAAAGTTCGCTGCACGCCAACGGAAAATTGGAACTTTTCCATCCCTTGCATTTTTTCAATCGAACGTGAAAAACCCATGGGTGTGCCATGAAAACCTTCAGTAGCGAAAATTTCTTCATATCAGTATAAAGAAATTTTCCTATATAAATATGAAACTTCGATTTGCATTCTTGAGCAAAAATTCTGGTTTACTTCCTACCTATAAGCAGGACCCATAAATTCCTTATGAAGGATTTCAGTAAAAATTATTCCATTTTTTTGCTTAATTTTATGAGAGAAATCATCTCACAAAATTTAGTGCAATATCACTGAAATATCCTATATGAATCACTTAAAATAAGAGTACCTACATACTTTTTATTAATTCCAGTTTCTTTTGAAGCACTAGACGACTTTGGTTTTTCTTTATTTTCTTTACTAATGTCTGTACCAACTTAAAAAATTAAAAATCACAGAAAACACGAACTGTTTTGGATACTCGGTCTCCAATTAAAGACAATAACAAAAAACATCGGTGTGGTCACTAAGAAATTCAATTAAGAAATCGCCTAAAAAATAAATGGAAAAGGTTTATTCTTGAATCTTGAAGTTATGGAAAAAACACAAATAATCGGGAATTCCATCAAATTTTAATTCCCAATATTGTTTCTTGGGGGGGGGGAGCCAAAAATCTGTATGAGATATTTATGGTATCAACCGGAAAAATATATATGGGACCAAATTACAATTTTCAAAAACCCTTTGGGCCATTGTAAGACAATAGTAGAACACAGCAGATTGCTGGTTGAGTTACAGCGTGGAAATTGTGGAAACTAGATAAATTAAGTTGAAAGTAGAAGAGAAGGAACATGATTGATCCGTCCCAAAAAATAGATCGTGGAGACTTTGCAGAGAAGCAAAGTAGTGATATTCCGAATGGGATGGAAAAGCTGGACGATTGCATTGACCAAACAAGAGGAGTGTCAGAATTTGTCAGATTTTTTTTAAATGTTGGTCGATATTTGTTCCACAATGGATAAAGTAACCAGACGTCCTGGACTTCATTCATTTGTCCCGCATTACAACCTGTCTCGAATAATTGAACATGGAGCCTTCATGTCGATATTATACCACAAATCACGATTTTATAACAGATCTGAGGTCAGTCGAAATATTGAAACATTTTGATGCAATAAAAAAAGGAATAGGATACACTTACTAAATTATATTTTACGAGAACGAAATGAGCGATGAAACAGGTTTTTAGTAGCATATAATTATTATTTTGTAGATGTCAGATAAATACAACTCGTCGCGTCGTATAAAAACGTTGACAGTTATACTATAAGCAGTGGCGTAACTAGCGCTAAGTAGGCCCGGTATCAAAGGTTATGTTCTTAAAAATTTGTTATTTAAGTCGGGAGGGATGATGGGCTCTCCATGTTCCATAGTGGGCTATAAGGATATAAGGTAGTATCCCAAATCTTCACGTAAAAGTTAGACAGGTCATTTGAATTTACTTCTATTATTTAACTTTCACAATATGATAACAGAGGAAATTCATTTGACTTTCTAGTTCGAATCCCAGCTACTCCCAAATTATTTGTTCAGGGTTCGAATTCCACATCAAGTTGTAGGTCCTATTATGTACATACGTGCACGTATAGTCTGTGAGTAAAACTGTGGACTTATAATTTGATATCGAACTACAGCTACAGTATATACAGCTACAGTATAGCTACAGTGGTAGCTACGCCACTGACAAAAAGTTGAATTCACGGCGTTCTTAAGAGGACCGAAGTTCGAAATCAGCTTCCTATCCTGAAATTTGAAATCTATTTCAATTTTATAAAATTACTGTCATTATTAAATTAAGAGTTGCTATATCATAGGTTAGGCTTATTAAAATAATTGACTTTTAACTTTTTTATTTAAAAAAAAGTACTTCAAATTTCGGAAAAAATCCTACAGGCGCTCATGGTTATGTGCTATTATGGGTAAATGTTCTGAAAGACTTTAAGAATAAATTGGAAATACTGACAGTATTTTGTATGTTGTGGAAGGGAAAGGGCAGATTAAAACCTATGTTCTGTCCCATATTTTAAAACTAAGAATTTAGTCAACTTTTTTTTCAACTAAACGAAATAAATTTTCCTCTAATCTGCAGAGGTGCATTTCGACAGCCACCTCCCCCCCCCCCCCATTGCAAATTTGAAATCCAAAATAGCCTAAATCGTTTGTACCATTTGTATTTTCGTTTGTACCTCTTTCGTTTTTGAGATATTTCAAAAATTCTTTGTCTAGCATGTCGCCAACCCCCCATTTTGAATTGGGAACCCAAAATAGTCTAAATCGTTTGCACCTATACAGTACCTCTTTTATTTTCGTTTTCGAAATATTCACAATAAAACCTGACGCGCATGTTGGATTAATGAAATTCTTCGCTTGTTCATAGCAATTTTCATATACGGTTGTTTGACGTTAATATTGAATGTTCATTGGGAAAAAATGTTATCTGCTGTTCCTGTCTGATCTGTGTCGTGACACCCATGTTTCATACAGTAATAATCCATTACTGTATGGTAATTAATGGAATCTCGTTAATCCAACATACACGTTAGGGGTTTTTTCGTGAATATTTCTAAACTAAAGATGTACAAACGAAAATAAAAGAGATACAAATAGTTGCAAAGGATTTAAACTATTTTGGGCTCCAAATTCGAAATGGGGGGGGGGGGCTGGCAAACTGTACTTAGTCTGAGGCCCCTGTAAAAAGCCTAAGATTTAAAAAAAATTTAGTATTAAATTTACTGACATTATTGTCAAGATTTTCTTAAAGAATGCAAATTAATGGATACCCCACAGTATTCGAAGTAGGAAAACCTAACCTGAGAGGAGGCGACGGTGGTCATATATCGCATTTCAGGGGGGAAGCATTTCTGGAAACATATTTATTTCGGAATCAAAATATGAAAAATTAAGAATAGTATTGTAAAACCAAATTTTAAAACTGAAAAATCATTAAAATATTAATGGTTTAGCGGGACAATGCTCTCCCCCCCGCGCCGTATGATATCCGCTGAGAGGAGAACTGTACAACAATTTGAACGCCCTGTTCCGTCAGTGTATGGCAGCAAAAATCAATTCGGGAGTCATTGTGTATAAATAAAAACACTCCTCCAACGATGACAAGTTTATATAAATATTATGCCTCGAAAGCTCTTGACCTTGTTAGGGGTGGCTAGCCTTGATATTCAACGTAGAGAGCGTGAAGCCTTATGGATTATTTGAGCTCCGGTGGTTATGCCGCTTCTAACTTTGAAGAAAGGCCATCGACATTTCTGAATAAATTATTTGCACAAAATACTATACTATAAGTTTGCATATCTTGCCCAAATGTATAATCAATGCCATTAACTTTGTCAATATTGACAACAGTCGATTTAAAAATTATATAACCTTGTCTACTTTTTTAAACATTTGATCGTTGTACCCCTCTGCCTATTATTTATTTTGAATTTTAATGAAAACTTTATTTTTGAAATGTACCTGTCATATTAGGGGGGGGTCGGATAGTCTAGATTTTGAGAGCCCTTTGAATTTTCCATAAATTTTACATCAAATTACCGCATTCTACTCTGAAATCGTCTTGAAAAAAGAAAACAAAACAAAGTCATTATCTTATTATTTTAAGTTGGCAATTACATTTTCATAATTTTTCAATTATTGCTTGACGTTGTTTGAAGTTTTACTCAAAAGTAATATTTACATAATTTAAAAAATTGAACAACCATTCTGTTGTATTATTTGTCATTTCCATTATTATGATAAGCCTTGAATTTATCTAAGAATAATTAATCGATTATTGATTAATTATTGTTGTATTATGTTCGCAATTTATGCGTGTTCATTAAATAATAATAGACATCGCATTTTTATGAAAAACTGAAAATGTTTAAATTTATTCAGTTTTTACATAAGAAAATTTGAATTTGTCACGCTTATTGTAATTTAGCTAAGTTTACTTGCATGACCTTACACGATATTGTAGCTTAACAATCATTATTATATTGATAAACATCAAGTTTCAAAAATATATAGAAAGCAGTGGCGGAACCACACTTGGGCCAGATAAATTTGATTACCCCTTCTTAAATCTTTGTAGGTCTACAAATCTTAAAATGTTGATCCTAAAAGATATTGTTGCATTTTATATTGTTAAATGACAGGCGCCGCCAGCAATAATTTCTAGGTACTCGCATCTTATTGGCTAAATAGTCAACTTCCTTTATCAATGTATTCCTTTAACTACTAAATAATAAAACATGCGATGCTAATTTATACTTTTCTGTTCTCAACAGTCTTGCTAAAATTATTTAATGTTCTTCAATTTAGCTTATTGTAGTTTTACAATAACGTCGAATTAACCAATTTCCTCTTTTGCTAATACGATTTATCCATTAACACTTTCATCGTGGAACAAGTTTTTCTAATTTTTTTCTAGAATTCAAGTTTCTATTTCATCCGTTTATAAAATTATAAAATCGAAGTAAGTGGTTTTCCATGCATTCATTGAATTATTTGCTCAATTAATTTATTTCCGATCGGATTTTCAAATTTGATCAATCGCCTTTTCGGATTTTCTTTGTTTAGCTAAAGAAGGACCGAATAATTTTTTATTTCTATAATGTAAACCAAGTCTTATTAAAATCGCTCATCCGACACAGCGATCTCCGTTATAAATATGAAGTTTTGTGTAATGCTTTTCACAGTTGCAGGTTAGTCTAACAGTAAAAAGTGGAAATAATGCAAAGAAATAGCGGATTGAAAAGAGAAATTATCACTTTTAATTATACAGAATTGATTGTACAGCAAGTTCCATTTGTTGCTTCTTGAAAAGTGGGTTACTGTTACTAGGTTGTGGGTGAGAGTACGTACATAGCAGTCAATTCATAAATTGAATTTTTAATATTCTCTTCTGAAAATAATTGTAATTTGTTTTATTTTATTTTGATGTTCTAATCAAGTATTTATGGTTGTTCGGTAGAAAGTAAACTAGGCCATCATAAAAAAGCTGTTTCGATTATTGAAAACGCGTAAATTAATAATAAAATTGATTTGGTGTATTCCATTATAAAAATTTTTTTGGTTATCAAGTCCCGTAATATTAGAACAATTACCTATTGTGAGCAACATCAATATTTAGCCATTGTTTATAAGCTTCTTTGACCTTATTTGGATAAAATCGATTAGGTTTTTACAGTGGCAGATCCAGCCCCCCAATCAGTTAGTGTAAAAGCTACAATTTCGACCTATAATTGAACACGTAATAATTTAGGTAGATTCCTTTTTCGGGAAGAGCACATTAAACTCGACCAGAAGATACGATGTTTTGCGTTAAAAACTCAATGGAATTAGTTAATAGGCTATGGACGGATTTGATAACCCTTGTAATTTTGGCAATAATCGATATTGAAAATCGTTATTTTTCGAGAGCTCAACCAATCTGATTTGCAGCTGATTTACCACTGAATTCTATTAACGGTACGTGTGGTTTCATGTTACGTTCACTTTACGTGTAATTAATTGAAAAAAAACACTAAAAACAAATAAATCTGCATGAAAAGGGAGATCGGGCGCGAAGAGGTAGATCGGCCGAGGTTAGTGTTAGATTTTGGTATTTTTTTAGAGAAAAAACTAAAAACAAGTAAATCTACCCGAAGAGGTAGCAAGTTGAACTTTCAAAGTTAGATGCACACTAAAATAATAAGAAACCCTCATCGGAAATTATTTGGATTCTAAAAAGAACCGATGTTTTATCGTATACGAAACAATTGCGAGCTAATTCCATGTTGCTTGACGTACTGCGGTTGTCAATCAAAATTTTAAAAAAATCAAAGTAGGGATGGGCGTGGCCTATGAATATTGACAGCCAATGGGAGTCCCTCTTTCAATATATCTTTAACGGCTGTTTGTGGGGTTAAACATGAATATTCCAAAAAAAAATTTGTTTAATTCTACTATATAAACCTTCAGTTTTCTGAATCTATATAGGGAATTTTTTAAATCGTGGTTGACTTTAACGTGCTACTTCCTTAAAAAATATTTTGTAATACTTTTTTTTGGCTATGATGGTACACTGGAGGGTATTCCTAACCCCCAGACCCCCCGGTTTCTAATTTTTACTTTCCATTGTTGACTTAATTATTTAATTTGACAATGAAGAAATATTTTCAAAGTTACACAAGAAGTTGTCGGTAACCATTCGGACAGCTGCAGATTACACAAACATTTTACACCCTTACAGCGGTATATATAAGGGTAAATTTCTAAAATGTTCGCGTTTATCCAAAGGAATTAAAGCTTTTTTGGAATTAGATTACTCTGGAAGCAAATGAAAATACGTGAATAATTCTTTTTTAAATTTTGTGTTCCCCCTGTTGAAAAAAGTCACTTGCTGTTACTCTTAAAGTGCACATTACACGCGGCCTTTTTCTCATGCGATGATCGCAGCAGCCGAATGCACCTGCAACCGAATGCACAATGTGCACTCAAGGCTATGCGATGCATAGCCGTGATGCGATTTTCGTATTTTAACAATTTATCACAAATTTTAACTCACAAAAAAAAATTAACAAATTTAACTACACAACATAAAAGTACAATATTTTTACGTCAATTTTATCTATTTTTATAACTTCAATAACATCAAATGTTGATAGAAATCACTAGATCGCATGAGAAATCGCATACAAAATAGAACGAGTTCTATTTTATAACCATGCGATCTTACAACGCATTGCAATCAATTGCTGAATGGGTTGCCTATGCGATTAGCTGTTTACACGAGGCTTTCGGCTGCTGCGATGGTTGCTGCAACCGATCGCATGAGAAAAAGGCCGCGTGTAATGTGCACTTAATAACACCTCTTCACACTGTCGAAAATAAGATAGCTTTTTTTTTAGATCATCATCAGGATTTTGAAAATTTAACCTATACCTTGACTATTCACTGTAAAGAAAAACCCGTTATAATGAATAACTTTATAAATATAAAGTACAAACTTCAAAAACTATAACGAATATCAATTAATAAATTATGTTAATATTTTGTATATTTTTAAAAGCTAATCTGCATCTCACTCAACTTCTATTCCACAAAAGTTCGTTCGATTCCACTTTAAACTGCAAATTTAATTTAAGTTCAAAATGCACGAATTCTTTGAAAAATTCAATAGTACTTTTTATTTTAAATAAATATTATAAAATTGTAAATCATTGGCTTTTTCTATAATTTCCAAATAGACTTGAACTAAATTTTCCTATGGGAAATATCGATTCATTACTTTACTGCGTTATTATTATAATTCACCTTCTATTTCTGAATAATTTAGGTCTAGACCTGTTTGCTAATTTTTTTTAAATTACTTATTTCAGCATAATTATTTTACCTCTGATGTAGCTTGCTATAATGACCTTCAATATGCATATGACGATCCTGCATTTTAATTGTAATGGTACCAATCATTAGCCCAAATTGTTATCATAAAGTAATTCATTGTTTACAGGAAGGCAAAACTACTTTGCATTTTTCTGATTAATAATGGAACCCCAATTAAAATACATCTAAGTAGCCCTTGAGAGTGTCAACTCATGCATTTTCCGTATTCTCCACTTGGCCAGTTCGCTCCTGTACAACAATGAACCTTAGAACTCCGAGCAAGTTTCGTTATATTAAATATGTTTACTTTTTCAATAGGCATTATTGCCAAAATGTTAAGTAGTCCGTCAATATAACATTTATTGCGTTTCAAATTGCATAAATTTTTATACCCATCAATAATTGAATTTTTATTACACAACAAAGTAATTAAATATTTTCTTTGTTGATGAATTTAGACATTTTAAGAATTCACTTCGAATGACCCAGTAACCATTAAAATGACATTGCAAAGCAATTCCATATTATGATTTTGCAAGTTCTGTATTAAGCAATTCGCGATTTTATTTGCAGTCCCAATACTGGATAAATAATAATAACAAAGAATTACGCTTAGAGAATCCTTAATTATTACATCAAATATTGTAGGTCAAGGGTATTTGGTTAATTGTATTACAATATTTGCTCAGAATTTCAATAGCATTGTTTATTAAATTATTTACAAATTGAAAATACATTATGTATTATACGCAAACAATAAATTTTTTTCAAGTAACAATAAAAGTGCCATCTTTAGTGGTCCTTGCAAATTTGACATTTAATTGGATACTAATTATGGTAATTAATTAAATGAGTATATTTCTATCGATAATTTTGATGAATTAATTCAGCACCATGAAATTTGACCTTTTCAAGGTAAACGAGTAAATGTTCAAGATTATGAGAAAATCTAATTTAATTTTGTTTGATCTGCGGTGTCCCGTTGGTCATCCACACATAATAATACATTTAAAAAATAATAATCTATTGCGGATTTTGAATCCCGAGACTACACAACCAAACAGGCCCGGCTCAGTGCTTTCATTCAGGGGGCGTTACTTTAAGGGTGCTTTGAAATAAAAACTGAACCCGGTTTCATAAAACTTTTAACAAGCCGTTGAATTTAACTTACCAATAGAAAACTAGTAATTACGTAAGGAATCCTTGAAAGAACCCTTTCGGTTTATGTTATTCATCCCCCCCCCCGCCAAGCAATTCACTTAATTAAAGAAATGCTGACTGGACAGGACGACTGTAAGGGGTCGTCCATAAAGGACGTCCGCAATATTTTCGAACCTTCAAACCCCCTCCTCTCCTTGTCACAGTTGGTCTCAATCTTCGGAAGCCCCCCCCCCTCAATTCATCGAACTTGACACGACATTTGGAATTTAAGGAGTAAATATATTTTTTTACAAAATGTTACAAAAAAAATATTCAAGTACAATTTTCTTAGAAATCCCAAAAATGGGATTTTTAAGCGGACGTCACATTTGTTCAACCTCCCCCCTCCCTGGTAACACTTGGTCACAATTTGTAAACCCCTCCTCACCCCTAGGCGTGGACATCCTTTATGGACGATCCTAAAGTTGACCAATTTCCAAACATTATACAACAAATTATAATGGAAACAATCGTATGTGTCTTTAAACGCTCATAAGTATTATTTTCTTTATTCGCACTGTCTAACACAATTTTTTCCTTTTAGAACGAACTGTTGCTGCAAGAAACAGAAGCTATGATAAGAAACAACAAAGAAAAAAAAACCGCAAAAGAAATAATCCAGAAATATAGCAAAGACAAAAAAAATGAAGACTTATTAACAGATCCCAAAGAAGAAATTATTTTATACGAATTTGACGATGCTCCAGAATACCTAAAACATAACATTTTCATCCGATCTGGTTATAGAGGTATTTTGAACACCAAGTTGTGCTTAGAAAGGTTAGTTTGATAATATTTTTAACTATTAACATTCGAACTCGAATCCACCGATCAGAAAGTCTAAGGCTTAACAGCGTGACTAACCTGTCGGCTAATTGTAATTCAAACAATAGTAAACTATAGTAAACAGTTAAAACTGGTTTAACAATCACGGGAATTCCCGAAATCCAAAATCGTATATTAAATTTGAAAATCTTTTCTGTTTCAGTGTATTTTGGTGGACAAACGAAACGATAAACATATGGTCGCATATATTTGGATTTCTCCTGTTCCTAGGGCTAACAATCTACGATTTAAGTTTGATCCAATTTCACGCAACGTTTCTTGATAAAATTTTGGTTGGAATCTTGCTGATTTGTTTTCAGGTAATTTTGATCTCGAATTTAACGTGCAGTATTTAATTAACTCATTTCAGGCGTGTATGATATTGTCCACCTTGTATCACACATTTTCTTGTAGATCAGAGCATGATTGTAACGTATTTTTATCTTTCGATCTCTTTGGAATCGCTTTGTCACTGCTCGCAATTTACACGACTGGAATTTATTACGCGTTTTGGTGTTATCCGGTGAGTATATCAGTCTCACCCTGTCGAAGTAACTCAATATTTTACTGTATTTTTTTAGTCCGTGTTAAGTTTTTATTTAATCTCTATTACGGCGATTTTTATTATTGCAATCGCCGTACAGCACCCAAAATTTGCTATTGATTCAAATATTAAAATGGCAATTTTTGTTTCTTGGGCTGCTTACGGTGTCGTTCCTACTTTGCATTGGACCTACGTAATGGGCGGTTTTGCCCATCCTTTGGTCAGCGTAAGTAACATCAATCTTTTATGGTAACCTTCTAATTTTCTAATTTTTGCAGCTTCTCTTCCCGAGGGTTTTGGGAATGTACGCAATAAGCGGCACCGCATTCCTGATATATCTCACCAAAATTCCTGAAAGATTTTACGCTGGCAAGTTTGACTATCTAGGACATTCCCATCAGTGGTGGCACTTTTTTGTCGTATTTGCGCTCTATTATTGGCATAACAGTGGGATGATGTATATAGAATACCGTATGAATCATGGCTGTGCAGAAAATATGATTCTTCCGTGATGAAGACTTGTACAATAAGCAATTAAAATAGGTAGCTAATAAATAAATAAATGTTATTTATTTCAATCGAATTTTTTTTTTACATTTCATTGTTCAAATGACAAAAGTTTTGTTGATAGTGGTTAAGAAATGGTAAACTCTAAATAGTTATCACAATATCTGTGATTTTTACAAAAAAATAAAATGTTCTCAAAACTACTGGTTGTTGTTTTTAATTAACTGTTAATACGTTTGTGCTACTAGATTATTTATTAGGGTCGATTGCACAGACGAAATTTAAAAATTTAAAGAGCAATTTTATCACAAAGTTCATTGCATTCAAATTTGATAAAATTAGAAAAACATTGTGAGGTGTAATTTTTGACCTGTGAAACTTATAAATTAAAAAAGTTCCGTCTAGTTAAGATAATACAAAATTATATCCTTATGTATTTATGGACTTTGCTACTCATCTTACATTAAAGATGATAAGAAAGGCAACACTTGTGTAATTTTATTTTGTAGAGTTCATTAAGGCCGATTGCATCAATGCTTTTTAAAAAATTTAAGAGAGAATCAGATTTAGTTTTAAAATTGGCCTTTAATATGACAAAAATTTCTTGAACCAACCTGTATTGATAGTAGTTTGGTCGTATACAGAGTACAAGACAATAGATTAAACTGCCGGTTTCTCCCTGATTATTTTTTCCGTGGTTCGGATTCCATGTTGATTCCATGATATCAACTTGTAATTCGGTTTTATGTAAAATTGTTTATCCGAAAACAAAATTGCGCCGACTTCGATTAAAAATAGTCTAAATGTCTAAAACAATCTATTATACAGGGTGAATTAGTAGTGTTGGCTTCTCTGATGGAATTCTCTTTTGCCCGATTTCATAAAACTTTTAAGAAGTCGTTAAATTTTACTAACCAATAGAAAAGGTTTGTTAGTACTAACAGTCCAATATAAATATCGTCTGCTTAGTATTTTAACGCCTTGTTCAAAGTTTTATGAAACCGGCCATTACTGTTCCAAATATTAAAATATTAATTAAATCTAAGGCAATATTTAGCATATAAAAAAATGCTAGTTGTCCCTCGAGCTGTCACTGGCAAACTCTACATTATTTTACATATAAAATCTTGAAATTTTCTATTTGGTCCTTTATTTATTTTTAATTTATTATTACTATCACGCAATTATTCAATTGAAAAATTTCAAAACGCTAATAGTCGGTGAAGACGTGGCATTAGTACATACAATATTACGGACAGCGCTGGCGTATTTCGTATCTAATGATTTTTTATTAAGCCTGGAAGAAAAGCAAATCTGAAAAACCAGTACTCTAGCAGAAGCTTTAAAGAGAACAGAGAATTTCTCTTTTATGGAGAACCTAAACCGTCAGGTTAAAGAACGATATGGAAGAAGCAAGAAACTGATGGATGGAGGGTGGATCAGTGTATCTCGCACTGATTTTTAACAATTTACTTGCTTATACATTGTAATTACACCAAGGGCGAATACAAGTGGGACTAACCCCCTACCCCCTTGAATTTTCAATCGTCGACAAAAAACCAATTAAATGCACTAAAATTGCTAACAAAAATAAAAAGTTAATCTTTTCTGCGTTATTATACAATGAATTACCCCTCCCCCTGGAACTTTTCCTGAATCCGCCCTAATTTACACTAACCTTTAACTTAAACTTTAAAGAAGCTCTACGATAGCTTGCTTCTATATCTTGTAAATATATAAAAGGTTGCAAAGTAGCCTGTGGCTGTGGGAAAATAGGACTGCAATGTGCATGCATCAATTTGTAGTAACTGTCAAGCTCAATCTTGCACTAACATAAACAGGACCGTATCTAGGGGTACGTCCTCCCCCCGCAGAGAAACCAAAACTACCGGAATCTCCGCCAAAAAGTCGCATCAACATCTCATAAAAACTAAATTTACAAAATTAATGGTGGCGAACCCGACCTCGTGGTTTTTCCTATATGTATTTCCTTTTTATTACATTAACTCTTTATTAAAAATAGATAATTAAGCATTATAAAAGATTTCTTTATTGTTATGCAATGATGAAAGAAAAGTGGTGGAGGATTTCTTCGGAAGCGATCCCCCACTCAACTTGAAACAACTGTACGAACGATCGTTCAAGGACCTGTTACATCCCTTTTTAGAACCTAAAACTACACTCGCACAAATAAGTGACAAGTGACAAATATAAACAAAATTGAGAAACCCTCGAAACAAAACCTGCCGGAATACAGGGTGGGTTTTAAAACCCAACCATGGAAAATAATACGGAGTAGGCAAAAATTGAATACAAAATTTTATAAATACAGATCCATTTTTGTTGAAAAACAAGCCACCCTGAATGATGAAGTTGTAATAAATGGATCAAGAAAAATTTAGGAAATAACTGGCGAACACGGAACCATCCGCAATTAAAGAATTCCATATTATATAGTTTTAAATCTATTTCAAATTTTTTTTTCGGAAACCCCGTATAATTTTATTTAGAAAACATGGCCTTATTATTATTTTTGTTTTGAAAAACCGATTTTCTCTGCCAATTTGCAGAAAGTGATATTACAACATTTCAGTTTACCAAACATACTAGGGCGGTTTGAGAAGTCAGTGACTTTTTGAATTTTCCGCGTTTTCCTTTCCTTTTTATATTTACCCCTGTCAACTACCATCTATCAATAGCCTACTGTCAAATTTTGAGCAAATTGCGTCATTTAGTTTGTGTTTGACAGCCATTCAAAGCTGACAACCTCGTGAATTTCGACGAAAATGGATAAAAGTGATTTTCGTATGCTCATCAAACATTATTTTTTGCGTAAAAAAACAACACCGAAGCCAAGGAAAGGCTTGATAAATACTACGGGGACTCTGCACCATCAATTTCAATGGTTAAAAAGTGGTTAACTGAATTCCGTTGTGGTCGTACCAGCACAAGTGACGCCCAACGTTCAGGTCGCCCAAAAGAGGTCGTCACGCCAGAAATCGTCGATAAAATCCATGGAATGATATAGGACGATCGGAGAGTAAGGTGCGTGAGATGGCTAAAGCTGTAAGCATCTCAACTGAGCGGGTACATAACATTTTACATGAATATTTGGACATGAAAAAGCTATCCGCGCGATGAGTGCCGCGATTGCTCACAGTCGACCATAAGCGCAATCGTGTGACCACTTCAAATGAGTGTTTGGAGATGTTCAACCGCAATCCGAATGAGTTTTTGCGCCGTTTCGTAACTGTGGACGAAAGATTGATCCATCACAACACACCAGAGATCAAGGAACAGTCAAAGCAGTGGACTGCTCCGGGTGAGCGTGAACCAAAGAAGGTCAAGGTGGGTCTGTCGGCCAACAAGGTCATGGCGACAGTTTCTTGGGATGCACGCGGTGTCATTCACGTCGATTACCTTGAAAAGGGTAAAACGATCACCCGAAATAGTATTCAGAGCTGTTGAACAGATTTGACATTGATTTGAAGCAAAAACGACCGCATTTGGGGAAGAAAAAAGTGCCTTTTCATCAGGACAATGCACGGTTGCACACGTGTGTCATCGCCATGGCAAAATTTCATGAATTGGGCTACGAATTGCTTTCTCATCCAGCATATTCTCCAGATTTAGCCCCCTGCGACTATTTTCTGTTCCTAAATCTGAAAAAATGGCTCGGCTGTAAGAGATTTGTGTCTAATGAAGAGATCATCACTGAAACGAGCGCCTATTTTGAGGGCCTCAAGAAATCGTATTATTTGGAAAGGATAAAAAAATAGGAAAAACGCTGGACTAAGTGTATAGAGCTAAAAGGCGACTATGTTGAGAAATGAAACGTTTTTTTGACGAAAAAAATATTCTTTATTCAAAAAGTCACTGACTTATCAAACCGCCCTCGTATCATTGTTTATTAAATTATTTACAAATTGAAAATACATTATGTATAATAGGCAAGCAATAAATTTTTTTCAAGTAACAATAAAAGTGCCATCTTTAGTGGTCGTTGCAAATTTGACATTGGATACTAATTATGGTAATTAATTAAAAAAATAACGCCACCCTGGGCGAACAATTCATGATGTGGTGTCCTTTGCTCCTAAAATTTCACGGAATATAATCAAACACCACTTTTCAATCAACTTCCAATTTATTTTTTTAACTTTGACCAAAATACAAAACTCAATCGCTAGTCGCAACGCGCGGACCCGAGTGACCGATACCACATTTTTCTACTCTAATCTCTATCAACACTTGTACTCAAAATTAAAATGTTTATCGTAAATTCAATACATTCAAAAATATCAAATACAAAAATATACCCGGGGAAGGAAAATAACAGGTCAACTTCCCCCTTTGGATTTAGAAAAGATTAATCAACATAATCTTTACGAAATACAACAAACATGCAAAAATGCATTGAATGTCAAATACATAGATAGTCCCTCAGCGGCACGAGTCAAACAAATTTACAACAACTAAAGTCTAAAAATTACAACCGAAATCAAATTAAAACATTTTCCTTCTCTTGATTACAATAAATAAATTAAAATTTCCCCCTTAAGTGAAGTATCACCCCAAACTAAATTTTTCAAAATAATAATTTTTCTTTTCACTCACAAACTTTCACATTATTTTTTTCAATTTTTCCCGAAATGGTGTTCATGGTCTATTCCTGCAAACGACATAATATCCGTCTTCCATCTCCATCTCACACTCTTCCACGAGATGATTCCTGTTAAAGGCCTCCACATTTCATTTCCAACCTTCTTTTCGACAACCATTAATGAATTCAAATAGTAAGTTGCATCTTCTTCAATTATGTTGTCTTGTATCATTTTCTTTAGTTCGTTCCATACTTGTATTTTATACGCCTGAGGGATCGGATATTATTTACATTTGAAGGCTTTATCGTTTTCAATTACTAACTTCTGCGTGTATCCGGAGGCAATACGTGGTTCATTATTAATAAGGCGATGATTATAGTATTTAACCGAAATTTCAGGTATTGTAGATAATCTTTATCACAATCTAATTCTATCTTCTTCCATATTTTTCCATTTTCCGTACTATGTGCTCGTTCATTGCTATTAACGTCTTCCACATCTTGGTCTTCTTCAACCGTAATCATTAATATCTAACATCTCTTCTTGGTCTATCCATTCCATCTTCTCCCCCTGGATATTAATTTTTTTGCTTTTTTCCTCAATGGACACTTTTAAATTTTCTTCAACGTTTCTCGACGTATTGATGTTTCTCGCATGCTTTCTTCCACCCCCCGTCTTTGAAATGTTTTATGTGTTCTTCTAAATTTGTTATTATTTCTTTATTTGTTGTTTCTATTATTTTATTTGTCGTTTCTATTGTTTTATTTGTTGTTTCTATTGTTTTATTCATTGTGTCTATTGATTGTGTTGCTTTTGTTAATAATTTCATCATTTCCTGCCATGCAATAATTACAGGAATTATTGTGATTTGAAAATTATTAGCACCATAAAAGAAATCTTCATCCCCCGATGCATCCACATTCATTTTTTCCGGCGTACTTTCTCCTAAAGGTTCAGCCTTATCATCCATCTTGGCAAAATAAAACTCCAATCTCAGCGGTATAGTAAGTCCAAATTCCAATTGTACTTTTAAAAATACAAAAATTCAATCTCTCTAGCCGCTACGCGCGGACCCGACTGACCGATGCCACATTTTTCTACTCTAATCTCTATCAACACTTGTACGCAAAATTAAAATGTCTATCGTAAATTCAATACATTCAAAAATATCAAATACAAAAATATACCCGGGGAAAAATAACAGGTCAATATATTTAAAAAAAATAATCTATTGTGGATTTTGAATCCCGAGACTACACAACCAAGCAGGCCCGGCTCAGTGCTTTCATTCAGGGGGCGTTACTTCAAGGGTGCTTTGAAATAAAAACTGTACCGGTTTCATAAAACTTTGAACAAGCCGTTGAATTTAACTAACCAATAGAAAACTAGTAATTACGTAAGGAATCCTTGAAAGAACCCTTTCGGTTTATGTTATTCCCCTCCAACCAAGCAATTCACTTAATTAAAGAAATACTAGCTGAACAGGACGACTGTAAGGGGTCGTCCATAAAGGACATCCGCAATATTTTCGGACTTTTCAAACCCCCTCCTCTCCTTGTCACAGTTGGTTACAATCTTCGGAATCCCTCCCATCCCTCATTTCATCGAACTTGACACGACATTTGGAATTTAAGGAGTAAATACATTTTTTTACAAAATGTTACGTAAAAAATATTCAAGTACAATTTTCTTAGAAATCCCAAAAATGGGATTTTTAAGCGGACGTCACATTTTTTCAACCTCCCCCCCTCCCTGGTAACACTTGGTCACAATTTGTAAACCCCTCTTCACCCCTGGACATGCGTGGACATCCTTTATGGACGACCCTAAAGTTGACCAATATTTCTGAACATTAAATTAAATTGAAGAAAGTATAGCATGAACGCCTATAGGGGTTCACACATTGAACTTTCTTAAAGTAAGTTACGTTACGTTAAATATTTTGCATGAACCCACCATAAGTCTTTGCCATGCTCTCATAAAAAATTTTCGAGTCGTGGTGGGTGCAATTCTTACCCTTAGCCCATAGTAAAATATATTCTTGAGCCGGACCTGCAACTATCGGTGAATGCCTAAGCATATCTACGAAATATAAAATATCGAGCAAATATATTTTATTTGAAGGGAGTTAAAGAATTTTTGAATTTTTAAAAATTCATAATTCTAAAACAAATAGTTAACCGTAAAAATGTGAAATCATAGTTAATAATTAGGTCATTAATGTACAAAGTGGATCTGTGTAACAACAGCAAAATCGCGAAAAGTCAGGGCCCTATTCAGATTAAAATAATATGCAAATCAATAAATTCAAAGAAAACTGACCGTATTATATGTATGTTTCGGCGATATCCTCGATTCTACCCTTAAGGCTCTCCTGTTCAGATACATACCGGCGAAAGAAAATATATAATTATAATTTTTATGGCCAACTAATTAATTTTTTTTAAACAATCCTGCGGTTGGTAGACGTTAACTGATCTTACTATTAGTATAGGTAATGAAGGATAATATAATATATTCAGTTTTATGTATTAGAAGATTGTATACAACAAATTATAATGGAATCAATCGTAGGTGTCTTTAAACGCTCAAAAATCGCAAAAGAAATAAACCAGAAATATAGCAAAGACAAAAAAAATGAAGACCTAATAACAGATCCCAAAGAAGAAATTATATTATACGAATTTGACGATGCTCCAGAATACCTAAAACATAACATTTTCATCCGATCTGGTTATAGAGGTATTTTGAACACCAAGTTGTGCTTAGAAAGGTTAGTTTTATAATATTTGTAACTATTAACATTCGAACTCGAATCTACCGATCAGAAAGTCTAAGGCTTAACAGCGTGACTAATCTGTCGGCTAATTGTAATTCAAACAATAGTTTAACTGGTTTAACAATTACGGGAATTTCCGAAATCTAAAATCGTATATTAAATTTGAAAATCTTTTCTGTTTCAGTGTATTTTGGTGGACAAACGAAACGATAAACATATGGTCGCATTTATTTGGATTTCTCCTGTTCTTAGGGCTAACAATCTACGATTTAAGTTTGATCCAATTTCACGCAACGTTTCTTGATAAAATTTTGGTTGGAATCTTGCTGATTTGTTTTCAGGTAATTTTGATCTCGAATTTAACGTGCAGTACTTAATTATCTCATTTCAGGCGTGTATGATATTGTCCACCTTGTATCACACATTTTCTTGCAGATCAGAGCATGATTGTAACGTATTTTTATCTTTCGATCTCTTTGGAATCGCTTTGGCACTGCTCGCAATTTACACGACTGGAATTTATTACGCGTTTTGGTGTCATCCGGTGAGTATATCAGCTCACCCTGTCGAAGTAACTCAATATTTTACTGTATTTTTTAGCTCGTGCTAAGTTTTTATTTAATCTCCATTACGGCGATTTTTATTATTGCAATCGCCGTACAGCACCCAAAATTTGCTATTGATTCAAATATTAAAATGGCAATTTTTGTTTCTTGGGCTGCTTACGGTGTCGTTTTTACTTTGCATTGGATCTACTTAATGGGCGGTTTTGCCCATCCTTTGGTCAGCGTAAGTAACATCAAACTTTTATGGTAACCTTCTAATTTTCTCATTTTTGCAGCTTCTCTTCCCGCGGATTTTGGGAATGTACGCAATAAGCGGGACCGCATTCCTGATATACCTCACCAAAATTCCTGAAAGATTTTACGCTGGCAAGTTTGACTATCTAGGACATTCCCATCAGTGGTGGCACTTTTTCGTCTTATTTGCGCTCTATTATTGGCATAACAGTGGGTTGATGTATATAGAATACCGTATGAATCATGGCTGTGGTGCAGAAAATATGATTCTTCCTTGATGAAGACTTCTACAATTAGCAATTAAAATAGGTAGCTGATAAATAAATAAATGTTATTTATATCGATCGAATTTTTTTTACATTTTATTGTTCAAATGACAAAAGTTTTGTTGATAGTGGTTAAGAAATGGTAAACACTAAATAGTTATCACAATATCTGTGATTTTTACAAAAAAATAAAATGTTCTCAAAACTACTGGTTGTTTTTTTAAATTAACTGTTAATACGTTTGTGCTATTAAATTATTTAGGGTCGATTACACAAACGAAATTTAAAAATTTACAGTTTAAAAATTCAATGAACAATTTTATCAAAAAGTTGTTTGCATACATATTTGATAAAATTTGAAAAACACAGTGAAGTGTAATTTTTGACCTAGATAATACAAAATTACATAAATATCCTTTATGTATTTATGGACTTTGCTACTCATCTTACATTAAAGATGATAACAAAGGCAACACTTGTGTAATTAAATTTAATTATCCGTGTTTTTATATTGTGAAGCTCATTAAGGCCGATTGCAAAAAAGCCTTTTAAAAAATTTAAGAGAGAATCAGATTTATTTTTAAAATTGACCTTTAATATGTACAAAAAAATTTTGAACCAACCTGTATTGATAGTTTCGTCGTATACAGAGTAAAAGACAATAGATTAAACTGCCGGTTTCTCCCAGATTATTTTTTCCGTGATTCGGATTCCCTGATATCGACTTGTAATTCGGGTTTATGTAAAATTGTTTATCCTAAAACAAAATTGTGCAGACTTCGATTAAAAATAGTCTAAAACAATCAGTTACACAGGGTGAATTAATAGTGTTGACTTCTTTGATAGAATTCTCTTATACCCGATTTCATAAAACTTTTAACAAGCCGTAAATTTTACTAACCAATAGAAAGCGTTTGTTAGTAGGTACAAACAGGCTAATATAAATCGTCTGAGGCATTAAATTAAAGAAAAACATTAATAGAACCTTTTCTATCGAAAATTTCATTATCTTTAATTTTATGTACCATCATTTTAGGCATAGGGTGAAAACAAAATGAGTTATTTAACAAAACCCAAATTTACAAAATTAATGGTGGTGAGCCCGGCCTCGCGGTTTTTCCTACATGTATTTCCTTTTTATTACATTAACTCTGTATTAAAAATAGATAATTAAGAATTATAAAAGATTTCTTTATTGTTATGCAATGATGAAAGAAAAGTGGTGGAGGACTTCTTCGGAAGCGATCCCCACTCAACTTGAAACAACTGTACGAACCTACGAACGATGGTTCAAGAAGGACCTGTTACACCCCCATTTTGGAACATAAAACTACACTCGTACAAAGTGACACGGACTCAGATGAAATATAAACAAAAACGAGAATCCCTCGAAACAAAACCTGCCGGAATACAGGGTGGGTTAAAAACCCAACCATGGAAAATACGGAGTAGGCAAAAATTTAATACAAAATTTTAGAAATATAGATCCATTTTTGTTGAAAAACAACCCACCCTGAAAGATGAAGTTGTAATAAATGGAACAAGAAAAATTTAGGAAATAACTGGCAAACACGGAACCAACCGCAATTAAAGAATTTCATATTATATAGTTTTAAATCTATTTCAAAATTATTTTTTCTCGGAAACCCCGTATAATTTTATTTAGAAAACATGGCCTTATTATTATTTTTGTTTTGAAAAACCGATTTTCTCTGCCAATTTGCAGAATTTCCTTTTTAAATTTACCCCTGTCAAATACCATCTATCAATATCCTACTGTCAAATTTTGAGCAAGCTGCGTCATTTAGTTTGTGTTTGACAGCCATTCAAAGCTGACAACCTCGTGAATTTCGACGAAAATGGATAAAAGTGATTTTCGTGTGCTCATCAAACATTATTTTTTGCGTAAAAAAACAACACCGAAGCGAAGGAAAGGCTTGATAAATACTACGGGGACTCTGCACCATCAATTTCAATGGTTAAAAAGTGGTTAACTTAATTCCGTTGTGGTCGTACCAGCACAAGTGACGCCCAACGTTCAGGTCGCCCAAAAGAGGTCGTCACGCCAGAAATCGTCGATAAAATCCATGGAATGATATAGGACGATCGGAGAGTAAGGTGCGTGAGATGGCTGAAGCTGTAAGCATCTCAACTGAGCGGGTACATAACATTTTACATGAATATTTGGACATGAAAAAGCTATCCGCGCGATGAGTGCCGCGATTGCTCACACTCGACCATAAGCGCAATCGTGTGACCACTTCAAATGAGTGTTTGGAGATGTTCAACCGCAATCCGAATGAGTTTTTGCGCCGCACAGTGGGGCAAGAGAGCCAAAACGTGCTATTAAATGAAAAAATTAAATGTAATTTAGAGATTCCTGTCCATAATGTATGAATACACCACTAACCCACGCACACTAGAACACTACTAAATTTTCGGTGGGCCCTCCGTGACCCGGATTAGCGCGATTTTTCTCTACCGGAAGCATTTTTAAGACTAGAAATATTTAGTTTGAAACTTTGAAATTGAAGTATATTGTGACATTTTAGTAATTCTAAACTTGTATTAAAGAGCATGTAATTTATAAGTACGCTACGGAACGGTTGTTGAAATCTGAAGTTTAATTAGTTTTTGGGCTTTTTGGTTATGTTTTAAAGCATATCGAGCTTTGATTTTTTCCCTAATGGGTATTGAGTATAAGAAAACAGTCGCGTTTAAAAATTGTACTACATTTTACTAATCTCTTCGCTAGATACAATTTTGTTCATTTTCGGAAGCAATTCATACAGGGTGGTCCACCTACTTTGCACAAATATTTAATACATGGACCCGAAATTATTTCATCCGCATTGCTGCCAATAGGCCAATTAAGAGAAGAGGCACAGGAAGCTCGTAACAAAGATTTTAAAATGTACAGAGAGCATTACTCCAGAAAATGCAGTCGGGAAAATACGAATACTGATATTTTTAACTTTTTTTTATTGAGTTCCGATCCCGTAATCACTAGCAAACGAAAACTAGAAAAGAGAAAAATCCAACACATTCCGAAAGAAGCACTAGGATTATTGAAATCTCCAACGGTCATGGTCATTCGTAATCGGGATAATGATTATGATAACAGTGAAGATGATGAGGATTATGATGATAACATATTCGGAGATTTTGTAGATTAATTTTGTTTTCGGTAAGCGTTAATTAATAAAAAATTAATAATACTTTTTATTTTTATATTATTTTTAATAAAGGGAATTTCAAAAACACGAAAGAAAACATTTTATTTAGATATAATGCTATAATCGCTTCCCTAGATGCAATTTTGTTTATTTTTCGAAGCAATTCATACAGGGCGATCTAAAAAAATTTTGTTGCTAAACCAAATAAGCTGTTTTTCGGTTAAGGAATATGATAAAATTGTATCTATCGATTTTTTTAAATACTACTAACAACCCTGAAAGTATATATCCAACTTAGAAATCCATTCAAACGGTATTTGATTTAATAGCACGTTTTAGCACTCTTGCCCCACTGTGCGCCGTTTCGTAACCGTGGACGAAAGATGGATCCATCACAACACACCAGAGACCAAGGAACAGTCAAAGCAGTGGACTGCTTGTAACCACTTTAACTTAAATAATTTACCTAAGGATATTAACCACTTCCTCGTTAGTTGTTACAAGTCCACTTTGATAACCGTAGATGTTGAACAGGTTGGCTAGCTATTGGTTTTTTATGCCTTAGTCGTAGAGCGAGGGTTACTCTGGTGTAATTCGAGTGTTCGGGGTTCGGTATTCTCTTGCTGCTGATACTAAATGCTCGGGGCGCCAAAAGGGTTAATAAACAAACACCGATGCTTAATTGTTCAATAACCATTTAATAATAAAACATAAAAATAAAATTCTTGAGTGAACAGAAAATAACGTACACTTTGTGTAACTTAAAATGACAATATTTGAACTAAACGAAATCTCTTGGTACAATATGAAAAACTTATTACTACAATAATTAAAATATTTACAAATAATTGAGTGTTCGTCTGAAAAGATCGTAGCCTCGTCTTGACGAAGTCGTGACGGTTCACTAAAATGAAGTGATACACAGATCATAAGTTATTTTAACTATGCTACCAAAAAGCAAAATACAGATGGCTACGGAAGCAATAGTAAAAGGTGTTAGCAAACTACCAGAAATAAAGGTTGCTAACACAAAGCAAACCAAAATTATATAGTGAGCAATGCAATTACTCACGTTTGATGGATACAAATGCACGTAGCTAGAATCCACAGATCTGTAGTTCCTCCCTCGGTACATTCAATTTCTGAATGAGGTTCTAAAAGAATACAACACATATTTTATACAATTTGATAAACAAAGCGTTAACAAGCAAACTACGAACTTTATAGTTCTTTTCTGAAATCTGAATAAAAATAATAAAATGTGATACTGCGTTTTGTTGATGTTGATGTTTCCAAATGGATGAATAATTGAAATTAGCTTCTGCCTCAATTGATTTGAATTGATTGTCGTCAACGGCTTTCTCAGTTTTTAAAATCCTAAAGTTTGTTATGATTTTTATTTGATAAGCCACCATTAATTCGATTGCGCGTAGCCAGGATAATTCCGTTTACCACTGCGTCTATCGATGAAAATTTTGATGGCGTCTATTGATTTCCAATTTTTATAAATCGATATTTCGATTATAAAAAAATCGTTGGTTCCAAATAATATACTCGAACTGTCACTTGACATTCGGTGAACGTAACTGCACAAAAAACTGGTAGTAATTATTAATAATTACTTTAAAACTGATTAAAAACTCGGAGTACAAATTAGTGTGTCTTGCTCGTATGACTTCTAATACGCTAACCTGCGCTAACCTCTCGATTCGGCATAAAACCTACCGACGAGTAACTTCGATGTATTAATACCCGTGTCGATGGAAAAGTAGTACCGATGTAAAATCGGTGGCATTTGATTTTAATCGATCTTTTCATTAGAAATAATAAATATATACAAAATAGAGAAATTAATTAAAGGTCTTTCGACAAAAATAGTTAAATAAAATTACAAAATTCAGAAATGAATTTGACCAATGTGTAAGTTGGTCATAAATGACGACATTTTTGTCAAAAATTGCGTTACGTAATACTTGAACGCTCCCTAAAAGACAATAGATTAAACTGCCGGTTTCTCCCAGATTAGTTTTTCCGTGATTCGGATTCCATGTTGATTCCATGATATCGACTTGTAATTCGCGTTTATGTAAAATTGTTTATCCTAAAACAAAATTGTGCCGACTTCGATTAAAAATAGTCTAAAAGGGGAAACTATTCGTTTCAATAACCAATTTGATCCATTTTAATTACACGTGTAGGTGATGACATGATTTCACTTATATGTAATGTGTAAGAGTGCAATATGTAGCCAATTTCGAAAATGGACGTAAGCCAAAATTGAAGATATGATTATCTGTTCATAATATTTAATGCATCACAATTTCAGCAAGTAACAATGTGGCTGAAAGTGGTAAGTAGTTGGCTCATAATCCTGACGGAGCCAGTTCGAATCTCCGGGAAGTCAACTTTTTTTTTCGTCTTACGAATCCTGAAATATAAATATTTCAATAATTAAATGTTTTGGAAGTTTTTTATTAGGTTAATTTATTAATAAAAATGATATCGGGTTTGTGGACAGAAATAAATCAAACAATTGTGTTTAAAGTTATTGCTACTATGTTAATTTATTAATAAATTCCACTCTTTCGCACTTATAATAAATTATTCCACATACATTTTTAACTATGAAAAGAATGCAATTTAATTATTTTGTTATTCAAGAAGCTATTGAAGTAATTTATTTTTTTAATTGGCTTGAAATGCATAATTTTTCTGAATTCGTGATAAAAAATTGCATTCTTTTGATTTGATTATTTTGAAATTAATCAAATAGAAAACTTCAAAACATTTAATTATTGAAATTTATATTTCAGGATTCGTAAGACGAAAAAAAAAGTTGTATTCCCGGAGATTCGAACTGGCTCTGTCAGGATTATGAGCCAACTATTTAACATTTTCAGCCACATTGTTACTTTCTGATATTGTGATGCATTAAATATTATGAACAGATAATCATATCTTCAATTTTGGCTTACAAACCATTTTCGAAATTGGCTACATATTGCACTCTTTTTTACACATTACATATAAGTGAAATCATGTCATCACCTACACGTGGAATTAAAATGTATCAAATTGGTTATTGAAACGAATAGTTTCCCCTTTAAAACAATCAGTTATACAGGGTGAATTAATAGTGTTGACTTCTTTGATAGAGTTCTCTTACAGCCGATTTCATAAAACTTTTAACAAGCCGTTAAATTTTACTAACCAATAGAAAGCGTTTGTTAGTAGGTACTAACAGGCTAATATAAATCGTCTGAGGCATTAGATTAAAGAAAAACATTAATAGAACCTTTTCTATCGAAAATTTCATTATCTTTAATTTTATGTACCATCATTTTAGGCATAGGGTGAAAACAAAATGAGTTATTTAACAAAACCCAAATTTACAAAATTAATGGTGGTGAGCCCGGCCTCGCGGTTTTTCCTACATGTATTTCCTTTTTATTACATTAACTCTGTATTAAAAATAGATAATTAAGCATTATAAAAGATTTCTTTATTGTTATGCAATGATGAAAGAAAAGTGGTGGAGGACTTCTTCGGAAGCGATCCCCACTCAACTTGAAACAATTGTACGAACCTACGAACGATGGTTCAAGAAGGACCTGTTACACCCCCATTTTGGAACATAAAACTACACTCGTACAAAGTGACACAGACTCAGATCAAATATAAACAAAATCGAGAAACCCGCTAAACAAAACCTGTCGGAATACAGGGTGGGTTAAAAACCCAACCATGGAAAATACGGAGTAGGCAAAAATTGAATACAAAATTTTATAAATACAGATCCATTTTTGTTGAAAAACAACCCACCCTGAATGATGAAGTTGTAATAAATGGAACAAGAAAAATTTAGGAAATGACTGGCGAACACGGAACCAACCGCAATTAAAGAATTCCATATTATATAGTTTTAAATCTATTTCAAAATTTTTTTTTTTGGAAACCCCGTATAATTTTATTTAAAAAACATGGCTTTATTATTATTTTTGTTTTGAAAAACCGATTTTCTCTGCCAATTTGCGGAATGTGATATTAAAACATTTCAGTTTACCAAACATAGCATGATAAATGATTATTCTTTCGGTCATGATTATTTCCTGGAAAAACGGCTACGGAAACCCTGCATCGTAACGTACATTATATAGAATCAGATTAGCAAACCTTATGGGAGGTTCATTTCAGAAGGCTATCGACAGAGGACGTTACTTAATTAGAAGACATAATAAAGTAGTCCATAAAGGAGGTCCGCAATTTTTTCAACTTTTTAAGCCCACTCTTCCCTTTTCATAGTTGGTCACATTGGTCCCCCCCCCCTCATTGGTCTAAAATCGAACTATCTAATTTTTCCCAAATCTTAAAAACCCTGTTTTAGGCTTCTATACAAAGTATAACAAGAAGCCTTATGATCTAGCTCCGTGTCCGTCCGTCTGTCTGTCCGCATAATTCAAAATCATACAGAGCGTTTCAAATCGTGTTGGAAATACTCTGTGTGTATAGAGGTCTAAGAACTGGGTAGCCAGTGCGCTACTTTTAGGCTTCTATACAAAGTATAACAAGAAGCCTTATTTAGGCTTTTATACAAGGTATAGAAAGAAGCCTTATGGTCTGGCTTCGTGTCCGTCCGCATGTTTCAGAGCCAATCATAACGTTGATCAACTGATACGTTGTTATATTGTAAATACTTCGTCTATATAGTATTGCGTTAATCTGTTAATCCGTTGTTTCGATTTGCTAATGCAATTTATAAATACGCAAATGTTCGAAAGAAATTTACT